>JANAVB010033416.1:1945741-2303241 GCA_029216955.1 Iris pallida
ATGGCTATGCCACTTTCTATATTGTGTTGGGTGAGCATTTTTCGATTTCAGACCGAAAATGAACCAAATAAATAAGAAATTCGGTTCGATTTTGATTTTCAAAATACTAAAAAAAAATTTATTCGGTTTTGGGTTCTAATTTCTGTCCAAAACCAAAAAACGAATAAGAATTATACAATTACGTAAATAGCCTCAATTCTTTGCATATTTTGTGATTAAAAATACGTATATTTTAAATATAATAATTTAGATGTATGTGTTTTGAATTTCAACTTTTATAATTTAACATATTGTTCAACTTTGTGCACAATTTTGAAATTGAACAAACGTGTGTATAAAATTGTAATTTTTATAATTTAACCAGGATTTCAATTTTGGCCGACATATTAAACAATATGAACAGTCCTACCGAATAAATCTAATTTATTATTCATTTCGGTTCGGTTCGATTCTTACTTAGGTTTTAAATTTTTAGAATTTCAGTTTATTCGATTCGGTTGAAACGAATAAACCAATGAACCGTATCTCACCCCCTACTTCTTTGGAGGGTATCATTGTATTTTTATTTTTTATACTGCCCATGCTATAAAGAGAACGTAGCAACTTCATTCACATGTTTCCTGCTTGAAACAGACCAGCAACACCATTGATATATTCTCGTTTCTCGCGAGAAGCCATAATTGGAGACAGTACAAGCGGATTAAACACTAATATATAGGAATATGAGCTTTGCTATGCCTACAACCAAATTTTACATCCTCCTACAACCGACACGTGTCGGACTTCGATTGGAGGAGGAGAAAAATGGTGGGGCCGGGTGGAGCCCATGTAGCAGGGGAGGTGAGAGTGGTGGTGGGATCCGGTGGGACCCATGTGTAAGGGGTGGAAGAGAGTAGGTGTAAGAAGGTTGTAAGAATTTGGTAGTAAACTTAGCATTTTACATAGGGATAGATCACTAATCTAATATTCCACATCTACAATATATTATTTAAAGCAGGAGAAACAGTACAGTTTTTTGTTTACCAGTACGTGCGGGCTCAATTAAATCGTGTATTTTTTCGAACACGATTTTTAGTCGGTCGTCATGTCGTTTCGGACTATTCGTACGGATCTTGTCCGTACTGACTTTTTCATCATCGTCCCACACGTAGGAACGGAGCCAGCACTTGCATTTAAGGGGGGCCGAGCAGCCAAGAAAATTAAAAAATAATAATTATCACGTTATAAAAATCAGAACAAAGGTAATATTTTTTATTGATGTTCTTTCAAGAGATAATAAAAATAATAATAATCACGTCATAATAGTCTGGAGCTGTCGCATTGACAGACAAGGCAAAATTTAAAAAAGTCATAACAGAACTAATATTTTTATTGATGTTCTTTTAAAAGTAAGCAACAAAGCAAAAGCAAGGCTCAAAAGCCATAAATAACTAGATAATAATAAATTAATAAAATGACTTGGAAGCTAACAAGATTTAAAATTTTAGGGGAGAGCTGGCAGCCGAAACATAGAGGAGATGGATCTTCAACGCGTCGAAAGCTTTTGGTTGTCAGAGCGCTAAGGAAAAACAACAAAGGAATAAGAGGATAGGGTTGATGTTTGGCTTCGATGCGGGTTGGCCGAATTTTGTTGCAGTTTTGTAGACAGCAACATCGACACGAAAAATTTCAACTAGGAACAAAACTGTGGAGAGTTTGGACATATAGAGTAAATGATCTAATTGAATGAGCTCAATGGACTTTAGGTGAATCATTCATCATTGTTGGGCTTATAACACATGGCCTATATAAAAAAATTTGAACTTTTTATCTTTTTTTTATAGGGGGGAGCTCCGTCCCTGCTCACACGTACGCCTCGAGCACTCCGCACGCTCCAGAGCCTAACGGCACGGCCGGCGTCTTTCGACGCTGGCAATTCAACGCCTCGCTTTGCCCACGACGTCGAAGGCGACTCCGACGTCTTCACGACGCCTACGACAGCCGATGCCGTCCAGCCACCCGTTCTCTGCGAACGACGTCTTTTCGACGTCCATACGGCGCCGCACGACGGATCGGGTGGTCAGCCGTCGTTTATACCCGTAGTAGAATGATGCCGGTCCTCGATCGTCCGCGCGACGTCCTAGTCGTTGAGTTTTCATGCACGGACACCCCTATTTTGTTTCACGTCAGCTCAGAACGTAGCTATTTTTTGTCAGTCCTATAAAATTATGAATGTCATGTTTCGCACCGGCCAGGCTCATCATCGCCAGAGAAACAGTACAAGAAGTATGCATACATATTTTTCTAAGATTCAGAATGCACATTAGGCCTTAGACTGCAGGACAACTTGTATACTTCATCATTGTCCCATATAAAAAGAATTGCACATTCCATCCACGTACATGTATCAACCATATAATTAGACTATGACACCGCGGAAAGACAAGATTTTCGTAGTATTAATGTAGTTCCGCAAAAGAAAGCTAGGGGTGCTCATGTGCTCATGCTCTTGTTGATTACTTTGATTTAAATTATGAATTCTTTATGCATTTTTGATATGTTCTTTGTAAGTTCTATTCCCTATAAAGTAATAACATGTAGCAGTGATTATGTACAAAGTTTAGTGATGGTCCACATGAAACAAGTAAAATTTTGTTAACATGTGTTCTAAGAACGCATATTAAGAATAATTAATACATAATTTTTTAAAAAAATTATTATCGAAAACCTAATAAATATTTAAAAAAATAGTTTTTTTGCATAGAAAAAATGTAATCAAGATTTAATGCAAAAATATTTTGCGTTGGAAAATTATTCTGTTCGGTCTTGATGACATTTTTTAATGCTAAAAATGATTCTTTTTAATATTTATTAGGTGTTGATAAAAATTTTTAAAACAAAAGATTATGTATTAAATTGTCCTTAACATGTGTCTTAGGGAAAAGTGAAAATATTGAGGCCTCGTTTGGTTCACGGAAAGGAAATGAATTCTCTTGTATTTTTCATGAGAATGGAAAAGTAGAATTTCTGTCACATTTCATTTCCGTTGTTTGGTAAAACAAAAAAAACTACATAGGAAAGGAAAGCAAAATATAACAATGTTCCAATAATATCCTTACCTTTTAAAATAAAAAAAATATAAAAAATAACATTAATGGTAAAATAAGCAATGACACATGGTTACTTTTGTCATAACTTTTATAATAAATGTTGAAAAAGGAGGAGGAAAAATCAATCTCATGGGTCTTGAGTGGAACCATATTCCTACCAATTTTTTCAAGAAAATTGATTCCCAAGTTTGTGGCTACCAAACAAAGGAAAAGAATAACCTTTTTTTTTCTTGGTTCCTTAAATCCATGAACCAAACGAGGCCTGAGAGTTAGGACAAAAAGTGAATAATTGAGAGTGGAAAAGTGAACGCATGCATGGAGTAAGTAGAGGAACCACTTTTTCTTTTTCTTTTTCTTGGAAATTAATTTTTTTCTTGCTCATTTACTTGGGCATCCAAATGCATGAAAAGTGAATAACTGAGTGAATAAGTGAATTCATGGAGTGGGCATGGGAACCGTTTATTTTCTTTTGTGTTCATTTTTTTTGGCATCCAAATACATGAAAAGTTAATAATTGAGAGTGGAAAAGTGAATTCATGGAGTGAGTAGGAAAACCATTTTTTCTCTATTTATTTTCTTTTTTGGAAGTCAATTTTTGTTCTTACTCTTTTTTTTTTTGGTATCCAAACAAATGAGAGAAAAAAAATCCGAAGATTCTGATTCTGAGAACCAAACGTGTTAACTGTCTTCTTTCAATATTTTTCTTAAAAGAAACAATTGCTGCATGCAATTTCACAAGGAGAAGATTCCAGTGGCTACAACAATTGGTATGCCTGTCACTTTTGTTTTAGTTAGCCAACCTGTGACTGGGAGTTGCATTATTATTTGTTGTTGTTGTTGTTCCTCTCGTAGCGTTTGTGTAAGTCGTGAGATGTCACGGACCAGATTATCTATGTTCTTATACTTAGCTCTCGCCAACTTGTACGCTAGCTAGCTAGCTCTTTCTCTCCTTTTTTTGACTTTGCCATGGTGCAGTTAGCAAGTATGTGTGTTATAAGCTTCACATGTATGATCGATCACAATTTCCACTACTTAATTGGTCATCTATACAAAAGCATGGCATAGTCCATTTCAGAAACTGAGGTTATGGTTATATAGATTGGCTGATGTGCAAAGATTACAAGTGAGACTTGGCTTAATAATTGAGCAGCGAGTGGTGATCGATGATATTTTCGGAAAGTAAGAATTAGTGATCAGGAGAAGTATAAGAACAGAGTTGTGAAATTTTTTGATACTACATGTTGTACGTAACTAATACTTGTGAGGCTCGACTGCGACAGGGAGAAGTTCGCATTGGCTCTCACATCAAGCTGTATATTCATACCTTGAAATATGAGAGTTGTAAAGAAAAGTAGCGTAGAAGGGTTGGCAAATAATTAATTCACATAATCAATGGTACACATGCATGCAAGGGCTGGTTTAGAACCATTGTTTGGTGCGGTTGTTGACACTTCAAGCCGGCCAAATTGGACTGGTACTACCAGGAAAATCACGAAGAGCATACATTATTTTCTGTTGGTCCCGTAGACAGATCTAAGAATGGAGGAATTCAGAAATGACCTAAAGATAATCCTGCAAGAAACGAAGTCTGTACTCTAGCCACTAGCACGGAAGAGAGACGTAGTATACTTGCAAGACAACGAAGTCTAAACTCTAGCGAACTCAATAAAAGCACTAAATGAAGGTTACAAACTAACTCTAAGAAAATGCAAAATACATCAACAAAGAAAAAAATTAGTATTATTTTGTTACGTCCGCAGACGCTACAATGAGAAGAACACGATACACAAAATAAAAATACAAAGAAAATCTCTTTGTTGGGGTGAACAGGTCACCGGTGCTCAAAGCAAGATTCGTCCTATACGCGATCTGCTCCCAGAAACCAACAAGTTCAAGTATGAACCTCTGGAACGCTCTTCGACACCTTCAGGAAGACTTTAGAACTCAACTCAGACAAGAAAGGCTGTTAGCGCATAAACTTGGAATCGATGAGCTGCTGCTTTGGCGCACGTAGCTTATGGAACTCTTGGAGTGGAATTAAGTGGTCCCACTTTCTCTCTCTTCCAACAACCAGAAGCTTGTGAAGGGTTGCTCTATTTATAGAGCAGATGTCACTCATGCGCCTACGGGAATGCCCATCGGCGCATGGACACAGGCCAACCAAATCCAACGAAATCCGAATCCGTGCGTCGATACAACAACGTGCAGCACGCCCCACAGTACTGACAGTGCCGTCCACATCGCGCACTGACAACGGGATCGCACGCTCTCAATGCACATACGCCGCAGCGCGCCGCACGCTGCAGCAGAAAAAACACCGCTTCGTGTTGCACGCTGACAGCGCCGCGCGCCTGGCCTCAACTGCATAGGGCTACTTCGGCGTTGGGACACTAAGTGCAAAGTGCGCCATCAAAGCACCACTTTGTCCCCAGCCCGAATCCAAGTCCGAGTCGCTAAGGCCCTACGGGATTTAGCTCCTATGGATTCTCAAAGTGTATGTCAAAACCAAGGTTTGTTCTTTGCAATTTAAACTACCTCTCTAGGAAAATAAATCCACATGGACCACCTCACTCCATGTGCATACTCCAACGCAAGCATAACAATATATTGAGATATACACCATGGTGGTTTTTCAATGTGGGACTAATTAAATGTCTCAAAGCTAAGTGAAAACACCAACATTTCCTCCTATTTGTAGAGAGTTTAGGAGTGTTTGGGCCATGTCATATATCCATTGGGGAGGGGAAGGGGAGGGGACATTCTAAGGCCTCCTTTGGTTTGCGGAAAGGAATGGAAATAAAATCAATTCTTTGTTAAATTTCATTGAAAAATTACGATTCTTATTGATTTTTCTTCAGGAAATGCAAGGAAATTGGACAAGGTTGAAAAATAATTCTTTGCTTGGATGGATGAAACAACTTTTTCCTCTAATTTTTTTCTATTGAGAATCATTTTCTTTTTCTCTCAATTTTTTGGCACCAAAACATGGAAAAAAAAACTTTTTATTTTCCAACCCCGTGATTCCGCGAACCAAACGAGGTCTAAGCGCATCTCCAACCCTAATTGTCTTGTAATGTGATGTGATTCCTATGTGGCATGATCCAACCTAATGTCTTGTAATGTGATGTATTCCTATGTGACATGAGACACATGACAATGTCTTTTCTATGTGGCAAGATTATATTCACAAAACAATGAAGTAGAATTTTTTTCTCCAATTCAAAAATATTGAGAAAATAATAAAATATACTTTTTTCCAATTTCCAAGACAATTTCTTCCTTCCTTTCTTTTTTTTAAAATATTTTTATTCATAGTTGATGATGTGGAGGTAAAGTCACTGTCAAGTGTATTGTCTAGAAATAGCAATTAACTTACAATGTCTTTGTCGTATCATGCCATGTCAACTTCAGAACTTACTTGACATTTGCATTGAAGGAAAAAAATTCAATAAAAACTTGTCATTTCTATGTGGCAACAACTTTTTCCAAACTCACTATTGCATTGGAGATGGTCCAAGGACTTTGTACAAATACTAAAAATTAATACATTTTTAATTACTCTAAAAAAACATTATGACAGTTTTAACGCTATGTTATTACAGTTTCAATATATGGAGATCTAAATATAAAAATAAAATTTTACATATATAAAGGTTAAAAAAATTGGCATCTTTAGTTTTGGACTTCGTGGCCATGTGATAGTACAACTTGCATATGCTCATCCTGCCCCTATTTCTCACTTTGTTAAGTGATCATAAGAGCTTGTCGGAATAGGGCCAGAAGAAAATCTAAGTTAACTACAAAGTATACCAATATATATGTTTATTAGCCTTAGAGAAGAAGATTAATAATTACAAATAAACATGATTAGCAAAATGATGGAGATGAGCTAGCTTTAAACCCGGATCATGACTGCTTGCGCTCATATCAGGACCATATCATTATTACAAAATTCATTATTTGTATGCAATCATAGGTTACTTGCTCACCGCATTGTATCCAACTGAAGAATAGTTTCTTTATGATCAACACAAACGTAATTTGTCGCTAATTTCAGTCGCTATTAAAATCGTATTAGATTTCGAAGATATATATATATATATATATATATATATATATATATATATATATATATATATATATATATATATATAATTTTTTTACCTTTTACAAAGATATATATAAATAAATTTTAGTTTACCAAATGATTCTCGGATACGTAAACCTTGGTAATTAATGAAACAAATCAAATGTTGTACAAATAAGACTTCATGCTTTGGTAAGCCTTTATCTAGCTCGTCTTTTTATTTTCTTTGCATGGTAGGCCCAAATTTTCGCAAGAAAATTTGAATGTTTAAAGCTGAAAGCCTGTTCCGATTACACTTGATGTTTCTAATTTGGTCCCGACATAATTTGTTCACAAATATAAAACGAACTTAGATTCCGTATTGTTCGTGTAATATAATCGTAATTATAATATAATCAAATAAAAAAATATTTTTTTTATTTAATTACATTACGATTACATTACAGTGAAGAAGTGAACGAACGAGAACTTAGTAGTATATTAACCCAATTTAATTGTATTGGGTCAAGATAATGCAAGGCTTAGCCCACAAATAATGTTATATCAAGCACTTTTAGATATGAGTCCATCTAGATTCCACCATAAACATTGCTCTATGTCTGTGCAAGCAAACCAAAATCATTAGTTTTGTCAATATGGTTTCACGGTGACAAGTATAAGCACAAATTGTATATAAAATCAACTTTACACTTTCAGCAAAATGAACTGATTTAGTGTTTTCAAAAAGTATAAAGTGCCCTTTTTTTAGGCCTATCTGCACAATGAAATTTTGATTTTTATTTTCAAAGGTTAGGAGAACCAAAAGGCCTATACATGGGCCTCAAGGCTAAAGTAGGGCTATGACTATAATTTAGAAAATATGATAATCTTACATGGAATATGTGCAAATACATATGTACAAGTTTAGGGTATGTTATATCTAACGAATATATTCTTAGGTACTAGTATGTGCTCTAGAGCTTGAAATACTTGTGATCATGAGGTTTTCAGGGAGTCGACTCGAGCCAACTTGCAAATATGTAGACTCGTCAACCTTAATGCCGAATGAAGGACCTACTGATTGGCTAGAGATCGTTTGCGCAAGTTCGACTCAAACAAGCTCATTTGTAGCAGCTCACTAGCCGAAAATTTAGACTGACCCTGACCCAACCAGTTACACCCAAATTTAATCCGGAATGGATTTGAGCTTGTAGGATCCGATCTCGAAAAAGTATATCAATTTCGGTACACATAAATCCTACCCGATCTAGATTCCAAACCTAACCAGCTTGATGACCCACCTATCTAAGGTTTTCATTAATTAGTTTCACACCAGAAAAATGCACCTCCCACATATTTTGGAGAAAGAAAGAGAGCCTAACCTTCCACTTGCTCATAAGACACCAAAACCACTCAAACAAATAATCAAATAACTAATAAACAGTTGGACGAGTCATTCTTTTTTTCAAAGACATTTGCATTTGCATTTGCATACTCATTCCATGTGCCCAAACTTTGAAATATGCACAAGAAGTAAGCATGAAAAATCCCCAAACCTCGGGTTCCTTGCTACAGTAAACTATTCTTGGAGAAGAGGAGTTGACATTGGACTTTGATAAACCTATCACATGTTCCTCCTCTCTTCCAACTATAAACTATGTAACCATCATCATCAATCCCTTCTGACAATGACTCTCGATTGGAAAGCATTTTATTCAAAGAAATTAACATAGCTATCTACCTCCACAGCAGCGGACACATATTCGACACGGTGCATGACATTGCAAAACCCAGAAGTAGAATCTAGACTGGAGTGGGCTCAGTTTATCCCAAATTTTTTTTCCATATATTTTTAAATTTTTTATATGAGTTAGCTTACACCTAGTTCATCCTAGTCTACTTCAGTATTCCTGAACTCGAATTTCTGGTTTTGCCCTTGTCAATACCTGTGCGCTTTCGTGTCTGCAATAGAATAGTATTGTTCCTACTACGTTATTGGGCGTGAATTTTTAAACTGCAAAAGTCTAAACTGAAAGCGAAATGATGTAAAGATTCACTTCTACATACATGTTAGCTAATATAACCCTGTCGTTGCTTAATGTATGTACTATGAAGTTTAATATAATGTACATGTTGTTCTTGTTTCTTGAAGCATTTCATAGATCAAGATGTTTTTTTTTTTAATATATATATAGAGCATAAACAAGTGCAAGTAAACGGCTGCAATGTCTTGTTTGACATGGACAAGTTGTCAAGATAAGCATTAGTGAAACTCTAACTACACTTCCAGGAAATAAAGAAAGCTATAAGTATTGAAACCAAATTAGTCAAAGTCTCCTAGATCAAGTGGTAAGGGGGTGGAGACGTAAGCTCCCTAGCTGAATGGGTTCGAATGGTAAAGGTCTGCAGGTTTTTAAATTTTGACACTAATATTAATTAATGAAAGCTTAAAGAAACCAAAATGTTATCATCTCAAAACTACATCAAATACATAAAGCAACGCATGTCTAACTTAAGAAAAACAAAAGCATTCATCTTAACCCAAACAAATAAAACTATAAAAGTTCAGGCCAAAAGTTACCATTGATCAAAACTATATCCTCGAAGTAGGGGTGAGTGTTCGGTTTATTCGATTTCAATCGTACTAAAATAGTCAAAACTGAATAAATCGAATTTCTAAAAATTCAAAATCAAAACCGAACCAAAATTAGCCTTTAGAAAATGGAACCGAACGAATCTATAAAAAATTCGATTTATTTGGTTGTTTGGTTGGACTATTTTTATTGTTTAATGGGCCGGTCCAAAATTGAAAGTGTGGGTTACATTATATTAAATTTTTGTAATTTTTATACATAGTTTGTTCTTTTAAAATTGGGTCCAAAGTTAGACTAGTTGTTAAATTATCAAAATTTGACTTTAAAAGACATACATTATATTAAATATTTTTGTATATATATAAAATATGCATAAAATTGAGTGTATTTAATCATTGTATAAAATGAAATCTAAAACTAAAATTGAATAATTTATTTTAGTATTTTAAAACCGAAACGGAATCGATTTTTTGTCAAAACGACCAATCTTTTATTTTTGGTTTTGTTCTCATTCCAAAACCAAATCTCTTTTTCCATTTCACACGAAACCAGATTAGCCTTTAGTATTAGGTTGCATTTGGTACTGTTGTTATTCTTAGAAAAGCAAAGCTTTGGAAAACAAATATATTGCATACTTTCAAAAGCTGTTAAAATAAACTTGTTTATCAGAAAATAATCAGAAACTTGTTTACCAATAACTTTCCTTATTGTTTATCAAAGAATAAATTAACATAAACATAGCAAAAAATAATATCATACTGTAATTTATTGTATATTTTGTACTGGCTAGGGGTGTTATATCAGTTTGAATAGTCTAGTAGACAGTGAGAGATTGGCTGCATGAAGAGACTATGACTTCAATAATAACCAATGAGACACTGCCTCCAATTTGAAGCTTAACTATGGTAGGCTCCAAACTTAAAAAAAGAAAAAAATTGTAGTTCAATTTGATCACCTCACACTACATTTTCCTTTTACTTAAAGCTCTGGTCAACAGTTCACAACAACTTCCTGCTACTTCCTGGTTGGCTGATGCCATTTTAATTGACAATGTTTTTTTTTCTTTTCTTGTTCAACAAATGCCAGTCTACTATTCCTGCTGTCTAATATTTTTTTCTGACAATTTGTATGTTCCAAAATCATCACCTTCAATAGTTGTTTTTTCCTTTTTATATTAAATAATTAGACGAAAATAAAAAATAAAAAAAATTAGAAGCTACAACTACAAGGGGTTCATGTGACTCCAGTTATTCCATTCCATTATTTTTTGTAAAATTAGAGTTGTAGAAACATTTTCAAATAAATAAAAATAAAAATAAATAAAAAATGTATGCCTTGACATACTTAAAACACTGTATTGGTGTGAGCCTCGTACATAGTACTTAAACAACAATATTTGGAATTCGTGATCTATCATCCAAAAAAGACTTTCTCTGCCGAAAGTTCGCTTTCATACAAATTACTCTCCTAGCAATTTGATTACTACAACGAGTAAAACTTTAATATAAAAGGGGATATCAAAGTTTTAATATTCCCTATATAAGACAAGTGGGCCCTCCTCAAAGTGTATATATATATATATATATATATATATATATATATATATATATATATATATATGTTTGCACATTTTGTGAAGAGGGAGGAGGCCCACTTGTCATACATAGGGAATATTAAAACTTTGATACCTTATTCTGTATCAAAAAAATTTCCTACTACAACCTACTTTGTCTCTTCAAAAAAATTCATTGCTTAATAATTAATATATGATGATATGCATAAGTAATTGTAAGGACATAAATTCCTGCTCAATTTGCAGTAGGAGGAAAGAAGGAAAGTGGTCAATAGAAGCAGCTCGACCGCTCAATTGGCCCAAATTGCAAGGGAGGTGATGCAGTCAAGTGCTCAATTTAAAAAAAAAGAAAAGGTTTTCGCATAAATTCCAACGCTAACCCAACCAAAGAAAAGAAGTCAGAACCAACGGGTCTCATAAATTGATTCTAGAGACAATTTCAAAAAGTAAAATTTATGCACATTCCACCTTCTATTTTTGTGTTTTTAGACATACACCGTTTATTTAGAGAAAAAGTCGGAACATTTTTTTAAGAACAATTTCGATCTCTACATTTCTTCTTGGTTGCCAGGCTTGTTGTTAGATGACGACTAAGAGATTTAAAATTTACCAACTATATAAGTTTTGTCAATTACCAACTATATTATAATTATTATCTTTATAATTAGAAAAATGTATTATAGGAGATTTACCAACTATTCTATTTATACACATGAGGAATACTCATAAATCAATAAAAGGAAGAGATTTAAAATCTTTCACTTGTTAATATGTCTACTTCACCTCTTTATTACTAATAAAATCAGGATTGACCAACTGGATTTGGTTGCTCTATCAATATCTAGTTTTGGTTCTCCCTTGAGTCTTATTGTAGGTCGATTCTGGAGAGTCATCCGTGATACTGATTACTTGTGGTATCATGTTGAGTCTAGAATAATTTGTCTCAAATATGAGGGTTTGTCCAAGTCCGAGATCTTGTCTGACTTACTCCTGAACCGACCGTAAAAAAATTGACATTTCTATTACTTGTAGTTTTTGAATGAGTTCATAATTTAAATGAGTACGATAAAGATCTCAAATAACACTTAACCATTTTTATCTTATACGTTAAAATCCAGATGTGACGGGAATTCAAAGAACTAGTAAGGTCTACACCAAAAAAAAAAAAAAAAAACCTACTGATCAAGTTTTTTATGAATATTAAGGTCAGTACCATATACCTTTATTTAACTGGAAATTGCTGAAAAACCCAATTTCGGGGTGGGCTTTTATGAAATGCCCACCCGCTGCATAAGTTTTATGAAATATCCAGAATTAAGTATTTTCACGTTAAATATTCCAAGATTCCCTTTTAGATGCCACCCGCTGGGAAATGCTATTTTATAATACCGAAACTACCCCTCCGCACGAATTGGTCATCTATATGTATTTGAATTCAAAAACTCAGATCTGGATTGCGATTTTCGTCTTCTTCTTCTTCACGGGAAATCTGAATTCCATTGCTCTCATATTCAGCAGAGATCGCAAAAATCGTTCGTAGTTCGGTGTGTTTTTCTTCAGTCGAACTCAGATCATCGCTCATCATCATCACCATCATCATCATCTTCATCGTGGAGACATTTGAAGTTTTTCGACGATTAGGTCAATTGTGGAGAGAAGATCTTTCTTCTTCTTTTCCATAAGAATTATCATCGTTTTGAAAGAAGAACGAAACTCTTTATTCATGAAAAAACTAAATTAACGTTTTAACACTGTATATGACCATTCTCCGTGTAAACTAACACGGAGGATGCCATTCTCCGTTTTATTTAAAACGGAGAATGCCGTTCTCCGTTTTATTTAAAACGGAGAATGCCGTTCTCCGTATTTCTAACACGGAGAATGACCATTCTCCTGCGTTTTAACACTGGAATGACCATTCTCCGTCTTAATTAGGACGGAGAATGACCATTCTCCGTCTTAATTAAGACGGAGAATGCCATTCTCCGTTTTATTTAACACGGAGAATGACATTCTCCGTTTTATTTAACACGGAGAATGGCATTCTCCGTGTTTCTAACACGGAGAATGGTCATTCTCCTGCGTTTTAACACTGGTATGACCATTCTCCGTGATAAATTATACGGAGAATGGCATTCTCCGTGTAAATTAAGACGGAGAATGGTCATTCTCCGTTTAATTTAGCACGGAGAATGTTCATTCTCCGTCTTAATTAGGACGGAGAATGTCATTCTCCGTTTTATTTAACACGAGAATGGCATTCTCCGTTTTATTTAACACGGAGAATGGCATTCTCCGTGTTTCTAACACGGAGAATGGTCATTCTCCTGCATTTTAACACTGGAATGACCATTCTCCGTGTAAATTAAGACGGAGAATGTCATTCTCCGTGTTACTAACACGGAGAATGGTCATTCTCCGTGTAAATTAAGACGGAGAATGCCATTCTCCGTGTTACTAATACGGAGAATGACCACCCTCATGCGAAAATTAACATTTTTCGTGTTCTACACGGAGAATGGCCATTCTCCTGCATTTTATGGTCAGTTGAAACTTTGGAGGGCCATAACTTTTGACTGGGAGGTCGAAACGAGGTCCCGTTTGTCGCAAAATGAGCGTATCGTCGAGGAGACTGAAAGTAATAGTTTCACCGTTAGGCGGCCTTCCGAAATTTTAGAATCGCAAAAAAAATGATGTTTGGACCTCCGTTTTAGCACTTTTGCCGTTCGTCCCGGTCTTTCCGAAATTTTCCGACGAGTTTTTAAAGATTTTTGAGGAGAAAACCTAGATTCGAAAGTGAGCAGCGTATGGAAGAAGATGGAGTATTGAAACGTTTTTTTTTAAGAGCAGTTTTGTGGGTATTTCCAATAAATTAAAAGGAAGGACAAAAGGGTCATTTGGAACCCGCTTTGGATAAGTTTCTCTAATTCTGGGCACGCGATGAAAGTTTTTTAGCGGTGGGTTTTACATAAAACTTTTTTAGTTTTTGGGCATTTCATAAATCTTCCCATTATTTAAGGTGAAAAAAAAAAATAGAATTTATCATTTTGCAATTTGAAATGAGAAAACTTATATTTGTCTATATTGAAATTGCTTAGAGAACAATGTCTTGCTTACACCTTTAAATAGAAGGGTTAGATCATAAAATTAAATATGTGACAAGTTCATCATAAATATAAATAGTGGATCACTTTTGCACTTTAAGGCCCTTGAGAAAGAAAGGAAAAAAATTGCTAACTTTGCAATTTGCATATCTTCACATCCATTGACCTTTGAATTCTTCTTTTCCCTCTCTCCTTCCTATCTATATATCCCTACTCACAACCTCCTCCTATTCTTGTCCTCAACCAAATCCATAAAAGAGAGATTAATTAACCTCTCTACCAAAGAGGAGCCATGGACGACCAAGAGGAAGCTCCTCTCCTGTTCCGGTGCCCCATATCCATGGAGCTCATGGAGGACCCGACGACCATCTCCACCGGCGTCACCTACGAGCGCAAGAACATCGAGAGGTGGTTCTACACCTACAAGAAGCTGACCTGCCCCGCCACGATGCAGCGCCTCGACACCTTCGACCTCACCCCCAACCGCACCCTCGGCGCCTCATCGACTCGTGGCGGCGGGACGCGCGCGCCAAGTCGCAGATCCCGCCTCCCCCGACGAGATGTACAGCCGACGAGCACGAGAAGATGGCGTCGCTGCTGGCCGACATCGAGTCGACCCCGTTCAAGGTCGGCTCGCTCAAGAAGCTGCAGTCGGTCGTCGAGACGAGCGCGGAGGTCCAGAACGACTTCGTCAGGTCGGGCGGCATACAGGTACTGAGCCGCACCATGTCCCAAATCGTCCACGAAGGGGCCGACTTCTCCGCCTTCCGGGCGTGCGAGGAGTCCGTCGCGGTCCTCCACCACCTCCCCGTCGCCGAAGCCGCCTCCGCGGAGCTCCTGTCGAGGCCCGAGTGCATGAGGCCCATGATGCTCCTCCTCCAGCGGGGGAGCGCGGAGGCGCGGCTCCACACCATGGCCGTCCTGCAGAAGCTGTCCAGGACCAGCAAGGACTGGATGCTGAGCGACCAGCAGGTCGACGTTGCCAGGCCGCTGCTCGAGCTCCTCTCGGACGAGGTCTCGGCGCGGCTGAGCTCCTGCGCGCTGGACGTGCTGACCGAGGTCGTGGCGGCCTCGAAGAAGAACAGGAACAAGGCCATCGAGGCGGGCGCGGTGTGCGTGCTGGTCGAGCTGCTGCCCGACGCGAGCCAGCACAAGTGCGAGAGGATACTGCTCCTGCTCAGCAAGCTCTGCGACTGCCCCGAGGGGCGGGCGGCCTTCGCGGACCACGGGCTGGGCGTGGCGGTGGTCTCGAAGAAGATACTGAGGGTGTCGGAACTAGGGACCAAGCTGGGGGTCAAGATTTTGTCGAAGGTGTGCAACTTTGTGCCCACCGATAAGGTGATCGACGACATGGTCGTGTTCGGAGCGGTGAGGAAGCTGTTCTGTCTGCTGCACGTCGACGGGAGGTCGTCGACGAAGGACAAGGCGATGGGGATGATTAGGGTTCGGGGGGGTGTGGAAGCAGTATCCTTGCTTCCCTTGCGAGCTCAAGGAGTACGTGAAATTAGTACATAGAACGTGTCAATGATACGTATATACATATTCCTCCTCTACTGCTACGTCTGTTTAGTTCTCTCTGTAATGGTGTCTCTACTACATAGCAAAGGTTCTTGTTTGAGTGATGATCACTCGTGAGTTTTTTCTTTTGTTTTTTTGAAGCAAAGATCACTCAGAGTTTGTGCATGTAAATTTAATTCCTTCTAGGTTTTCCTATCAAGTTCGTACTTGGTGCATGCATGTTTGTTTTGGATATATATATATATATATATATATATATATATATATATATATATATATATATATATAAGCCCATTTTTGTTCACCCACTAAAACTAGGTAGAATGTTCACCGTCTACTAAAAATGACATATGGTATTTTATTTCACACAAACTATTTTGTAAGTAGTATTATTCGCTCACCAAAGTGGTTTTGTGCCACGTATCATTTTTTGAGTGGGAGTTGAACATCCACCTAGTTTTGGTGGGTGAACAAAACTGGACTCCTATATACGTTGGAAAAGCATATTTGGCCCGCACATTAGGGGTGATCGTGCTGGCCCACAGGGACGTGACAGTCAGCCACCGACTTTTCCTGCTAGCTTGGGCCTACCATAGGCCAGGAAGCCAATGGTTGGCTACCACATGGTTGTGGGTCAGCACGATCATGCCCTCTCGTATATTATTAATATGCTATTTGTCCCTCCAAATTGTACTTCCAAACTGTCCCTCTACGTGGCAACTGATGTGACATGTTGATGTGGCAAATTTTAAAATTAACATTAACATAAAATTAATGTTAATGTTAACATTAAAATCAATATTAATATTAAAAATAATATTAATATTAATATTAATATTATTAATATTAATATTAATATTAAATTAACATGGACAAAATTGGTTAATTAATTTTTTGGGTTAGAATTTGTCATATCATCGGCCATGTCAGATGACACATAATATTATTTAACATGCCACGCCAGCTGCCACATAAGGATGGATGTATTGGAGGAACAATTTGAAGGTACGAATAGCATTACTCTATATATATATGAGCATGTAGAGAATAAGGTTTTTGCAAAAGTTTTATACCCTTATTTTTAAGGTTATGTATCACATTTATATTTACTATATCTAGGAATAGTACTCTCTCTCTCTCTCTCTTCTCTCTCTTCCTCTCTCTCCATTTGTACATTCTTAAAATTGGTTATTGTGTGTGTATTTTCCCTTGTCATAAACTACCTTAAAATATTGCTTATTCTAAGTGTAAAACCAAATATATATATAATACAATGGGACGAGTTAAAATTCTAATTAATGTGGGTTGCAATTAAAAAACTTCTCATCATATAATAACTTAGGGTGTATTTGATTGCAATTTGAAAAATATGTGGAAAAGAAATTAGTTCCATAGAATTATTTTTCTAGGAAATTTTTTTATGTAATTTAAAAAAAAAAATGTAAAACTTAATTTGGATGTTTGATTGTCATTATTTTTCACGAAAAATAGTTATTTTTTCATGAAAAATGATATTTTCCTATGGGTTGGACAAGAATTATTTTCCACCATTTTAGAAAAAAATATGGAAAATTATAGTTTTTTTTTTATAACATGAGCTATCAAACACTACAATGGGTGGAAAATTTATGGTGGAAATATTTTCCATAAAAAAATAAAGCCCAATAAAAGAAAGGGATTTCTATAAATGAAATTTGGTTAGGATCTCTTGATCCCATCATCATGTCTGAAAAAACAAACAAACAAACAAATGAGTTTGATTTGCCAAATATTTTATGAAGAATAATTAGTTAATCATCTCCAACATTGTAGTTCTGTCATATAGGAGAAGCTTAATAATGTCATTGATATCACAATAGGCCTACATACCTTGTGATCTATTGAACTTCATGAAAAAATTTGTTCCAAGTGATTCCTTAGTAATTGATGATTGTGTTATAATGACTAGTTGTTCTTTGATGTGCATGAGTCACATAGAAAGAAATCATTAAAAAAAAATTGAGTTATTTGTATTTAACACCCCCCCCCCCCCCCCCCCAAATTCTTAATTCTTAATTCTGTTTCCCCCCTTTTTAATATAATCACTATTACCCCCCCCCCCCCCCCCCCACCCATTCTAACAGCCAAGAACTAACGTTTCTAACGGAAAGAAAAAAATTGCCACATCATTCCATATACATATTGAAAAGACCAAAACACCCTTAGGGTAAAATCAAAAAATTGGGGCAAAAAGAGGCTTAAACAAAGAACCCTAAAAATATTGCTTGGTGATTTAGAGAGAGGATTTGCATAATGAGTCAGAATTCCAGGTTAGTCTTATTTCAATCATACATTTTTGTTCTATTTGCATTTTCTGTCCGAAATTAGTTTAGAGGTATTTTTAGAATTTTGTTTAATTCTTTTCCCAGTTTGGTTTTCACAAAATTTTGTGTTTCATTGGTTCAGTTTATTTTCTTCTTATGATCTTTTATTTTATTTGGATTATCCTCAAACACATGAATCACGTGATTTTTCAAATGGACAAAATCGGTTCAGTTTATTTTTCAAGTGATTTTTCAAATGGACAAAATCGATTCATGGCAAGTATTTCAAATGGACAAAATCGGTTCAGTTTATTATCCTCAACACATGAATCAAGTGATTTTTCAAATGGATTATCCTCAACATCGGTTCAGTTCATTTTGTTCTTATGATCTTTTATTTTAGAATTTTGTTCAATTGCTTCCAACTATCTAATAGAGATGGTTGCCAGAAATACTTGTTCACAAGCATGGAGAGTAGTGAACTAGCAAAAGGAGGTCTAAACATGCTCGTTTGAATAATTGACCCATGGCGAAGCAAAATTATACAAAGAAAATATAACCACTTGAGTTTACCACTGTGAAATCTTGTCCAGATGAAAACATCCCTAGCTAAGGCAAGCCTCTCTCTTGGCTTGAAGGCATATATATTTTCTTTTGTATTGTTTTTCAATTAGAATATATCTTTCTGTTAGTACTGCTAGTTCTGGTATTTAGCTAAGTCAAGCCTCTATAATTTGGTTTATTGGTAGTTTCTTATGTTTTGTTTGCCAGAGATCTTATAATGTGGAAATTATTGTGTTGCAATCTAAAATTGATGTTAATGATGATATCTGGAAATGCTTATTTCTCAAAACATTTGTAGTGGCCATATGAGTGCTTTCGCCTCACCGGGCTTGAGAGCTTATGCTGCTCATTCCATACCTTCCTTGGATGTCTGAGACTCTTTCTATTTTTAACTTTTATTATTATCATTTCTTCTAATTTTAACTATTACAACTCATAAAACTTATGTATGTTACTGCCTATTTTTTATTGAATTGCAGATGTCCTACAAACTTAAATGATCTATTATTTGACTGGAATCAAGTGCCAACACAAGCTTCAAGGGTTGAAGAAATTATCAAAAATGCAAGACAAGAAAATGCAGAACATGAATCAACTTGTATTGATCCTGAATATAGAGCAGATGTCTATGTGGATCCGGTTTATGATTATGTGAGCATGGATGAGTCAGAAAAAGAAGAAGACTACGAGAGTTATCTTGATTGTTTTGAAAGTAGTGATGAAGAGGTTGCTAGGGATGCCGGAAATGAGTCAGATGGTGATAGTGATGTTGGTGGTGAAGCTCTTAATGATGATACTGAAGGTGTTCAACAGGCTCCGCCAACTAATGAGTTTGATGAGATTGTAGATCAATCTATTGATATGTACCCAGAGGATACAGAAGAGAATGGTCCATTTCCAGTCTTAACACTTGAGAAAGGGATGAAATGGGAAACTAAGAAGCATTACAGGCATCATTTGAGGACATTTGCCATTCTTAACAAATTTGGGTTTAGAAGCCCATGGAATGAAGGGTATAGAATGAGGTCCTACTGCAAGAAAAAGGATCAGGGTTGTCCATGGACTGCATATGCAAGGGAAATAAAGCATGAAAAGCCTACATGGAGGTTGAACACTTATGTAAATGAACACAAATGTACATGGGAAGAAGCTAGTGAGTTTAATTCTATGGCTAATTCTAAGTGGGTTGCAGATGTTGTTCTACCTGTAGTGAAGAAGTCGAACAAAATATGGAAGACAGAAAGGATTCGTGATTCGATATGGGAAAGGTACGGTACCAAAATTCCATACTGGGTTGCTTGGAAAGCAAGGGCTAAGATACTTGAGAGGGTCAATGGGAGTTATTCTGATAGCTATGCATTGATTCCTCGGTTGTGTGCCCAGATATTGTTTACCAATCATAGGAGTGTGGCTACCTTCTCTAGAGACCATTTGGATCTCACTTTCACTCACATGTGCATAGCCTACAGAGCATCTATGGAGGGTAAGCATCTTAATTTGGACTAAATTGTTTTTTTTTTTTGGTATACTTAGAGTATCTAGTTGCATGCATTAATTTTTAATTGTGTTTTCTCATGTATTTACAGGGTTCATCAAGGGGTGTAGACCGATAATAGGACTTGATGGATGCTTTCTCAAAGGAAAGTACGGTGGTGTGTTACTTGTAGCAACAAGCCTAGATGCTGAGAATGGACTTGTTCCATTAGGCATATATGTGTGTAGATCTGAGAATGCTGCTAATTGGAGTAGTTTTCTAGAGAACTTGAAGGAAGAATTGACAAGGCATCCTTTGAAACTAACTTTCATCTCGGATAGACAGAAGGGGTTGATACAGGCTGTGAAGGACGTTTTCAGTGATGTGAATCACAATCACAGATTCTGTTTTAGACACTTGTACCAAAACTTCAAGAGAAAATTTTCAGGGATACATTTGAAGAATCTAGCTTGGAATGCTGCAGGTTTAGTGATTCTTTTGGATTTATAGTTTTTATAATTTGTTGGTTTAATATTTGTTTAGTAATTGATATTAATAATGCAGGTGCATACAAGGTTGTTGATTTTGAAAGATGGGTTAATGATTTGGAGCAAGTAGATGCTAGAGCTCATGCATATTTGATGTCTGAGGAGAAGGAAAGTTGGGCTAGGGCATTCTTTGACCATAATACCCATACTGAGCATATAACTAACAACTTTTCTGAAGCTTTCAACAACTCTATAAGAAAGCTGAGGGACAAACCTATTTGTACTGTAGGGGAAAAGTATGGTGAATTTTTTATGAGTATATTTACAAGAGGATGCAAGTTGCAACTAAGAAGATGATTGTAGGTCAGTTGGTGCCTAGGTGGCAGAGACACATTGAGGGGTTGACTCTGAAGATCAATGAATACACATGGAAAGGTTCATCTGACTTTCTATATGAGGTGTATCGTGGTCTACTAGGCAAATGGACAGTGAATATTGAAGACAAAACCTGCACGTGTGCACAGTGGCAACATAGAGGTCTACCATGTCAACATGCTGTAGTTATCTTGACCAGTTCCAGACCAGTCACCAAATTGGGCAGAGTAAGGCCTTTTTACATCCATTTTTCTATTTATATGTTTTGAGTAAATTATATTGATTTTAGGTACTCATACACAACATGATGGTAATGTATATGTACTCTAGTTGGTACTTTTCTGTGGATGCTTACAGAGCTTGTTATGCCGACTTTATTGCCCCTTTAGGAGAAAAACGTGATTGGGTGAAGGTAATAAATAAGTGCATCTAAACTTAAATATTGACATTTTATTGGATTTGACATTTTAATGGTTTCGACACCTTTTTTATTTTGTTTTCATCTTTATGTTATAAATATGAGTTAATAGTAGGATTTGAACACTTTATTTTGGTTCTTTTGTAGTTGGCAACTCCAATAGAGGTGATGCCTCCAATTCTAAACAGAGCTCCTGGTAGACCAAAGAAAAATAGGAGAAGAGCTGCAGATGAGGAGCCAGTTGGAGAAAAAAGTCAAGAAATTGCTCGAAATGTAGGGGTTCAGGCCATAACAACAGGACTTGTCCACTATCCAAGAAGAATCAAACACAAGGAAGCAGGGGCAGGCATGTCAAAAAGCAGCTCGAACAGGGGCAGAAGCATATGTCAAGAAGCAGTGCTTGAGTGTGTCACGACCCGCTACCCAAATTGTTGGGCCAGGCCGAGTCATGCCCAGCCTACGTTTTAGATAAAACGTAGTAAGCTGTTCTAAAGACAACAGGATAAGACTAAATGTGCTAACAGTTCTATAAGTGAATAAAAGTTATAAATGCTCCAAACACAAAAGTCGTCTCATATAGAAATAAGTCCAAAGTACAAGTGATCTGAAATGTAAAACTGGATACATGTCCAGTTACAAATAGTAGCCTAATACATGACTACACTAAATATCCCAAACAGCTAAGCAAACTAGACGAGTCTCCCCGCAGGAACATCCTCGCATAGCAAAGCCGGGTCCTCGGTAATATCTCCATAATATGAGTCGCAGAGTAACTCCTCCTCAGTAAGGACACCTACAACGTTATCCTGTCAGGACGGGAGCAAGTACTGAATCTAACAAACTAGCATATAAAACATAAAAATGAATATAGGAGGAATAACTGGAAACATGGCATCACACAATCTATCATGGCAAGGACACATATGTCATAGAGACAGATGTATATGTAATGTTTAAAACTGTAGCAGGTACGTGATCGGTCAATAGATGTACAATATGCAGGGGCACATGTAAATAAAATGTACATACGTACAAGTGTAAAGGCGGTAGATGTACATACGCACAAATACAGCTTTGAGATAAAGGCCTACGGTGCAGTAACATATAAAATGAAACTTTGCTCGGTACTGTAGAGGGGGTATGATCACGTACACTACTATCAGTTTCCCCATAACCCATATTCTAATCATGTGAGAGATACATCAAGACTGTTCTAAGCATGGTAGTAACTGAAAGTACAACATGTAAAGTTTTAACTTGCTACCCCAAGGATCAGCATTTAACATGGTTGGATTTGCAGTTCATTGATGTAACAGTATGTAAAGTTTGTAGAAAGTACTTGTCTCTAGCAAAGCAAAGCAAAACAAGCTACGATAAAAGTGCTATGGATGTCCGGTAACTCGTCACTGTAAAAATAAATACATAAACTTAGCTTTTACACTAAGCTAAAATACTAGGACACTAATTGGTGAAACACGACTTTGACTGGACACCTAGCCAAATGATGATTTTAGCATAGAAGACCAATGTGGGGTGACACACTACTTTAACTATCTTTCTAGGGTCTTTACACTAGTGAGGGGTGAGGTTTAATATGGCTAAAACTCAAAGTAACACAAAAAGTTATAAGTCGTAATTAATCAATAAATAAATCAAATGATCATTGTGTTGTAACAATTTTTGAGATAGAAAAAAAGCTTATTTTTACTCAAAGTAAAGTACCAAAGTGATCCTTGTTAATCATAAAATTTATTATAATTTTTTGGAATTTATTAACCAGTACAAGTATTTTTAAAAATCAGTTTTCTTAAGTATACAGAAAATGAGTTTTGGTTTCATATGCCAAACTAGTGGCAAAACAGTAAATTAAATACATAAATTATACTAAATTAGCTAAATTAACATAGTATCTAAATACTATTTTTCTAGAATTTTAACAGTACTTTAAGTATTTTTAGAAATCCAAAAATAGCATTGCACACAATTGAAATTAAATAATTAATTATCTGCGTATTTTGTCCATGTATATAATTTGAACCAAAGTTCAAATACAGGACCCAAGGCCATGAATCAAGTCCAAATGACTTGTACAGGTCTTGAATGTGTGAAAACACATTTGGGCCCAAAAACCCATGCTAGGCTTGGACACCAAATGGTTGCAGTAATTTAAATACACTAAAAATACAAATTGGTAAAAGTGCAGAATAAATATTAATATTTTAATAAGGCAAAATTATAAAATATGATAAGTATATTTACATAGAAAAATAACTTACACTAAGTATAGTGAAATACATATGAAAAAGGGTATACATATCTAATATATATACATAAATATATGGATATTTACATAATGGATATATATGTTAAAAATTACATATATATATATGTATAAGAAAATACTTAACTATAATATATATATAATATATTATATATTATATAATATAATATATATCTATATAATATACAATATTGTATACATATACATATAATAGTATATATATATAATAAAATATATACACAGAAAATAATACATATATCCATCTTGTACATAATATTATATAATATCTATATATATCTATATATATATATATATATATTATCTCTATATATCTATTATATATCTCTATATATATATATTAGGGGCTCGAACTCGGCCACTGTGCCGCGGGGGGGGATCTTAAGTCGGGTCGGGCTAGCCAGGGGGTCAGCCCGAGGGTTGTGTTAGGGTTAGGTTTTAGTTTATTTTATTTCTGTTTTAGTAAAAAAATAATAATCCGAAAAATTAACTTGTTTCCTGACTGTTTGGGACACAGAGTCTACGTGTCCGTGCTATGCACGACACGTACAAGTTATGAAAGCGTGTCCAAGCACAGCGTTAGGTTCGTCGTGTCCTGGCGAGTCTCGTGCGTGAAAATGAGACACGCACGACACGATTCGAGTCCTGTTACTTACGTGTCCGACGGTTGATAGGGGTTTCGAGGGTGCTGGCTGGCGGAGGAACGGTCGGGACCGGCGCTCGGGTGGCGACGCGTTCGCCTTGGCCGGGCGCGTCGAATGGTGGTCGTCGAAGGCGACGACGTCGACTGGAGAGGCTGGACGGGGAGTTCATCGGGGTTAGGGTTCCGGTTAGGGTTTTTGGGGGAAGGGCGGAGCTAGGGGCGTCGATGGTGGTCGGGGTGATGGGGGTTGGGTCGGGGTGAGTGAGGGGACCATTTATAGGGGCTTAGAGTTGGTCGAACGGGGCTAGGTCGGCCGGGAAATGCGGGTCGTCATCGGCGTGGCGGTCGTCGGGGGTGGGTGAGCAGAGAGAGAGATCGTAGGGGGGGTAGGGTTTACACTTAGGCCCCTGGTAGTTTAGGATATTACAAACAGGTCCTAACAGTGGATAAGTGAAATTAATAATTTGCATAAATGAAATATAATCAATTTACAATTTGCAAACTGATATATTAACAAATTAATAAATTACATAATAATATAAAAACAATTCTAAAAATTACAAAACCATATTAAAATAATTTAGAAAATTATAAATTAATATTTTTGTATTTTAAAACTCATTTAAAAATCATTAAAAATTCTAGAAAAATTCTTAAAAATCTAAATAATTATTTTAAGGCTAAAATTGACATTAAAAATTAATTAACACTAATTTAAAATAAAATTTGAAAAACAGGGGCTTACAAGTCTTCCCTCCTTGAAAAATTTCGTCCTCGAAATTCACAAGGATTGAAAACCCTAAAATATTCTAACATAGCAAGCAATGCAACAAAATGACTAAGGCTGCGATCGAGACTAACCTCTATGGTATCAAGCGGGAACGAGTGGTTCCCTCGCAGCGGTTGGATCGAACAAGTACGGGTATCTCTCCCTCATGTCCGACTCCCTTTCCCAAGTAGATTCACCTGGAGAGTGACGGCTCCAAGCTACTCGTACTAAGGGTATAACCTTGTTCCTCAGCCTTTCTCTCTCCTGTCCAATATCTCCACTGGCTTCTCAGAAACTGTAAGACTCGGTCCGACCTCCAACTTTGAATGATCTAGCACATGACTGGGGTCTGGAACATATCTCCTCAACTGAGATACGTGAAAGACATCGTGAACTCCTGCTAGGTTGGGTGGAAGTGCAACCCTGTAAGCTACCTCTCCGATCCTGCCAAGTACCACGAATGGCCCTATGTATCTGGGGCTCAGCTTCCCTCCTCGTCCGAACCAGATCGTCCCTCTAGTAGGTGATATCTTCACTAGCACCATATCACCGCCTGCGAACTCGATCGGTCTGCGACTAGCATCAGCCCAGTATTTCTGCCTATCATGAGCTACTCTGAGCCTGTCTCTGATCATCCCGACTTTCTCTGCTGCATCTGTGATCATCTCTGGTCCAAGCATAACTCTGTCTCCAACATCATCCCAAAAGAGCGGTGTGCGGCATCGTCGTCCATAAAGCGCCTCGAAAGGAGACATACCGATACTGGTTTGGTAGCTGTTGTTGTATAAAAACTCTACCAAGTGCAGATGGCTCTCCCAAGATCCTCCAAAGTCCAGCACGCAGGTCCTCAGCATATCCTCCAGTGTCTGTATCGTCCTCTCGGACTGCCCATCTGTCTGGGGTGGTACACCGTACTGAACTTGAGCCTACTGCCCAACTCCTCCTGTAAGCTCCTCCAGTAGTGGGATGTAAATCTGCTGCCTCTGTCTGACACGATGCTCACCGGCACTCCGTGTAGGCGAACTATCTGCTGCATGTATAGCTCCGCCAACTTCTCGGTGGAAAGCCTCACCTTGAAGGGTATGAAGTGCGCACACTTCGTCAGCCTGTCTACGATGACCCAAATGGCATCCTTCCCTCCTTGGGAACGAAGAAGCCCTGAGACGAAGTCCATCGTAATATGTTTCCACTTCCACTCGGGAATGGGTAACGGCTGCAACAAACCAGCTGGCCTCTGGCGCTCTGCCTTGACCTGCTGGCAAACTAGGCATCTCGAGATAAAACGTGATACATCCCTCTTCATCCCGTGCCACCAAAGATATTTCCGTAAGTCACGGTACATCTTGTTAGCACCAGGGTGAATAGAATATCTCGATCGGTGCGCCTCCTGCAAGACTGCCTCTACCAGCTCTCCTTCGGCACGCACAATCGGCTGCCATGCCTCAAGGATCCATCCTCTGCTATAGTGAAGTCATTCAGCAATCCAGCTAAAGCCTGGGGAAGAAGTCTGCGAAGGCTCTCATCTGTAGACTGTGCCTCCCGGATCTGCTCCATCAAACCTGACTGAATGTCAAGCGCCATCATCTGTATCACTGATCCTGGCCGAACTAGCTCGATACCGAGCTTCTCCAGATCCTCCCGCAAATGCCGATCAATCATCAGGTACCATGCCATCGGATGTCTGCTCAGCGCATCCGCCACCATATTTGCCTTCCCGGGGTGATACTGTAAATCGATGTCGAAGTCTTTCATCAACTCCAACCATCGTCTTTGCCTCATGTTCAGCTCTTTCTGCATGAACACATACTTCAAGCTTTTGTGGTCAGTAAAGATTTCCACGCGCTCTCCGTATAAGTAATGTTTCCATAACTTGAGTGCAAAGATCACCGCAGCTAACTCGAGGTCATGGGTAGGATGATTCCTCTCATGAGTCCGCAATTGCCTAGATGCATAAGCAATCACTTTTCCATGCTGCTGTAGGACACATCCTAGCCCCTTCCCAGAAGCATCGCTGTATATGGTGAAACCTCCAGAACCTGAAGGTAAAGTCAGAACTGGAGCGGTCGTCAGCCTCCTCTTCAGCTCCTCAAACGCTGTCTGGCAGTCCTCTGACCAGATGTACTCTGCGTCCTTCCGCGTCAGCTTCGTCATGGGTTCAGCTATCCTAGCAAAGTCCTGGACGAACTTTCTATAATAGCCTGCTAAACCCAGAAAGCTTCTGATCTATGAAACTGACGTCGGAGCCTTCCAAGTCTCAACTACAGTAATCTTCCTGGGATCCACCAAGATTCCATCTCCAGTGACTACATGGCCGAGAAACTCCACTCGGTCTAAAAAGAACTCGCACTTCGGCAATTTGGCAAACAATCTCTCCTGCCTCAGAATCCCCAAAACTATCCGCAAGTGCTCTGCATGCTCCTCTGGTGTCTTCGAGTATATCAGGATATCATCGATAAATACTATGACGAACTTATCCAGATACTGGTGAAATGTCTTATTCATCAAGTTCATAAAGACAGCTGGCGCATTTGTGAAACCAAATGGCATCACCAGAAACTCGTACTGCCCGTACTTCGTGTTGAACGTCGTCTTCTGGATGTCTGCTGTCCTGACCTTCACCTGGTGGTACCCGGATCTCAAGTCTATCCTGGAAAACACCTTCGTCCCGCTCAACTGGTCGAACAAATCATCTATCCTGGACAGAGGATATTTGTTCTCGATGGTGATGGCATTCAAGGCCCGGTAGTCAATACATAACCGGACTGTACCATCCTTCTTAGGCACAAAGAGCACTGGCGCTCCCCATGGAGAAGCACTGGATCGAATGAAACCCTTTTTCAACAGGTCATCAATCTGCTCTTTCATCTCTATGGCCTCCTTGGGATTCACTCTATAGCAAGCCCGGGATACTGGTGATGAACCCGGCACTAAATCTATAGTGAATTCCACATCTCTGTCAGGCAGAAGCCCTGGAAGATCCTCTGAAAATACATCCATAAACTCCCTAATGATAGGGTGTGGCGGTGCTACATCCCCAACTGTCGCACAACAGTTCGGCTCTAGGCTGATCTCCGGCCCTGTCCTCCTGACACTGAATGGTGCTGTGCCTGGGGGACTGAACAAAATACTACCCTCATGACAATCTATAGATGCATGGGCATAGCTAATGTAGCCTCCCTTCCCGGAATTTTGAATATTTTATTTTATTTTATTTATTTGACTTAAATAGTGATTATTAGATTTTATAATAATTATTTAGTTTATTATTACGGTAGGTGATTTTAGCCATGTTTGAGTTCTGAAGTACAAGGTGATTAGAAATCATGGCACGGATAGTGCGGTGACGTACTTTGACTAGTGTATTAGCCATGGTAGGGAAGATCGAGCCATAGCGGTGTCCGAACTAGGAAAATCGGGCCAAATTGCGGCATGATTTCCATAAATAATTTAATTAGATATTATTTTAATCTTGTTGACTTTTGTCACGACCCGTTATCCAAATTGTTGGGCCGGGCCGAGCCATGTCCAGCCTACGCTTAAGATAAAGCGCAGTAAGCTGTTCTAGAGATAACAAGACAAGACTAAATATGCTAACAGTTCTATAAGTGAAGAAGAATCATAAATGCTCCAAACACAAAAGTCGTCGTATATAGTGAAATATCCAAGTACAAGTAAACTGAAATGTAAAACTGGATACATGTCCAGTTACAAAATGGTATAGTCTAATACATGACTACACTAAGTATCCCAAGCAGCTAAGCAAACTAGACGAGTCTCCCCGCAGGAACATCCTCGTATGGCAAAACCGGGTCCTCGGCAGTGACTCCATAATACGAATCACAGAGCAACTCCTCCTCAGTAAGTATACCTACAACGTTATCCTGTCAGGACGGGAGCAAGTACAACCTCTACAACTAAAGTACTGAACATATAATGAAAGAGATGTACAATAGAGACATGGTGTGATAAGTCTATAAAATTGGAAATACTGGAAACATGGTCTCATGGTACAATTGGGATCATAGCATCATAGTAACATAGGGAACATGACATATCTTGATTTACCCAGTTTAGATACATTTCATCATGGCAATACATATTCGTTTTAAAGTTTAAAACTGTAGTAGGTGAGTGATCAGTCAATAGGTAATCAGTATGTACTGTGGTACATGTCAATTTCTGAAGTGTACATACGTACACTTTAAGGCATCGGTGTATATCCATACACAAACGCGGGACCAGACATACGACAGATACATATAGAATGTAACGGTGCTCGGTAAATACATACGGAGAAGGGGGTCATGATCACGTACACTACTAACAGTTTCTCCTTAACCCGTTATTTAACATGCATGTGGGAGATACGAGAGCAGTATAAGCATGACAGGTACTGGGAGCAGTATAAAACATGTGAATACTCAGAGCAGTCTAAGGCATAGTGAAACTTGTACTGAGAACCCGTAAGAAGCATGTGAAGATATAAGAGCTGTACTAAACATGGTCGGTACTGAAAGTGATACAACATGTGAAGACATAACTTGCTACCTCAAGGATCAGTCTTTTAACAGGGTTAATACATGTTCTAGCATTAAAAGACAGTAAATAAGTATGTAGATGTACTTGCCTCTAGCAAAACAAGCTACGATAAAAGTGCTATGGATGTCTGGTAACTCGTCACTGTAGAAATAATGCAATAACTTAGCTTTTACACTAAGCTAAAACACTAGGATACTAATTGGTGCGACACGACTTGTGATTGGGCACCTAGCCAAAACGATGATTTGGCACAGGAGACCAATGTAGGGTGACACACTATGTTATCTAACTTTCTAGGGTCTTTACACTAGTGAGGGATGGGGTTCAACACGACTAAAACTCCAAATAACACAAAAACTACAAGTCGTAATTAATCAACAAATAAATCAAAATCATTGTGTTCTAACAATTTTAGAGATAGGCAAAAAGTCTAGTTTTTCTTAAAGTAAAGTACTAAAGTGATCCTTGTTAATCATAGAAATTTATTATAATTTTTTGGAATTTATTAACCAGTACAAATATTTTATAAAAATCAGTTTTCCTAAGTATACAGAAAGTAAGTTTTGGTTCCATATGCCAAACTGGTGGTAAATCAGTAAATTAAATACTACAAAAATTATACTAAATTAGCTAACTTAACATAGTATCTAAAAACTATTTTTCCATAATTTTAGCAATACTTTAAGTATTTTTAAAAAATCAAAACAGTAATGCACACAATAATTAATTATCTGCGTATTTTGTCCATGTATATAATTTGAACCAAAGTTCAAATACAGGACCCAAGGCCATGAATCAAGTCCAATATGACTTGTACAGGTCTTGAATGTGTGAAAACACATTTGGGCCCAAATACCCATACTAGGCTTGGACACCAAATGGTTGCAGCAATTTAAATATACAGAAAATACTAAGTGGTAGAAATGCAAAATAAATATTAATATTTTAATAAGGTAAAGTTTTACATAGTAACTATAAAATGAACATTATTTTATATAATTTTATACTAAGCTAAGTAAAATACGTATAGGAAATAATATATATATATAAATATAGGGATATTTATATATAGGAAAATGCTCAACTATATATTATATATACAAATATATGTATATTACATACATATAAGAAAATACTTATTTATATAATATATATATATACAAAATTAATGTATACATATACATATAATAGTATGTATATAATAATATATACATAAGGAAATATATACATAAATATATATGTATACATAATACATATTATATATAATATATATATTATATATATATATATATATATATATTATTATAATATATATATATATAATATATATATACATACTATAATGAAGTATACATATATATATATATAAAAACAGCAAATATATATACCTAAATATAGTATATATATTAATACATATATATATATATATATATATACAAATATATACATATATATAAATAGATATATATATAATAGAAAAAAGAAAAGGAAAAAAGAAAAGAAAAGAAGAAAGACAGCAGCAGGGGGGCTCGAACTCGGCCCCGCGGGGGGGGTCGGTTTGAGTTGGGTCGGGCTGGCCAGGGGTCAGCCCGAGCTCAGTGTTAGGGTTAGGGCTTAGTTCATTTTATTTAGGTTTTAATTGATATTAACAGTAACACGAAATTTCGCTCTGTGTCCTGACAGTTAGGGACACAGAGTCGGTGTGTCCGTGTTATGCACGACGCGTACGAATGTTGATTCGTGTGTCTAAGCTTACCAATGGATCACCTGCGTCCTGGCAGTCACCCACATGAAATCGGGACACAAACGACACGAAAACGAACTGACACGAACGTGTCCGGCTACTCAGAGGAGTTTCGAGGGTGCTCGACGGCGGCTGAGGCGGCGTGGTCGGCGGAGTGGTGGCGCTGGGGTCGGCTTGGCAAGGCGAGCCTATCGGTGGTGGTTGCGGGCGGTGGCGCTCGGCGTAGGGGCGGCGCTGGGGATCTCGCCGGAGTTAGAGTTAGGTCTAGGGTTTTTGGGGAGAAAAGGGGGCTGGGGGCGTCGACGATGGTCGGGGTGAGTGGTAGTCGACTGAGGGGGGTCGGGGGGTTATTTATAGGGGCTTAGGGTCGGTCGAACAAGGCTAGGTCGGCCGGAAATGGCGGGGAAAGTAGGTCGGCGGTCGGGCAGTCGTCGATCGTCGGCAGGGGGTGGGTGAAGGTTTTACACTTAGGTCCTCAGGATTTTTGGAATTTACGAATAGGTCCCTAAGTCACTAAATGCAAATATAAATTTGCATTCCACCCTTAAAAATAATTTATTAATTACAAAATACTATTTCAACAATTTAATAAATTGCATACTACCATAAAAACAATTCTAAAAATTACAGAATAATATTAAAACAATCTAATTAATTGCAAAACTTAATTAAAACATTTTAGAAAATTGCAAATTGATATTTTAACATTTAAAACTCATTTAAAATTCATTTAAAAATTCTAAAAAAATTCCTAAAAATCTAATTAATTATTTTAAGGCTAAAAATAACATTAAAAATTAATAAACAATAAAATAAAATTTTGAAAAACAGGGGCTTACAAGTCTTCTCTCCTTGAAAAATTTCGTCCTCGAAATTCACAAGGATTGAAGACCCTACAATATTCTAGCATAGCAAGCAACACAACAAAATGACTAAGGCTACGATCAAAACTAACCTCCCGAAACCTGTTTCGGCTCCGGCTCAACGGCTAGACTATAAACTCTCCCCTGAGGTCCCTTGGCTACTGGGCAGTCCCGAATCTGATGGATGGCAGACCCACAAGCTAAACACTGCCCTATCCTCTTCCTGCAGATGAAACGTCGTGGCCTACCTTCTTGCAGAATGCACAAAAAGTTCCCTTCTGCTGCTGCTGTCGGGGTCCCGGGCTCTAACTGGCTGGGTCGGGTGATGTGATGTAGGGGATGGTAAGTCTGCTGGGTGGCGTCGGTGCTCTCTGCTGGAAAGCCTGACGCTTGGACGGACCCTCATGGTGTACAGAAGCCGGCCTCTTGCTAGACAGAAGACGCTCCTCGATGCTCCGGGCTAACTCTAGGCTCTGGTAATAGTCAGTCGTACCGTTCGCCACTATAAGAATGCCAATGTCTGGAACTAGACCATGGCAAAACCTACGGGTCATCTTCTCTGGATCACAACCAAACTAGGAGCAAAACGGCTCAGGCGACTAAACTCTCCCGCATATCATCAACAGAACGGTTCCCCTGCTGGATGTTCTGGAATCGTAGCCCCATGGCTACTCTAGCAGTGGTCGAGAAGAATTTCTTCTTGAACTGGGTCTTGAACTGGTCCCAGGTGGCTCTACCTCTCGCAAACAACGGCTCATTCCTGAACCAGACTCCGGCTAAGTCTATCAGCAGAAATCCTGCTGCCTCGACCTGAAGGTCATCTGGCATCCTAACTCCCAGAAGCTTCCTCTCTACAGAATCTAGCCAGTCATCAGCTACTACTATGCCCTCAGTCCCTGAGAACTCCTTGGGATTCAGACCCATGAAGTCCTTGACCGTCCCCGCTCTCTGTCGTGGCTCTACATGTGGTGGGACCACGGGACGTCCCTCAGAACGCTCCATGCTCTGGCGAGTAGGGTAGTCTGCTCCTGATGGGTTGTTAGGAACCCCTGGATCAGTGTGAGCAGCTGGGTCCCGTCGAGGGTGACGGAAGCCTGGGTGGGTATAGTGACAGGGGTGGTGGAAGTATCGGGTCCTGCTGGGACTGGGAGGTGGAAGGTGGTATCTGGGTCTGTGGATCTGTGGAGTGGGGGAATATGGTAGGTGGAGGTGTATCAGTCAACCGGTCAGCTGACTGGACATGGAGGGCCCCATTCTCGGGGGTGATATACTGGGACGAGCGAGTAAGCACCATCTAATTTACACATAAAAGACTTATAAGGACTTATTTAAAGCAAGTGATCATATGCAAGAAATTCTAATTATAATAGCAAACATGTGATGTATTTCCTATGTTGCAATCCTAGCATTCCTCTAAGTGTTCTAAGCGTCTTTCCTAATGTTGTCTAATTACCTTAAGTTCCTAATTGCAGGCATGCTTGGTACAATAACGTAACCAAACAGTTTAGTCAGGACCTGCATGGGCCGCCAAAAAAACATGTCACGACCCGTTACCCAAATTGTTGGGCCGGGCCGAGCCATGTCCAGCCTACGCTTAAGATAAAGTACAGTAAGCTGTTCTAGAGATAACAAGACAAGACTAAATGTGCTAACAGTTCTATAAGTGAAGAAGAATCATAAATGCTCCAAACACAAAAGTCGTCGTATATAGTGAAATATCCAAGTACAAGTAAATTGAAATGTAAAACTGGATACATGTCCAGTTACAAATGGTATAGTCTAATACATGACTACACTAAGTATCCCAAGCAGCTAAGCAAACTAGACGAGTCTCCCCGCAGGAACATCCTCGTATGGCAAAATCGGGTCCTCGGCAGTGACTCCATAATACGAATCACAGAGCAACTCCTCCTCAGTAAGTATACCTACAACGTTATCCTGTCAGGACGGGAGCAAGTACAACCTCTACAACTAAAGTACTGAACATATAATGAAAGAGATGTACAATAAGAGACATGGTGTGATAAGTCTATAAAATTGGAAATACTGGAAACATGGCCTCATGGTACAATTGGAATCATAGCATCATAGTAACATAGGGAACATGACATATCTTGATTTACCCAGTTTAGATACATTTCATCATGGCAATACATATTCGTTTTAAAGTTTAAAACTGTAGGAGGTGAGTGATCAGTCAATAGGTAATCAGTATGTACTGTGGTACATGTCAATTTCTGAAGTGTACATACGTACACTTTACGGCATCGGTGTATATCCATACACAAACGCGGGACCAGACATACGACACAGATACATATAGAATGTAACGGTGCTCGGTAAATACATACGGAGAAGGGGGTCATGATCACGTACACTACTAACAGTTTCCCCTTAACCCGTTATTTAACATGTGGGAGATACGAGAGCAGTATAAGCATGACAGGTACTGGGAGCAGTATAAAACATGTGAATACTCAGAGCAGTCTAAGGCATAGTGAAACTTGTGCTGAGAACCCGTAAGAAGCATGTGAAGATATAAGAGCTGTACTAAACATGGCCGGTACTGAAAGTGATACAACATGTGAAGACATAACTTGCTACCTCAAGGATCAGTCTTTTAACAGGGTTAATACATGTTCTAGCATTAAAAGACAGTAAATGAGTATGTAGATGTACTTGCCTCTAGCAAAACAAGCTGCGATAAAAGTGCTATGGATGTCTGGTAACTCGTCACTGTAGAAATAAATGCAATAACTTAGCTTTTACACTAAGCTAAAATACTAGGATACTAATTGGTACGACACGACTTGTGATTGGGCACCTAGCCAAAACGATGATTTGGCACAGGAGACCAATGTGGGGTGACACACTATGTTATCTAACTTTCTAGGGTCTTTACACTAGTGAGGGATGGGGTTCAACACGACTAAAACTCCAAATAACACAAAAACTACAAGTCGTAATTAATCAACAAATAAATCAAAAGATCATTGTGTTCTAACAATTTTAGAGATAGGCAAAAAGTCTAGTTTTTCTTAAAGTAAGTACTAAAGTGATCCTTGTTAATCATAGAAATTTATTATAATTTTTTGGAATTTATTAACCAGTACAAATATTTTATAAAAATCAGTTTTCCTAAGTATACAGAAAGTGAGTTTTGGTTCCATATACCAAACTGGTGGTAAATCAGTAAATTAAATACTACAAAAATTATACTAAATTAGCTAACTTAACATAGTATCTAAAAACTATTTTTCCATAATTTTAGCAATACTTTAAGTATTTTTAGAAAATCAAAAACAGTAATGCACACAATAATTAATTATCTGCGTATTTTGTCCATGTATATAATTTGAACCAAAGTTCAAATACAGGACCCAAAGCCATGAATCAAGTCCAATATGACTTGTACAGGTCTTGAATGTGTGAAAACACATTTGGGCCCAAATACCCATGCTAGGCTTGGACACCAAATGGTTGCAGCAATTTAAATATACAGAAAATACTAAGTGGTAGAAATGCAAAATAAATATTAATATTTTAATAAGGTAAAGTTTTACATAGTAACTATAAAAGTATGAACATTATTTTATATAAATAATTTATACTAAGCTAAGTAAAATACGTATAGGAAATATATATATATATAAATATAGGGATATTTATATATATAGGAAAATGCTCAACTATATTATATATACAATATATGTATATATACATACTATAAGAAAATACTTATTTATATATATATATATATATATATATATACAAATTAATGTATACATATACATATAATAGTATGTATATAATAATATATACATAAGGAAATATATATACATAAATATATGTATACATAATACATATATATATATATATATATATTATATATATACATACATAATAATGAGTATACATATATATATAACAAAAAAGCAATATATACCTAAATAGAGTATTATATTAATACCCTCTTCTATATATCCCCCTCTCTGTCCTCTCCCTCTCTCTCTCCCTCGCTCTCTCTCTCTCTCTCCCCCCCCCCTCTCTCTCCTCTCTCCCTCGCTCTCTCTCTCTCCCTCCCCCGAAAAGGACAAGAAAGAAAAAGAAAAGGAAACAGCAGCAGGGGGGGGGCTCGAACTCGGCCCAGCGGGGGGGGTCGGGTTTGAGTTGGGTCGGGCTGGCCAGGGGGTCAGCCCGAGCTCAGTGTTAGGGTTAGGGCTTAGTTCATTTTATTTAGGTTTTAATTGATATTAACAGTAACACGAAATTTCGCTCTGTGTCCTGACAGTTAGGGACACAGAGTCGTTGTCCGTGTTATGCACGACGCGTACGAATGTTGATTCGTGTGTCTAAGCTTACCAATGGATCACCTGCGTCCTGGCGAGTCACCCACATGAAATCGGGACACAAACGACACGAAAACGAACTGACACGAACGTGTCCGGCTACTCAGAGGAGTTTCGAGGTGCTCGACGGCGGCTGAGGCGGCGTGGTCGCGGCGGAGTGGTGGCGCTGGGGTCGGCTTGGCAAGGCGAGCCTATCGGTGGTGGTTGCGGGCGGTGGCGCTCGGCGTAGGGGGGCGCGCTGGGGATCTCGCCGGAGTTAGAGTTAGGTCTAGGGTTTTTGGTGGGGGAGAAAAGGGGGCTGGGGGCGTCGACGATGGTCGGGGTGAGTGGTAGTCGACTGAGGGGGTCGGGGGGTTATTTATAGGGGCTTAGGGTCGTCGAACAAGGCTAGGTCGGCCAAAAATGGCGGGGAAAGTAGGTCGGCGGTCGGGCAGTCGTCAGTCGTCGGGCAGGGGGGTGGGTGAGGGTTTTACACTTAGGTCCTCAGGATTTTTGGAATTTACGAATAGGTCCCTAAGTCACTAAATGCAAATATAAATTTGCATTCCACCCTTAAAAACAATTCATTAATTACAAAATACTATTTCAACAATTTAATAAATTGCATACTACCATAAAAACAATTCTAAAAATTACAGAATAATATTAAAACAATCTAATTAATTGCAAAACTTAATTAAAACATTTTAGGAAATTGCAAATTGATATTTTAACATTTAAAACTCATTTAAAATTCATTTATAAATTCTAGAAAAATTCCTAAAAATCTAATTAATTATTTTAAGGCTAAAAATAGCATTAAAAATTAATAACAATAATTAAATAAAATTTTGGAAAAACAGGGGCTTACACTTTTGAGTGATCCGGTTGTATCAAGTTAGCCCAAACTGGACCTGAACTGAGCCCAAGTCCATGTAGTCATGTGGCACGTCCAATGACAATCGTGTCGATGGAATTTAGTATGAGGGTGTTGTTTTCCGTTTTAATGACTTAATAAATATTTTTAGTATTCGTTGATTAGATATTATAAATATTATTATTAATTGATATTCGATGATAATGGTATAAATAGGTCCCTTGTACGTTGGAAATTATTAGACCGTACAACTGATATGTACGCCATTATTGAGTTATTGAAGTCATTATTATTATTTTTATTTTTATTATTGAGGTTATTAATATAATATTATTTTATTTATTGGTTATATTATTTTGGTCAATTAAATATATATATATATATATATATATTATATAGATATATGGTCATATGGGTATATAATTAGGCCCTACACTAGGAATGGAATATATCGAGTTTATTTAGAGTTGATGGATATTATTATTAAGTATTTATTTGAGTATATAGATATAAATACATATACATATATATATATAGATATAGTATTCATAATAGATAATCTGATTGTGTAAAAAGAGGAAAAGAAGAAAGAAGAAAAACAACAAAGTATACTCCGGCACAGCCGAGTAGTATGGTGGGACCCAGCACCCACAGCCATATTGAACCACCTGTTTCCTCTTCAAAATGAAACCCGAGCCCAAAGGAAGGGGCCACAAACCGAACACAAGCCGACCCCACACCCGCGACTATAGTAGCGAGAGGAGAAACCCTAGAACCGGATCCTAGTACAGCACGCAGCAACATGGGCGACCCCCTGGGTCGATGCGCGCCGCTCCGACGTGGCCAGGCCGCCGGGCAATCGCCGGAATCGGCCAGGAACCTCTCGCGCACGCCCCGGCATACGGAAGAACAGCAGCTGCAGCGTTCGAAGCAACTTCCTGTGCTGTTTTCTCTGCGATCACTCCACCTTTTTCCGAACCAACTTCACAGGTCAGTTCTCCATACAACCCTCTCCAATCCTGTCATTTAGTTTTCATCAAAACGCATTGATTCGATTGCAAATCGAGTCCAAATTCCGAGAAAAACCTAGTTTTAAGAGAACTCAAACAAACTTGAAGCAGTCCAAAACCCCACTTTGGAAGGCGATTTTCTGCCGACCTATGACTATTTTCTAGATCCAATTAATATCAGTCAAGACAACATATACAATATGAAAACCCTATTTTTAGATTTATTTCTTGTGAGTTATTTTCTGTTTAAAATTAGGTTGAAGTTGACAAAAATCTGTTTTAAAAATCAATGAAAATACTCCACACGACGTACGTCACGCCAATCCGGACGACGTGGTCGCACATCGAAGGCATCGAAAGCTGGTAACAGCTCGTGGTCGTGTGGGCTTTGCGGAATTCAAATTGGTTGCGTGTGCGCGACGAATTCGACGCGTATCCGTCGGAATCGCCCCGTATCCGTACATAGCAAATTCAATCATAACTTGTGCACGTTCTTCAGATCGAGACGAAACTTGCGCCAACAGGACCGTATCATTTTTCTGGTCATGCATGCCAAGTTTGGTCCATTCTGAGACAGTCGAATCCGATGTCGTTTTGCGGGTCCCCGGTCCCACTCAACGGGTGATTTTGTGCACGGCCGCCGGAATCCAACTCTGGACATACGATTGGGTTCGTATCGGAAAACTGGATCCATAAACATATAGTTTGACGACTTTAGAGACCGTGACTCTGGCACATTTTTCGGTGCAAAGCGGGCCAACGGCGGACACGTTTTGGCCCGAAATTACGTTTTGCCCCTGTATCCAGATTGGACTTAAGGACAGGCGTTCCTAGCTAATTGGATTATTCTGAGATCATTGGTATTGTCTATTTCAGCTTCAGGGGACTGTTGTACGGGTTTTGACTATAGTGGCACATTGAGTAGTTCAGATTGTCGGTTTCACAGCAAAGGACCGCAGGCGAGTACAGTTTATGTCTGCATTTCGATATTGATCTTTACGATATTTTATTGATTAGTCTTGGTTAGTGATTTTTATACTCTATTATAAATTGTTGAGTCGGGAATGAGAAGTACCAAGGATGTGTGATCCGACCATAGATATCGTTTACTTTTATGCAGTAGATCTCGTAGACCTCGTTTACTTTTCTGCAAGTAGATCTCGTAGACATTGTTTACTTTTCATGCAAGTAGATTCATAGACCGTGCGGTGTAATGTCCCAGACTGATCACATATCAAAGGTACTTCTAACGGTGGAAAGTATATTGGTCTATTATTACTATTGATTTTCTTACGGCTTTACTGTATTTCAAAACTAAAGATTGATGTCTAACCTTTGTCTTATAGTCATTTTCTTTATTTGAAATTGCATTCGGTGAATTGTGCTCGTTCCATTCCTAACTGGAAACCAACATTTTCAGGTAGCGCGGTTTCACTTAGCTTGGGGAGTGACGGGTTATACTTGCAGACGGAAAAGCTAGAGATTAGCTAGATAGTGGAGTTGTAGCCATTCAAATATTTGTACAAGTTTATATTTTTAGCAAATGTAAAACTTGTGAATTGTAAATTAAATTAATTTTGTGAATGAGTATTATTTGTGATTCTGATCTTTATGGCCGTGACAACGTTCTACCGTCGACACTGCGGCGAGGCTGGCTTGGACACGTCTTGTATCCGTTTAAAAAAAACGGGTGCGGGTCGTGACAGCTAAGCCAGTCCATCCCCAATATGATATCATAACCGGGGAGTGGCATCACAAAGAATCGTCCCCTGAACTCTCCCGGCTATAAAAATAGAACATCTATAGATAGCTCTAATGGCACTGGTCCTCCTCTCGTCATCACTCTACTAATCTCCGCAGTAGGTGTAGCTACTAGATGGTGTTTATGCATAAACTAATGATAGGAAGCTATGAGATGCACCAGAATCAAACAAACATACAGCTAGAAAAGTATGCAAATAAACAAGTGATGACGTCAGCTAAGTAATCTGGCTCCGAAACCTGCTCCGGCTCCGGCTCAAGGGCTAGACTATAAACCTTCCCCTGAGGTCCCTTCTGCTGCTGAGATGCTGCCCAAACCTCTGCTGCTGAGTGGGAGTGGTCTCTAGGCTTCATTACTGGGCAGTTCCGAAGCTGATGAGTGGCAGACCCACAAGCCAAATACTGACCCAACCCTTTCCTGCAGACGGCGAAGTCATGACCTGGTCTTCCGTAGAAAGAACATATAGCTCCCTTCTGCTGCTGCTGCTGTCGGGGTCCCGGGGCTCTAACTGGCGGGGTCTGATGATGTGGTGTAGGGGGACGGTAAGTCTGCTGGTACGGCGTCGGTGCTCTCTGCTGAAAAGCCTGACGCTTGGAGGTCCCTCATGATGTACAGAAGGGCCTCTTGCAAGACAGAGCGCTCTTCAATGCTTCGGGCCAACTCTAGGCTCTGGTAATAGTCAGTCGTACGTTCGCCACTATAAGAATGCCAATGTCTGGAACTAGACCATGGCAAAACTACAGGTCATCTCCTCTGGATTTGCAACCAGACTAGGAGCAAATGGCTCAGGCGACTAAACTCTGTCGTATACTCGTCAACAGAACGGTTCCTCTGCTGGATGTTCTAGAATCGTAGCCCCATGGCTACTCTAGCAGTGGTCTAGAAGAATTTCTTCTTGAACTGGGTCTTGAACTGATCCCAAGTGGCTCTCCCTCTCGCAAACAACGGCTCATTCCGGAACAGACTCCTGCTAAGTCTATCAGCAGAAATCCCGCTGCCTCGACCTGGAGGTCATCCGGATCCATAACTCGAGAAGCTTCCTCTCTACCGAATCTAGCCAGTCATCTGCTACTACTATGCCCTCAGTCCCTGAGAATCCTTGGGATTCAACCCATGAAGTCCTTGATCGTCCCCGCTCTCTGTCGTGGCTCTACAGGTGGTGGGACCACGGGACGTCCCTCAGAATGCTCTATGCTCTGGCAGAGTAGGGTAGTCTGCTCCTGATGGGTTGTTAGGAACCCCTGGATCATAGTGAGCAGCAGGTTTCCGTCGAGTGTAACGGAAGCCTGGTAGGTATGATGATAGGGGGTAGTGGAAGTATCGGGGCCTGCTGGGACTGGGATGTGGAAGGTGGTGGAGGTATCGGGTTTGTGGATCTGTGGAGTGGGGGAATGTGGTAGGTGGAGGTGGAGTCGTAGTCGCATGTCAGCGTACAGTCAACTGGTCAGCTGACTGGATATGGAGTGCACCATTCTCAGGTGTAACATAATGGGACGAACGAGGTAAGCACCATCTAATAAAAGTAAAATGACTTATAAGGACTTGTTTAAAGTAAGCAATCATAGACAAGAAAATCTAATATAATAGCAAGCATGTGATATTTTCCTATGTTGCAATCCTAGCATTCCTCTAGGTGTTCTAAACGTCATTCCTAATGTTGTCTATTACCTTAAGTTCCTAATTGCAGGCATGCTTGGTACAATAACGTAACCAAACAATTTATCAGGACCTGCATGGGCCACCACTAAAATATGTCACGACCCGCTACCCAAATTGTTGGGCCAGGCCGAGTCATGCCCAGCCTACGTTTTAGATAAAACGTAGTAAGCTGTTCTAAAGACAACAGGATAAGACTAAATGTGCTAACAGTTCTATAAGTGAATAAAAGTCATAAATGCTCCAAACACAAAAGTCGTCTATATAGAAATAAGTCCAAAGTACAAGTGATCTGAAATATAAAATTGGATACATGTCCAGTTACAAAATATGTAGCCTAATACATGACTACACTAAATATCCCAAACAGCTAAGCAAACTAGACGAGTCTCCCCGCAGGAACATCCTCGCATAGCAAAGCCGGGTCCTCGACAATATCTCCATAATATGAGTCACAGAGTAACTCCTCCAGTAAGGACACCTACAACGTTATCCTGTCAGGACGGGAGCAAGTACTGAATCTAACAAACTAGCATATGAAACATGGAAATGAACATAGGAGGAATAACTGGAAACATGGCATCACACAATCTATCATGGCAAGGACACATATGTCATAGAGACAGATGTATATATAATGTTTAAAACTGTAGCAGGTACGTGATCGGTCAATAGATGTACAATGTGCATGGGCACATGTAAATAAAATGTACATACGTACAAGTGTAAAAGTGGTAGATGTACATACGCACAAATACAGCTTTGAGATAAAGGCCTACGGTACAGTAACATATAAAATGAAACTTTGCTCGGTACTGTAGAGGGGGTATGATCACGTACACTACTCAGTTTTCCCATAACCCATTCTAATCATGTGAGAGATACATCAAGACTGTTCTAAGCATGGTAGTAACTGAAAGTACAACATGTGAAGTTTTAACTTTCTATCCCAAGGATAACATTAACATAGTTGGATTTGCAGTTCATTGATGTAACAGTATGTAAAGTTTGTAGAAAGTACTTGCCTCTAGCAAAGCAAAGCAAAACAAGCTGCGATAAAAGTGCTATGGATGTCCGGTAACTCGTCACTGTAGAAATAAATACATAAACTTAGCTTTTACACTAAGCTAAAACACTAGGACACTAATTGGTGAAACACGACTTGTGACTGGACACCTAGCCAAAATGATAATTTTAGCATAGGAGACCAATGTGGGGTGACACACTACTTTAACTATCTTTCTAGGGTCTTTACACTAGTGAGGGGTGAGGTTTATATGGCTAAAACTCAAAATAACAAAAAAAGTTATAAGTCGTAATTAATCAATAAATAAATCAAATGATCATTGTGTTTTAACAATTTTTGAGATAGACAAAAAAACTTATTTTTACTCAAAGTAAAGTACCAAAGTGATCCTTATTAATCATAGAAATTTATTATAATTTTCTGGAATTTATTAACCAGTACAAGTATTTATAAAAATCAGTTTTCCTAAGTATACGAAAATGAGTTTTGGTTTCATATGCCAAACTAGTAGAAAAACAGTAAATTAAATACTACATAAATTATACTAAATTAGCTAAATTAACATAGTATCTAAATACTATTTTTCCAGAATTTTAACAGACTTTAAGTTTTTAGAAATTCAAAAAACAGCATTGCACACAATGAAATTAAATAATTATTATCTGCGTATTTTGTCCATGTATATAATTTGAACCAAAGTTCAATACAGGACCCAAGGCCATGAATCAAGTCCAATATGACTTGTACAGGTCTTGAATGTGTGAAAACACATTTGGGCCCAAAATCCATGCTAGACTTGGACACCAAATGGTTGCAGCAATTTAAATACACTAAAATATAAATTGATAAAAAGTGCAAAATAAATATTATATTTTAATAGGCAAAATTATAAAAATATGATAATTTATTTACATAAAAATAACTTACACTAAGTATAGTGAAATACATATGAAAAGGGTATACATATATCATAATATATATATATATACATAAATATATGGATTTACATAATGGATATATATATGTTAAAAATTACATATATATATATATATATATGTATAAGAAAAATACAAAATAAAATATATATATATATATATCTATATATATATTATAGATATATATATATATATATATATATATATTATATATATAGATAAGATACAATATTGTATACATATACATATAATATATATATATAATAAATTATATACACAAGAAAATTATACATATATACATAGTGTACATTATTTATATATATATTATATATATATATATATATATATATATATATATATATAATACTTCATTTTTAGTACTTTATATATTATATATATATATATATAGATATATATATATATAAGATATATATATATATATATAATATATACTTCATTTTTAGTACTTTATATATAGATTAGATATATATATATATAGATATATATATATATATAATATACTTCATTTTAGTACTTTAATATATATATATAGATATATATATATATATATATATATAAAGTACTAAAAATGAAGTATAATTATATATAATATATAGATATATATATATATATATATATTTATATATATAGATATATATATAATATATATATATATACATACATAATATAATAAAGTACTAAAATGAAGTATATATATATATATATATATATATATATATATATATAGATATATATATATATATTATATATATATATATATTATATATATATATTATATATATATATAAACAGCATACATATATACATAATATAGTATATATAATAATAATATATAATATATACAAATACATGTATACATATATATAAATATATATTAAAACAAAAAGAAAAAGGAAAACAGCACATGGGCTCGAACTCGGCCCACTGTGCGCGCAGGGGGGGGATCTTAAGTCGGGTCGGGCTGGCCAGGGGGTCAGCCCAAGGGTTGTGTTAGGGTTAGGTTTTAGTTTATTTTATTTCTGTTTAGTAAAAAAAAAATCCGAAAAATCAACTCTGTGTCTTGACTGTTTGGGACACAGAGTCTACGTGTCCGTGCTATGCACGACACGTACAAGTTATAAAACGCGTGTCCAAGCACAGCGTTAGGTTCGTCGTGTCCTGGCGAGTCTCGTGCGTGAAAACGAGACACGCACGACACGATTCGAGTCCTGTTACTTACGTGTCCGACGGTTGATGGGGTTTCGAGGGTGCTGGCGGGCGGAGGAACGGTTGGGACGGCGGCGCTCGGGTGGCGACGCGTTCGCCTTGGCCGGGCGCGTCGAATGGTGGTCGTCGAAGGCGACGACGTCGACTGGGGAGGCTGGACGGGGGAGTTCGTCGGGGTTAGGGTTCCGGTTAGGATTTTTGGGGGGAGGGCGGAGCTAGGGGCGTCAATGGTGGTCGGGGTGATGGGGTTGGGTCGGGGTGAGTGAGGGGACCATTTATAGGGGCTTAGAGTCGGTCGAACGGGCTAGGTCGGCCGGGAAACGCGGGTCGTCGTCGGCGTGGCGGTCGTCGGGGGTGGGTGAGCCAGAGGAAAGAGATCGTGGGGGGGGGGGGGTAGGGTTTACACTTAGGCCCCTGGTAGTTTAGGATATTACAAACAGGTCTTAACAGTGGGTAAGTGAAATTAATAATTTGCATAAATAAAATATAATCAATTTATAATTTGCAAACTGATATATTAACAAATTAATAAATTACATAATAATATAAAACAATTCTAAAAATTACAAAACTATATTAAAACAATTTAGAAAATTACAAATTAATATTTTTGTTTTTAAAACTCATTTAAAAATCATTAAAAATTCTAGAAAAATTCTTAAAAATCTAAAATTATTTAAGGCTAAAATTGACATTAAAAATTAATTAACACTAATTTAAAAGAAAATTTGAAAAACATGGGCTTACAGAGTGACTTTCAGTCAAAATATCATTGGGGTGATTCATGCACCATTCACACAAATTGGTTTTAGGGTTCTTTTTTGTTAGTAAATTGTAGTTATTTTGGTTGGATGATTGTCCATCATTTGTATTTTTTTCTTGATGGACTACTTTTGTGTTTTCAGACGATGGTTCTTCGTTGTTATTATTTTGGTTGGATAACGGTTATGATGTTATTGTGAAACCCTGTTCCGTAGAATAATATTTAGAACTTTATTTTGTAATGTTAAATCAAACGTTTTTCAAATTATTAATATTATTAAATATTAGTATATATTTTTGGTTGAAAAAGATTTTGAAATTATTTATTAACATGGATTTTGGTTCCCGACCCAGACCCGAGTCGAGCCTGAGCCCAAACCCAAACCCATTCTTTCCTATCTTGACTTGGTTTAATTAACAATAAAATAAAAAGAGAAAAAAAGTAATAAGGAGTGGTTGAGAACAGGTCCCGAAGGACCAGTGTGATTTTCCTAGAGAAGTGGTAAGCACAGAACCCACGTTCTCTCCTCACCACGCAGTTTCTCCTCAACCCCTCTTTAAACTCTCCCACGTTCTCACAACGTTCCCTCACACATTTCTCTCAAACTCACAGAAACCCATTTTTTTCTACTCACAAAAGTCTCCATCTCAACAACTCTAATCTCTCTCTCGGTCATTCTGTGGAGAGCTCACTAAAGTCTCACTTCCTCTCTTTCCTCTCCCTCTCTCCCAGTGGGAAACCCCAACCCAAGCCTTGCTCCGGCGAGTCTTCCCGAGGCCGGCGACCGCGATCCCGACCGCCCCTCCGGCGAGCCGACCCCCTTCGCGCCTTTCCCCGCGCTGTCCCCGCGGGATCCGCCCGCCAACAGCCTCCAGCGTCGCCAAGTTCCGCGGTGCCCATTGGCTGTCCCCGTGGATCCGTCTTCCGTCGATCTCGGCTATTTCCTGCTGTCCGTGATGTTCGCAGCGCATCGTAACGCTGTCCGGAGACTCTCGAGTCCATGACGGCACGTCCCGAGTCCGAGGCCACCCTTCGGACTCCGTCATCGAGCCTCTCGGTAAATTTCTTGATAATCAGAGTAGTTCGTCCCTCCCGTGTCGAGTCTATGATGATTATCGGTCCCCGGTTTCCCTTTGGGAAATCCGGTTAGCTGCGTAGTATTTCGGTTAGCTGCGTTAGCATACTTTCTGTGATTTTTATCTGCTGGTTGGTGGTTTGGTTGGATTACGAGATTCCCGGACTTTTCGGAATTATTCGGTGGAGTTGGAATTATTTTCTGTGGCTTGGGATTATTTTGGTGGATATATTCTGTGGATTATTTTGGGTTGGAAATATTTGCAGGTTTTCTGTGGCGCATTTCCCAGTTTTGGGTTTGTCCCGAAATAGAGGAAGTGCTGCCCAAATTTTTACAAAACTATGATTTTATTAATTTCAAAACTGGCTTTCGAAAATGAATTTCTAAAACCGATTTTCGGGCGACGACCGTACCGGTCTGTGGGCCCTGGCGAAATGCAAACGCACCGGTCCGACCGGGCGTTGTGGTATTAGCTGGATTTTGATGATGGACCGAGTCTGAGACTCTTAACATTTATTTTAAATTATTTTGTTTAATATTTAGGCTATTTATTATAGTTATTTATTTTACTGCATTTTATTTAGTATTTAAATCATTTCCTCTTATTAATGTAAAAATAATTGTACAGGGCATAAGCCCACTCTAGGATGTTTAGCTGTGCCCTTGTATTGTGTAGTGTAGATTTTATTTTATTTCTGGTGGATGTGATTTGGGTGGTTTTTGTGATTATACGCATATTCGTAGTTTAGAACATAATTTAGTGGTTAATTACGACATTTAGTAAAATGAATAAAATATTATTAATTCACGATTTATCACTAAAGAAATTGTATTTTATAAATATATTACAGAAACACAAAGTTTTCCAAGTTAATTGATTATCGTGTTATTTCCAAATAATCCAGTTAACCGGCTTAATCGAACGCACATAGTTGCGACGTAAACGTTAGCTGTAGATTAATACAACTTAAAACCTGACTAGGACTTACTACTAGAGATTGCAACTAGTACACTTAGTCTGGTTATTCAGGAATCTAAGTCGAGTTCTCAACTGTAGGAACTCGAAGTCGTACCTGACGTTCCTCCTCGGTATCAACCTGTCTTTCCAGTCAATCTAATACAAGGCAAGTATAGTTTGTGTTAGTTTACAGTTATTTACTTAATCGTTTTACTGCATGTCTAAACCACGTCTCAAACACGAAACTCTCACCGAGAGTACTGTACTGTAACTACTGTAACTATTGGGGACTGGGGAATAGCGTAATGATTATGACCATACTGTAACAAAACCCCTTATCCATTACTGTAACAAACCCAAGCCGGTCATATGTTATTACCTATTCAAATCACTGTTTTCTACTGTAACAAACATGTTTTAAAACTGTTTAGAACTGCATGATTCTATTTCTTATTTAACTGTTTAATTAGCATGAATTGTACTTTGCTCTCTCCTGACTGGAGACAACATTTTAGGTAACACTGAGGATGAGCTATACTATAATAGCTATTTTGACCCGGTTCTCTACCCTGCGACGGTACCGGAGCCGTCTCTAGAGGACGCTGATCCTAGGACCACTGAACCTGATGCTTAGATAGTTTTCCTTTCCTGTATCTTTCTTTTATTTGGAGTTTGTAGTTTTATTTTCAGCATTTCCCTTCCAGTTGTATTTCTGAATATTTTATCAAATAAAGTTTCAATTCCGAATAGAACAGTGTAGTTTTATTTCAGCATTTCCCTTCCAGTTGTATTTTGAATATTTTATCAAATAAAGTTTCAATTCCGAATAGAACAGTTGTGACAAATGTACTTGTGTTGTTGTGAATACCTGCAATGGAACAGCTTACTGCCGCCGTCTCACCACGGTGCAGGCTGGGCATGATCCGACGACCCAAAATTGGGATCGGGTCGTGACATATTTTCAGTGGTGGCCCATGCAGGTAACAACAACAACAACTTAGGAAAACCTATCTAGAAGCAATTAGAACACTAGAACATCAATTTGTCACGACATAGGACCGAAATATTTTATTATTAAATATTTTGGTTGATTATAGACTGGTAGGCTACCTTGCTTATGAGTGCGTCCTAAACCTTCCAGAGAATGACCATTGACAAGACCAAATCCTGTTGGCGATGAGGTGTTATCCCCGGATCATACCCCATCCCCTCAACCAAGCCCAGGGTCTTTCCCCTCGCGGCTGTTTGACCGTCCGCATAATGCATCCAGTGAAGTTTTTCCTACACTGGCGAATCCTACCTCATCTCAAACTGAATTGCAATTCTCTGGTGGATTATTCATTTTGTTGCTCCACCAGTACCAGCAAAACACCTTCCAAATGTTTGCCCTATTTCAAGAAATCCTGGAGTTCCAGAAAGTTCAAGATGAAGTCCAGCAGGAACAGAAGAAAATCACGGGAGAAGACAAGAAGAACGTCAATGATGTAGCCTTAGTTATCCCCAACCAAGTTAGAGCAGAACTTTTGTCCTAGGAAGGATACCCTGAATCTAGAAGATATTTGGGTCCCATCAAGTACTCTACTTTTCGGCAGCCTTGTCGTAAGAAGCTATGGGCTTGTAACTTGCAAGAGGCCTGGTCATCAGGCCGTTAGTTGCCGCAAGAGATTGGGACAATGTTTGGCATGTGGATCTGCTGAACATCGGGTAAAGGACTGCCCTTATCTCCATAAACCAGAGCTCATAACCCAGCAACACCTGTTAGGCCACAACCTAGGGACCCTCTTCTATCCAGCAGACCCTGCCCCTTACAATAAGGCATGATGCATACTGAGGTTAAAGAAAGAAGCAGTTGGAGACTGCTCTTACAAGAGCCAGAACCATGAGGAAAGTACCTAGAACCATGTATAGCATCATCTTTTGGATGTGGATGTCCTTAGATCAATCATAAGAGTTTTGCTGTAATTCTCCACAGGGATAGAAGTTTTTGTTACACCCTTACGGCAGATGTGTTCCTGATAGTCTCTCCGGATTATCCCAGATCTAGACATAGGATTCACCCCTGATCTAGTCCCCGGCTCTTTCCCTAAATTCTAAAGGATGTTACAGAGTCAACCCGAAGTTGGACAAGAAGATGAAGGACCAGATCAATGAAGGCTCTATGATTTATTCAGGGTGGAATTTCACCTTAGGGAACACCTATCTTGTTTGTGCCCAAGAAAGATGGAACAATGGATGTGCATCGATTACCAGACACTAAAGAACAAGTACTCTCTGCCCGGATCGAGGATCTGTTTGATCTGTTTTGTGTGGAGTTAGGGTGTTTCGAAGTTTGACTTAAGAATTGACTACCATCAAATCAAAGTCAGAAAGAGTACTTTTCCAAGACGACGTTCAAACACCAAGTATGGGTAGTTTTCTGTGGTCAGGACGTTAGACTGACAAATGCTTCTGCTATGTTCATGAATCTCATGAACAGAGATTTTCATGAGTATTTGAATCAGTTTATCTTCTCCATAGATAACATTCTGATATATTTGAAGACTGAAGAAGAGCATAAGGAACACCTGAGGAAGTTTTGGAAACTTTGAGGAAAAAGAAGTTTTATGGTAAGTTATCTGAACGTGGATTTTCCTTGACAAAGTGGACTTTTGGCCACGTTGTTAAGAGAAGAAATTTCGATGGAAGATATGTTGTTGAAGAGTGGTATACCCCAAGTTCAATTCAGAAGATTCTTGAACTTGGCCGGCTACTATCAGAAGTTCGTGAAGGATTTCGCCCAGATTGCTGAGCCAATGACGAAGCTCACTTGGAAGAATGAAGAGTTCATCTGAACGAAAGTTTGCCAGGCGGCATTGAGGAGCTGAAGAAGAGACTTACCACTACACCAATCCTTGCGCTACCCGCAGGAACCGGTGGGTTCTCAATTTACAGTAGTGCCTCTGGAAGAGGACTGGGTTGCGTTCTTCAACAACATGGGAAGGTAATTGCTTACACATGTAGGCAACTACAGACTCATGAGAAGAATCATCCCACACCTAATTTGAATTGCTGCAATTATCTTTACCTTGAAGCTATGGAAGCATGATTTTATGGAAAGGGAGTGAAAATATGTACGGACTACCAAAGTCTGAAATATGTCTTCACTCAGGAAGGGATGAATGTTAGACTAAGAAGATGGTTGAAGCAGATGAAGGATTTCGACATCAACCTGCAGTACCATTCAGGTAAGGCTAATGTGGTCGCTGATGCACTTGGTCGATACTGATGGCGAAGTTCTTAACCAAGGACTAGCACCTTAGAAGACATCGAGAAGTTTGGACTGGAGATTATGCTGCCTGGAAATGGAAGGAAGAAGCTGGATGCTGATTCAGGGTGATGAAGTTGCAAATGAGCTCGAGTCTGATGGACAAAGTCAAGGAGACTCAGTTTCAAGACGAGACACTTTGCAAACTTAGAGATCAAGTTGGCAGGAACACTTGAAGGTTTCTCAAATCGCCAATAATGGAGCTCTGAAGAATGGTACGAGGCTTTTTGTACTATCTGGCGAACTGAGGAACGAACTAATGTAAGAAGCGCACAGTATTCCATACATCCTAGCAATACGTATTGGGATATGCGTACTATTATTGGGTAGTATGGAATGAAGAAGGATGTATTCAGAATTGAGGTTAGATGTTTTATTTGTTAACAAGTGAAGGCTAGTCGACAGAGACCCGCAGGGCTTCTACAGTCGTTGGGCATTCCGGACCGGAAGTAGGAGCACATAACGATGGACTATGTGTTAGGTTTGCCTTGATTCCAAGGAGGGAAGAATACCAGTTGGATTATAGTGGACCGACTGACTAAGTCAGCACACTTTAATTCCTTCAAGTTGGTTTATCCACTAAGAAGTGGACAGCATTGTACGGGAAGCACATCTACCGGATTCATGGAGTGCCGCGCGGACAAGCAATCAGAGAGGTCAATCCAGACGCTTGAAGATGTTGAGATGTTGCGTCTCGGAATTTGGTAGGTCTTGGGAAGACCAAATTGCATTTGGCGAAGTTTCTCCTACCAGAGGAACAATCAGTTTTGATGGAGCTGGAAATTGAGGCCAGTACATCAGGCCATTTGAAGTTTAAGACGCGTTGGTAGTAGCGTACCAGTTAGCTCTACCAGCTAATCTTGAGAGGTTGCAACGTCTTCTACGTCACAGCTCAGACGTTATATTTCGGATCCGAGTCACATTTTGGATAATTCAGAACTGAAGATTGAATCAACCTTTCAGTGCCAGAGAAACCAGTTGCAAGCCTAGTCAGAGATGAGAAGAAATCAGAATTTGAGCCATCATTTAAACTCCTATTCCTTATCTTTCCTTTTTCCGTTCTAAACTTGACTGATGCTGCTAAGTTAGCCTAGTTTTGCAAGCTATCTCTTTAATCAAGCTTGATCATGACGATATCTTATTGGGTGCACCCACTAACATATTGTCTAATCAGGACCGGTGCATGATGGTCTGATCAACCTCGTGTACTTTGGTTCGCCTTTGTATTTTTCTGCGTGGATGATATCATAAATAAAAACTTGTCCCTAAACCGTCTCATCCACGACTGCCTTGGAAATTCTTATTGTTGGACCTGAGTTACGGGCGTAGTACCCGTAGCTGTTTGATTCTCCTACCCTGCCTTTAAATTTCGAGGACGAAATTTTCTAAGGAGGGAAGATTGTGAAACCCTGTTCCGTAGAATAATATTTAGAACTTTATTTTGTAATGTTAAATCAAACGTTTTTCAAATTATTAATATTATTAAATATTAGTATATATTTTGGTTGAAAAAGATTTCGAAATTATTTATTAACATGGATTTTGGTTCCCGACCCAGACCCGAGTCGAGCCTGAGCCCAAACCCAAACCCATTCTTTCCTATTCTTGACTTGGTTTAATTAACAATAAAATAAAAAGAAAAAAAGTAATAAGGAGTGGTTGAGAACTGGTCCCGAAGGACCAGTGTGATTTTCCTAGAGAAGTGGTAAGCACAGAACCCACGTTCTCTCCTCACCACGCAGTTTCTCCTCAACCCCTCTTTAAACTCTCCCACGTTCTCACAACGTTCCCTCACACATTTCTCTCAAACTCACAGAAACCCATTTTTTTCTACTCACAAAAGTCTCCATCTCAACAACTCTAATCTCTCTCTCTCGGTCATTCTGTGGAGAGCTCACTAAAGTCTCACTCTCTCTCTTTCCTCTCCCTCTCTCCCAGTGGGAAACCCCAACCCAAGCCTTGCTCCGGCGAGTCTTCCCGAGGCCGGCGACCGCGATCCCGACCGCCCCCTCCGGCGGAGCCGACCCCCTTCGGCCTTTCCCCGCGGGATCCGCCCGCCAACAGCCTCCAGCGTCGCCAAGTTCCGCGGTGCCCATTGGCTGTCCCCGTGGATCCGTCTTCCGTCGATCTCGGCTATTTCCTGCTGTCCGTGATGTTCGCAGCACATCGTAACGCTGTCCGGAGACTCTCGAGTCCATGACGGCACGTCCCGAGTCCGAGGCCACCCTTCGGACTCCGTCATCGAGCCTCTCGGTAAATTTCTTGATAATCAGAGTAGTTCGTCCCTCCCGTGTCGAGTCTATGATGATTATCGGTCCCGGTTTCCCTTTGGGAAATCCGGTTAGCTGCGTAGTATTTTCGGTTAGCTGCGTTAGCATACTTTCTGTGATTTTTATCTGCTGGTTGTGTGGTTTGGTTGGATTACGAGATTCCCGGACTTTTCGGGAATTATTCGGTGGAGTTGGAATTATTTTCTGTGGCTTGGGATTATTTTGGTTGATATATTCTGTGGATTATTTTGGGTTGGAAATATTTGCAGGTTTTCCGTGGCGTATTTCCCAGTTTTGGGTTTGTCCCGAAATAGAGGAAGTGCTGCCCAAATTTTTACAAAACTATAATTTTATTAATTTCAAAACTGGCTTTCGAAAATGAATTTCTAAAACCGATTTTCGGGCGACGACCGTACCGGTCTGTGGGCCCTGGCGAAATGCAAACGCACCGGTCCGACCGGGCGTTGTGGTATTAGCTGGATTTTGATGATGGACCGAGTCTGAGACTCTTAACATTTATTTTAAATTATTTTGTTTAATATTTAGGCTATTTATTATAGTTATTTATTTTACTGTATTTTATTTAGTAATTAAATCATTTCCTCTTATTAATAAAAATAATTGTACAGGGCATAAGCCCACTCTAGGATGTTTAGCTGTGCCCTTGTATTGTGTAGTGTAGATTTTATTTTATTTCTGGTGGATGTGATTTGGGTGGTTTTGTGATTATACGCATATTCGTAGTTTAGAACGTAATTTAGTGGTTAATTACGACATTTAGTAAATGAATAAAATATTATTAATTCACGATTTATCACTAAAGAAATTGTATTTTTATAAATATATTACAGAAACACAAAGTTTTCCAAAGTTAATTGATTATCGTGTTATTTCAAATAATCCAGTTAACCGGCTTAATCGAACGCACATAGTTGCGACGTAAACGTTAGCTGTAGATTAATACAACTTAAAACCTGACTAGGACTTACTACTAGAGATTGCAACTAGTACACTTAGTCTGGTTATTCAGGAATCTAAGTCGAGTTCTCAACTGTAGGAACTCGAAGTCGTACCAGACGTTCCTCCTCGGTATCAACCTGTCTTTCCAGTCAATCTAATACAAGGCAAGTATAGTTTGTGTTAGTTTACAGTTATTTACTTAATCGTTTTACTGCATGTCTAAACCACGTCTCAAACACGAAACTCTCCCCGAGAGTACTGTACTGTAACTACTGTAACTATTGGGGACTGGGGAATAGCGTAATGATTATGACCATACTGTAACAAAACCCCTTATCCATTACTGTAACAAACCCAAGCCGGTCATATGTTATTACCTATTCAAATCACTGTTTTCTACTGTAACAAACATGTTTTAAAACTGTTTAGAACTGCATGATTCTTTCTTATTTAACTGTTCAATTAGCATGAATTGTACTTTGCTCCCTCCTGACTGGAGACAACATTTTAGGTAACACTGAGGATGATGAGCTATACTATAATAGCTTTTGACCCGGTTCTCTACCCTGCGACGGTACCGGAGCCGTCTCTAGAGGACGCTGATCCTGGGACCACTGAACCTGATGCTTAGATAGTTTCCCTTTTCTGCATCTTTCTTTTATTTGGAGTTTGTAGTTTTATTTTCAGCATTTCCCTTCCAGTTGTATTTCTGAATATTTTATCAAATAAAGTTTCAATTCCGAATAGAACAGTTGTGGCAAATGTACTTGTGTTGTTGTGAATACCTGCAATGGAACAGCTTACTGCCGCCGTCTCACCACGGTGCAGGCTGGGCATGGTCCGGTTCGATCCATTAAATTGGGATCGGGTCGTGACAGTTATGTTATGACATTGCATTGCTTCATCCTGTTATGTCCCGAACCTTTTTCTCTTCTAACATTTTTCACAAAACCCAAACTCCTCAACATATGGCAGAGGAATCTCCTATCCGTAGAATTAATTTATTTTTCACATTTTTCTACCTTGGAATAAAAAACACCTTCAGTATTTCATTTTGTAATGTATCATGTGAAGAATTTTAAAAGTTAGGGACGGGGCTGCAGTCATACTTTGTGTGCCGACTCTGAAACAATTCAAGTGTGTTTTCTGCTGAATCGGGACGTATTAGTTCATTCGGTACCAAATCTGGTACACAGAACAATGGTACAAATTGAAAATCGATAGAATCGTCTCGGGTGGTTTTATGTATTCTGGAATAATGGTAGATTACCTATTGCAGTTGTTTGGTTCAGAGGAATTATGAACTAAGAATGGGAGGTAAATACAAATAACCCCATAATTTAACCCTAAGGATGTTTTGGTCTTTTCAATATGTATATGGAATGATGTGACAATTTTTATTTCCGTTAGAAACGTTAGCTCTTGGCTGTTAGAATGGGGGGTAATAGTGATTATATTAAAAATGGGGGGGGGACAGAATTAGGAATTAAGAATGGGGGGGAATACAAATAACTCAAAAACAATTGATTCAAAATCTGTCGATCCGAATTCTTTTATCATATCACCTGAGAAGATTCTATTATTTTGGACAGAAGTTGAATTCAAAATTCAAAAATCTCAACAAAAAGCTATGATAAACTAAGAATACGAGGAAATATGACATTTAGGGATACTTCCAAATGACACTAATATTGTCTATCTTGACAGGATGTTATTTTCAATAGTTCCATTTTCTCAATTTTGATCTTTTGTATCTAGTTATTGTTTGGTCCATAGTTGTTATATTCTACTGATAAACATGAACCATCTTTTTATTTCTTGTCAAAAAATGTTCTTCTACATTTTGCAAATTATTTAAACTCATTGTATGGACATCCCGTGGGATATTTGAAAGAGAGCGTACCAACGATATCAACATGCGGAAGCAACAATTCAGAGTTTGACGAAACAACGGAGTTAAAGAATTCAATTGATAGTCCAAGAACGTAAAGCCGTGCTCTGAAACCATTATGTCACGTTCCGCTCCCGTAGGAGCGATCGTCCTCGTTAAGGCGTGATGCAGCACAAGCCTAGATTGCGCTCGTGCAAGGCGGGTTCCATAACTGCCGATTACAGCGGCTGCGACGGGGTCATCGCACAGAAGTCCAAAGCAGAGACATTGAATATAGCAGCAGAAATTTAGAACAAAACACAAGTCTTTCAAAAGATATATTTTATTGATATTGAAACAAGAATTACAATAGAGCGCAAGGCCAAGATTACAGTCACTCAAGCTCACTCATCTCACATTACAAGTCACTCTGCTCTCCCTCATCTCTCATCTCTCAAATTATATTTGTCGATCCAGCGGATGCTACGGAAGGCGACGTCCATACATTATGCCCCGTATAAGTCTTGAATCCATGCGGCCGTACGCTTCGAATCGCCAAGGAACTCCGTGCCTCCAAGCATCCAAGCGAGCTCCGCGCCACGAGCTTCTACCTGCGCCTCGTCCACCCATACAAAACCAACACGTTTGATTTACTTTGTGCAATATAGTCCTTTTATGATTGTCTTTCTACTTTTGCCTTAAGATCAGTTTTAGAACAGACGCCTTGGCCTATTCTGTGTCTCTAGACCATCCCGTGCTTGCGTCAACGATGTTAACTCATACTTTGCCTCTAGACCCTCCTCGTGCCAACAATATTAACCTATTAAGTCGTGCTTGCCTTACGACCCAAAATCAGAGACACAACTACACGATAGACTCCATTTTCGTGTAATCGTGCTACAAACCCTTGTTGAGGCCGTGCCTCACAACTCAGTGAGACTAATCATATCATCGCCTCGCGACCCTTGCCGCCTAGCGGCCCTTGCTACTTTGATCACCAACTGACCCAATTGAGACTTGTGAACTTAGTATCACTCAACCAACATGCCTTGCGGCGATTCCTGACTTAACCCGCAACAGCCTAAGTCTAACTAATGCAACTCAATGCCAACGACTTAACACACGATGCCACATCTCGTGCCGAAGCACATCGCCTTCGCTGTAGCCAAATCTTAGGCCCCAACATTGTGTTCTAACTACACACACACTCAACTCAACTCAATCCAAAGGCACACACGCGGATTGCCGCCCGTGCCGACCCATCTATATGAATGGTCACTGACATTAACTAGCCATCGTGGATATAGCCTGGCAAATAGGATCCTTGCACCGCAAGTAGAGATCTCCGATGTGAGTCCCCGAACTACCATTGTCTATTACCCAGCTCAACTATTACCGTGTTTCTTCCTAGGCCGAGTCGGTCCCGTGGCCCCGGGTTGCCGCTCGAAGAAACAATCGCCCATGTCAACAAGTTGTCCATGACCGCGCACCTATGCTAACTTCTAGACTTAACGTAACTGCATGGTCTCATCATCATCACTTAGTTCCTTTGATTTACTTCTTCCACTTTTTAGACTTCTTTTGCAGAGCCCAAACGAGGGTTGCCTCGGCAACTGACCTACAGTCTTGACATATTTTCTCTCGGCGACTAACCATCGCTTAAACTTAAACATTCGTTGCACTCAGGAAATGGCTACCGTATAGCCTTTCCACTTAACTTGAACATAACGTGTTCCTTAAGTATCGACAGACCGTGGCTAACTTTCCACTGAACCAACTATGACTTGTGCCTTAAACCAACTCGCGTTCTACGCAACGCTATCGCCCAAGTCATACCTCATATGACGGGCCTTGGGATCGTGGGACTATTTAACTTGACAACCGCAGAAAGAGCGGGACAGCACTTGGACTGACTTTGGTCGACCAGCATAACTTTGCCTAACTTACTCAAGCCTACAACTTAACCCGAAGGACAAGCAAAGGCTATGCCAAGCATTGCGCAGTGTCACGTCCCGCTTCCGTAGGAGCGATCGTCCTCGCTAAGGCGTGATGCCGCACGAGCCTAGATTGCGCTCGTGCAAGGCGAATTCCATAACAGTCGATTACTATCACTACCTTGCTTTGTTAAAGCTAAGTTTATGTATTATTTCCACAGTGACGAGTCACCAGACATCTATAGCATTTCTATCACTACCTTGCTTTGTTAAAGGCAAGTACCTCTATAAACTTTACATACTGCTATAACAATAAATTATGATCCAACCATGTTAAATGCTGATCCTTGGGGTAGCAAGTTAAATCTTTACATGTTATATTATTTTCAGTCCCTACCATGCTTATACTGCTCCCAGTATCTTTCACATGTTTTATACTTCTCGTATCACTCACATATTATAAAACGGGTAATGGAGAAACTGTTAGTAGAGTACGTGATCATGCCCCCCTTCTCCGTATGTATTTACCGAGCATTGTTATATTCTATATGTAATTTTGTCGTATGATCTGGTCCCACGTTTGTGTATGGATATACACCGATACCGTTATGTGTACGTATGTGCACATCAGAAAATTGATATGTACCACTGTACATCCTATTTACCTATTGACCGATCACGTACATGCTACAGTTTTAAACTTTAAAATGAATATGTATTGCCATGATGAAATGTAATCTAAAACTGGATAAAACAAGATATGTCATTTTATCTCTTTCCATCACATGATCAGTATTATATGTTTGTTAGAATCAGTACTTGCTCCCGTCCTGACAGGATAACGTTGTAGGTATACTTACTGAGGAGGATTTGCTTTGTGATTCTTATTATGGGGTTGCTATCGAGGATCAGGCTATACTTTACGAGGATGTACCTGCAGGAAAACTTATCTAGTTTGTTTATTTACTTAGGACTTCTGAGAGTAGTCATGTTTTAGACTACGTATTTTATAACTGGACCTGTATCCAGTTTTACATTTTGGACTTGTACTTGGAACTTATTTTTATACAAGATGACTTTTGTGTTTGGAACATTTCTGACTCATTATTACATATAGAACTGTTAGCACACTTTGGTCTTATCTTATTTGTCTTTAGAACAGCTTACTACGCTTTATCTCAAGCGTAGGCTGGACATGACTCGGCCCGGCCCAATAATTTGGGTAGCGGATCGTAACACTAACTCAAATCATCGAGCAACATTCAATCTAATCCTTAGAGTCATTCACGTAACTTCAAAATCAAGCCTTTCATGCACGCTATCTACCTGTCGTGGTAACTTTCTCTATACGATTTTACCTATCGATTCCCTTTATCAAGTCATCCGTTCGCTACACCTTAACTTTTCTTCGATTTAATTTACCTACTCAATCACCTTCGCATTTCATACTCGCGCAATCCTCAATCTCGTGCACATTCCGTGAGCATCAATTTTTAGGTTGTTCGAATCAACTCATTCAAATCTTTAAGACTACATCTTGTTCAACGACAGGCTTTGCATAACACGATGCTTGCTGATAGACTCACCGACATCCCGCATCCTCAATCGATTGATCAACATCCCTGAGGCTATCGCATACACCACTCAGGGATGAAGTCATTCAACAAATCTTCAATCATTCGATTCACAAACTATTTCTTCGAATTTTCGTCCGAACGATTCTTCAATTTTCAAGCACGCTCATCTATATCGCACCGACGTTGTCGTCGCTAGATAGCACCCCTATCGATAGTCATCTCATTTACTCAATTGAGTCCAACTCATTTTTGCTCACCTAATTTAATTCCCGTACTCGACTTTTCTAAGGTCGACGCAACTTTGGTGTATATGCCCAGCCCGACTTAGCCAACCGTGCTTACGTGAACAATCTTTTTGTTTTGTTGTCAAAAACAGTTCTCCTATGTTTTACAAAATAGATAGACTTATTGTATGGACATCCCGTGGGTCATTTGAGAGAGAGCGCACCAACGATATCAATATTATGGAAGCAATCATTCCGAGTTTGCGAAAACAACGGAGTTAAAGAATTCAATCGATAGTCCAATGACGTAAAGCCGTGCTCTGATACCATTATGTCACGTCCTGCTCCCGTAGGAGCGATCGTCCTCGCTAAGACGTGATGCCGCACGAGCCTAGATTGCACTCGTGCAAGGCGGGTTCCATAACGGTCGATTACAGCGGCTGCGACGGGGTCGTCGCACAGAAGTCCCAAGCAGAGACAATGAACACACAGCGAAAATTTAGAACAAATACAAGTTATTCAAAGAAGCTCTTTATTGACATTGAAACAACAGTTATATTGGGGGCGTAAGGCCAAGATTATAATCACTCAAGCTCACTCTTCTCACATTTTACAAGTTCACTCAGCTCTCCTCATCTCTCAATACATGTCTCGAGCCAGCGGATGCTTCGGAAGGCGATGTCCATACATTATGTCCCGTATAAGTCTTGACTGCACACAGCCGCATGCTTCGAATCGTCAAGGAACTCCGTGCCTCGACGCATCCAAGCGAGCTCCGTGCCACGAGCTTCTACCTGCGCCTGCACATGAAAACAATGTGGGTGTCAGTACTCAACTGCACTGATGGAGTGAGCTCCTCGTCCACCCATACAAAACCAACACGTTTGATTTACTTTGTGCAACATAGACCATTTACGAATTTCTTTCTATTCTTGCCTTAGGATCGATTTTAGGACATAGGCCTTGGCCTATTTGTGTCTCTAGACCATCACCGTGCTACCGTACCGATATCTTTCCTATCCTTGCCTCTAGACCTTTCTTGTGCTTGCATTGTCAATGCACTGACTCATACTTATCTTTCCTGCCATACTCTGGGACGCAACGACTCGGTCGTGCCATGAACTCGACTCGTGCTTTAGTATCACTGAGGCAGTGCCTCCTCGCTTAGTCTTACCTATACTCGTGTTGTGATAACACGGCTGTGCCTCACATCTCGAGGTCTTGCCCAGCAAACATCGAGGTCGTGCCTCGCACCCACTTAACCTGAATCAACAAAACTTGCCCTACGGCCCTTCTAGACTTAACTCGAAACGTCTAACCCAACTTGTGGAACCGGTGTTGAGAACTCAAGCACGACATCGTATCTCGTGCCGAAGCACGTGTCTTTACGTATAGCCAAATCTTAGGCTTTATAATACCTTATGTGTATACCGTGCACTTATTTCATAACACATCACATACCGTGCTTACTTCCTTTGTTCCGATCGACACCGTGCATGCGAATTCGCCACTTAGCACGCCAATTATCTATATAAAAGGCCACTGGCATGACAAGCCATCGCGGACATAGCTCGGATAGGTGGCGGGTCCTTCAGCGCAGGTAGTGATCCCCATTGAAAGCCTCGGACTATCCACGTAATACGTGCGCTGCTATAACGTCTACCTCCTAGGACGACTGGGCCCGGTGCCCCGGCGTATAACCAGTCTAGGCAGAAATCCTTATCGACAAGTTGTCCAATGACCACACACCTACGAGACATTTAGACTCACGTAAATATGGCCTAATTTGTTGGTACGACTGGAACTATACTTAGCAACACGTGCTCTGAACCACACTTTGCGTATCATGCATCGGGACCGTGAGACTCCTAACCGAGGGACCGCGTCATAATTCTTAACGTGCATAGGAATGCGAGACTCCAAAACGAGGGACTGCCTCGTACCTCTTAACGTGTATAGGAACGTGAGACTCCCAACCAAGGGGCCATCTCGTACTTCTTAACGTGCATAGGATTGAACGAGAGACTCCCAACCGAGGGACCGCCTCATACCTCTTAACGTGCATAGGAACGCGAGACTCTCAACCGAGGGACCGCCTCGTACTTCTTAACGTGCATAGGAACGTCTCATACTCCAATGTATTCCGTGCGACACTATCGTCCAAGTCACACTTTATGTGACGAGCCTTAAGACCGTGGGAACGAATGGCTATATGCAGCCGTAGAACTGTAGGACCGTGTATACGCTCAACTTGAAAAACTAAATTCTTTGGGTACCTAAACTCATGCCATAAGCCGTGCGATACAACTTAGCTAGTGGGACGATCAAGGCTACGCCGAGCCTTGCATTCGAGGAAACGTGGATGCTTTATCGAGCATCTACGCGGGCGACGCCTATGACTTAGGCTAACTCATAGTTTGTGACGAATACCAACTTTCCTTCTCCCAAGCCACGGGACGAAGGACCGAGTGTCATGCCCCGCTCCCGTAGGAGCGATCGTCCTCGCTAAGGCGTGATGCCGCACGGGCCTAGATTGCGCCCGTGCAAGGCCAAGTCCAGAAACGACCGATTTGATTACTAGGCCACAGAGTCGCACAGAGTGTCCCCATTTGCAGCGGAAAGTAAATGAACACAAGTTGAATACGAAATCAAACTCTTTATTGATATTCAAGAAGTTACAAGCGGCGCTAGGCCGATATTACAGATCGCTCAAGCTCTCTCTCTCTGAAACATAAAAGGCGTGCCAAATGGCTTACAACATGGAAGGATACATGGCGATGTTTCGATACATTATGTCCTGTATAGGGTGCTTCAGCTTCTTGCAACGTCCCAAGGCTCCAGAGTTGGCTCCGCGCCTTGACACGTTCGATGGAAGCTCCGCACCCGCCGGCGTCTCCTGCTATCCTGCAAGCATACTGTGGGGTTATCAGTACATTGTTATGCACTGGTGGGGAGGCTAGCTCGCCCACAATGCCATCATTACCAAACACGTTCTATAATCTTTTGTGCATCTCTATCATTCATTGTCTTTCTAATCTTGCCTTAGGATCAATTTTATGGCATATTGCATAGCCTATCTCGTGTTACCGAACTCGAGTGTCGCATGGAAATACATGTACGACTTACCCATACTTACCGTCCGGCCTTCCCTGTTCAAGGTAAACCAAGTTAAACCACAATTCATGAATAATAACATAACACGATTCATGTACGCATTCAATATCAAGTGTGTGTCCATGTCTCGGGATTCTAGCACGTCGTGGTTCATGTTCTAGCACGTCGTAGGCACGTTTTAAAGTGTTACAATTCAAGTATGTTCCGGATATTATATTCAAGCACGTTCAGGAGTGTTACATATCGAGCATGTTCTGAGTGTTATATTTCAAGCATGTTCAGGAACCATTTCATTCAGTTAACTTAGACTACTTTCAATTTCAATGCAAGAACTTGCACGTGGATTGCCACCAGCATAGTCCACTTAATCTACATACACGGGTCGCTGGCTTCACAAGCCATTTAGGACATTTCCCTGTGGCAATTCTCAACTTAGCGTAGGGTGATGGCTGGTACACCCCGTTAAGTCTCTTGAATATACCCTCCTACTTACGTCTCTTGGTGCCCAAGCCCGCACCCAAGCAGCCCGTAAGCGCCGTTGATTCTGCCTAGGCCGGCCACGGTTTACCCCCCCAACGCCCGTGCCGCAGAATCCTTCCACACGATGGCCACGGTTTACCCCCCCATCGCCCGTGCCGTTTGTCCACGACCATTTCGTATTATCTTGTCTTTTACTTAGCGGCTATCTCCGAGCCGTAGGCTAACCCTTAGCCATACTGCGTTAACGACCAGGTTGGCGTCCGTACAGCGCGGGTAGCGAGCCCCGTTGCACGTGCCCGTCACACTTGTCGCTAGCGTCTTCCATGTCTTATCTTTCATGTATTCTTTCTTTCATTTCATTCTTTAACTTGTTCGTTCGTTCATAGAGTCATCATGTATTTATTCATTCATTCGTTGATTCATTCATTCATGCATTATGCAACTCCCAGTATGGGAGTCGCCTTGGCGACCCATCGGTCCCATAGCCTTCCAATGTTGCTAAACTCTACTCGGAGCGACTATGTTGATAGCCTTCCCGTTTCATTGTTGTAACCATTCATTGATTCATTGTTTGAACGTATAAGGGACATGAACGTGAGCTCGTGCCTTAGCACGAGCGTAGAGCACGGTGCGAGCATTTCTATAATTACCGAGTTCTTTTCCATGTTCTAAACAAGCATACAAGATGGGATTATTCCCTTAGCTAGGTGCGTTGAATCATTTATTAGCATGCAGGGTGTTATCGTCTAGCGATTCTCGTGATAGTGTCCGCATTGTTATGTGTCTAGGCTAAGCACAGACGGGTTCATCGGAGCCACCCACCTTAGCGATGTTCGCATCGGCCGAGCGATACTCCGAGCGCACCTTTGAAGGTCTAAGCCTGGATCCATCTTGTCGGGCCAATACAAGTCTTGCATCGATTCGCATCGATACTTCATCGGGTCGAAACAACTCTTCGGGTCGACGGCTCGTTTTGAGTCGTTGCACACGCCATTTGGAATCGGCGTTCCGCTAGGGCGGAGAGGGTCACTACACCGAGTGTCATTTTTAAAGCACGCTGAGCCTACTTCTAAGTAGACCGTGGGACCTTTTTCCATATTCTAACATATTTTGACCCGTCGGGATTATTCTCTTATATATGTGGATTCGTCTCTTTTATTAGCAAGCCTATTGTGTAAGTTAAAAACGTACGATTTATTAGGTGAAGGCTAAGATGAGGCAAGTTCACCGAAACTACCACACCTGAGCGAGCGGTCGTCTTGACCGAGCGATGTCTTTAAGCAGCCGTTGCAAGGCTAAGTCCGAACGCCGTCGGCATTTCGATTCCTCTAATTGACTGAGTGGGATGGGGCACTACACGCAGTGGAAGCGTGTATGCTTTAATCGAGCATTTACGCGGACGACGCCTATGACTTAGGCAAGTTCATAGTTTTGTGTCGAAGACCAACTTTCCTTCTCCTAAGCCACGGGACGAACGACCGAGTGTCATTTTCAAAGCACGATGTGCACCAACTCTAAGCCGACCGTTGGACCTTTCCATATTCTAACTCAATTTGATCCGTCGAGATTATTCTCTTTAGCTATGTGGATTCGTCTCTTTTATTAACATGCCTACTTGTGCAAGTTGAAAACATACGATTTATTATGTGAAGGCTAAGATGAGGCAAGTTCACCAAAACTACCCTACCTGATCGAGCGGTCGCCTTGACCGAACGATATCTTCGAGCAGCCGTTGCATGGCTAAGTCCGAACGTCGTCGGCGTTTCGATTCCTCCGATTGACTGAACGGGACGGGGCACTACATCATACACCACTCAGAAAAAAGTTTAGTCCTCGAAACTTACTGAGTACACTTATCGGCTTATAACTTGATTCAACATCCTATTTTTCGCACACACTACCCCTATGCGTTCCTTCAATCTGAGCCACGCACGTGCTTATTGCTAACTTAGTCGTAAGGCACATCAACCGATCAACCAACATTCGAACTCGTCTCAATTCAATGATCGCATTACCATCAACATTTCTTCGAAACTCATGATCTCAAAATCCTCGACACTTTTTCATTCCTCAAGTCTTATTTGATTCAATGTATCACTTAGTTGGATCGTGCATATATTCTAGGCGTCCCTAAAATACATACATTTCAGCCAAGCCTCGTGATAGAGAGAATCCGCCATCACCACTCGAGTCGGATTGTGCATATATTCGGGCGTCCCTATATATGTGCATGTCAACCGAGCCTTATGAGTGGTGCCTCCACATATCCTACCACTTCGTACTCGGACGTCTGCCTAACCGCTGGGCTATGTCTTTCCGTCAGTATTGAAATCATAGTTTCCAAACAACAATATCAACACTGACCCCTTCCTAAGGTCAAACCAAGTTGATAGTACGAGATTTTCTACCTAAGCTCGCATCACTCTGATTTCTAAACATCGAGCACAGATTTCTATTCACATCCCAACATTTGTCGCTCGGGGTCCAAGTCGTTCAACAAAGCCATCGTACGATAATTCATGCTTCAACCATTCCCATGGCATATCAATATCACTAGTTCATCAAGCCATTTCATATAGTCTATCTCTTCGAACACGTTCAACATAATCCGCTTATCAATCCTTCCAAGTCAAGCACGCTACGACATAATTCATCGCTAAACCATAATTCACATCTCATATTTTCTAAGTCATCTATTCTAATTCATGTAATCGATCATAAGGTCGTCTAACTTAACAATATGTTGCATCCCGATCTCACACGAGTCAGATTATCCACGGTGGTCATGAATCACCATGCACGCTCCCGTGCGATGATCATCCTCATCGGGACGTAACTCTAGTTTTGTGTCTAGACTAATTCATTCTGATACGTAGATTGGATCTTAAATCCTCAAGTTTCATTCATTCGTTAAACACAAGTCCTACAAATTTTCGAATTCACCTTCGCATCAAGCCAACAAGTTGAGACAATCGAAGTTGCCGCGTCCGAATTTTCCGAGTTCGATCATTCCCGCGACATGAATCACCATGTCAGCACTCACGCGGAACGATCGCCCCAAATTTGACGCGACGTATGTACGAGACTGGAGTTGCGCTCGCACAAAACAAGAATATCGATGCTGTGGTTATCCGCATAACTATCAAGACACAATCATTTTCATCCAGCATTCATCTCAATCAAAAATCTTAAGTATAACATCCAACCGAACAATAACACTTGCACGATCTTCATCCGCCGAGTCGGAGTACCCTCGAGTTATCGCATATCGATCTTTGATATGCCTCAATACCATCGACGATATGCGTAACGTGACGATCTTCCTTTGAACCAATTTCGAGTCGTGCGAATGATGCCATCGTCCGAATGGATAATCTCATCGACATTCAAGTTCAAGTTCAATCATTATCCCTCGAATTATTCACAACATCAATTTTCTCAAAACCTAAATTCACGTATTGTTCATCCGTCTATCTTAAGTCATCGAACAACGTTTTTCTTCAAATCACATCCTTCCTTGCTAACTCAAATCATCGACCAACATTCAATCCAATCCTTATAGTCATTTACGTAACTTTAAAATTTCAACTCTGTCATGCACGATATCATCCCATCGTGCTAACTTTTCTATATGGTCCACCTATCGATTTCTTTGATCGAGTCATCCATTCGCTACACCTTAACTTTTTCCTCGATTTGATTTACCTACTCTATCATTGTAATATTTCATACTTGCGCAATCCCAATCCTGTGCACGTTCCGTGTGCGTCAATTCTAAGTTGTTCGAATCAACTCATCAAAATCTTCAAGACTACAACTTGTTCAATGACACTCAATCTAAGGCTATGCATAATACGATGCTTGCTGATGGACTCACCGACATCCCGCATCCTCAATCGATCGATCGACATTCCTGAGGCTATCGCATACACCACTCAGGAATGAAGTCATTCAACAAATCCTCAAAAACGTCATTCAAATCAAAATCGACTTCTTCGAATCCCGTTCGAACCATCCCTCTAATGCCTAGCACGCTCATCTATATCGTACCGAGTTATCGTCGATCGATAGCACTTCTATCGATAGTCATCTCATTTTACTCAATCGATTTCAACTCATTCTTGCTCGACACTATTCGAATCCCGTACTCGACTTTTCTAAGGTCGATGCAACTTTGGCGTATATGCCCAGCCCGACTTAGCCAACCGTGCTTACGCGAACCATCTTTTTATTTTTTGTCAAAAACTGTTCTCATACATTTTGCAAATTATTTAGACTCATTGTATGGACATCACGTAGGACATTTGAGAGAGAACGCACCAACGATATCAACATACGGAAGCAACAATTCAGAGTTTGCGGAAACAACGAAGTTAAAGAATTTAATTAATAGTCCAAGGACGTAAAGCCGTGCTCTGATACCATTATGTCATGCCCCGTTCCCGTAGAAGTGATCGTCGCTAAGGCGTGATGTCGCACGAGCCTAGATTGTGCTCGTGCAAGGCAGGTTCCATAACGGCCGATTACAGCGGCTGCGACGGGGTCGTCGCACAGAAGTTCCAAGCAGAGATATTGAATATAGCAGCAAAAATTTAGAACAAAACACAAGTCTTTCAAAAGATGCATTTTATTAATAAAAAAAAATTACAATGGGACGCAAGGCCAAGATTATAGTCACTCAATCTCACTCATCTCACATAACAAGTCACTCCGCTCTCTCTCATCTCTCAAATTACATTTGTCGATCCAGCGGATGCTACGAAAGGCGACGTCCATGCATTATGTTCCGTATAAGTCTTGAATTCATGCGGCTGTACGCTTCGAATCGCCAAGGAACTCCGTGCCTCGACGTATCCAAGCGATCTCCGCGCCACGAGCTTCTACCTGCACCTGTACATGAAAAATATGTGGGTGTCAGTACTCAACTGTACTGGTGGAGTGAGCTCCTCGTCCCCATACAAAACCAACACGTTTGATTTACTTTGTGCAACATAGTCCTTTTATGATTGTCTTTCTACTCTTGACTTAGGATCAGTTTTAGGACAGATGTCTTGGCCTATTCTGTGTCTCTAGACCATTCCGTGCTTACGTCAACGATGTTAACTCATACTTTGCCTCTATACCCTCCTCATGCCAACAACGTTAACCTATCAAGTCGTGCTTGCCTTATGGTCCAAAATCAAAGACGCAACTACACGATAGACTCCATTTTCGTGTGACCGTGCTACAAACCCTTGCTGAGGCCGTACCTCACAACTCAGTGAGACTTAATCATATCGCCGCCTCGCGGCCCTTGCTACTTTGATCACCAACTGACCCAATTGAGACTTGTGAACTTAGTGTCACTCAACCAACTTGCCTTGTGGCGATTCCTGACTTAACCTGCAATAGCCCAAGTCTAACTAATGCAACTCTATGCCAACGACTTAACACACGATGCCACATCTCGTGGCGAAGCACATCACCTTCGTTGTAGCCAAATCTTAGGCCCCAACATTGTGTTCTAACTGCACACACACTCAACTCAACTCAATCCAAAGGCACACATGCAGATTGCCGCCCGTGTCGACCCATCTATATGAATGGTAACTGGCATTAACTAGCCATCGTGGACATAGCTTGGCAAACGTGTCACGACCCGCACCCGTTTTTTTTTTTTTTAAACGGATACAAGACGTGTCCAAGCCAGCCTACGCCGCAGTGTCGGCGGTAGAACGCTGTCACGGCCATGAAGATCAAGATCACAAATAATGCTCATTCACAAACTAATTTAATTTACAATGATCACAAGTTTTACATTTGCAGAAAATATAAACTTGTACAAATATGAATGACTATAACTTGACTATCTAACTAATCTTCTAGGCTCGTCTGCAAGTACACCCGAACTCCCCAAGCTAAGTGAATCCACGGCTAACCTGAAAATGTTGGTTTCCAGTCAGGAATGGAACGAGCACAATTCACTGAATGCAATTTCAAATAAAGAAAATGACTATAAGACAAAGGTTAGACATCAATCATGGGTTTGAAAATAAACAGTAAAGCCGTAAGAAAAATCAATAGTAATAAATAGACCAATATACTTTTCCACCATTAGAAGTACCTTTGATATGGATCGGTCTCGGGACAATTATGCGACACGGTCTACACGGTCTAAAGTTACACGGTCTAAAGTTACACGGTCTACAGTTACACGGTCTACAGTTACACGGTCTACAGTTACACGGTCTACAGAAAATATTGTAATAAAGAAACATTGTCTACAGAATAATAATCACGAACTACACAGATTAAATGCAATAAATAAATCACTGTCTACACGGTCTACTTGCAATAAATAAATCACTGTCTACAAGAAATAAATGTAACACGGTCTACACGGTCTACAAAAAATAAATGCAACACGGTCTACACGGTCTACACGGTCTAAGGTCAGATCACACATCGTGGTTGTACTTCTCATTCCCGACTCAACAATTTATAATAGAAATAATCAAACTAATGAAACCAACCAATGAAATATAGTGAAAATCAATATCGAAATGCAGACAATAAACTGTACTCGCCTGTGGTCCTTTGCTGGTGAAACCGACAATCTGAACTACTCACTGTGCCACTATAGTCAAAACCCGTACAACAGTCCCCGGAAGCTGAAATAAACAATACCAATGATCTCAGAATAGTCCAATTAGCTAGGATTGCCTGTCCTTACATTCAATTCTGAACACAGGGGCAAAACGATAATTTCGGACCAAAACGATGTCCGCCGTTGGACCCGCTTTGCACCGAAAAGCGTGCCAGAGTCAATGGTCTTAAAGTCGTCAAACTACATGTCTACGGATCCAGTTTTCCGATACGAACCCAACCGTATGTCCAAAGTTGGATTCCGCGGGCCGTGCACAAAATCGCCCGTTGAGTCCAAGATGGCCTGTTAGCCTAGGGTCGATATTAAGGAGTTAGCATTATAGAATACAAACGTATGACTAATCACGGTTTTTAAGGAAAATCTTAATCTAGAAAGAGAAGTCTAATTAAGGAAGAATTTATATTTGAAAAATAACTATAGCTAATTAGAATTCATTAAAATATGCATATTAGAATTATTATGATACATATATTATATATATATATTAACCTATCGAAAATTATGCCTGTATTAATATAGACCCATAATTTAAACTAAACCCAATCTTTAATTCTCATTTATTAGGAAGCAATGGTTTAGGGAGCAGATCTGCTCTCGTGGGCTCAAGGTCAACATATTAATTCTAGCCATTACTTAGGGCCTGTGAATTAGCCCAAAGAAAATATTAGTATGCCCAAAGATTCTAGGCAAAGATTCTCATATTATAGCCAAGCTACATGTTGCTTTAACAGGGTCATGGCTCGCAACAGACTGCTGCTCGCATTATACGTATTGATAATAATAATAACCATTTAATAATGCTAATAATACTCTTAATGTAGGTAATACCAATATGCTGAATCATAAAAGCAGAGACTTACTCTTTGTACTATAAAGAGAATTTAATAGTTTAGTTGACCATTAATGGTAGCAATGGTCTCTTCCCAATTCTCCTTTTCGTTTTCATGTGGAAAACAGTAGAAGAAGAAAGGAATCAGACTGAGAGAGGGATTGCAAAATATTTGTGGGACTCAGCTCTCCCTCTCTCTCGAATCTATTATTTAACGGTCCATGGAAGAGAAAGCAAGAAGGGAGAGAGGCATACCTGAGGAATAAGGGAGGTGGCGCTCGCTGCTGACAAGCAGCTCCAGGGGGCGCGAGCATGGGCGCTCACCCGGCTGCGGCTGCTAGCGTTCGGCGGAGGTGCATCGGCGGAAGAGATCGTCAGGCTTGCCGCCGAGCACTTCATCCAGCTGTCGTCCCTCGTGGCCGGCGACCACTCCCGGCTCAAGCTCCTGTTCGGCCTCTCCCTCTCCGCGCTCAACCCTGGCGAGACGAAGAGCGTGCAGCTCGTCAGCCTCCCCTGTCCGCCGCGGAGAAGGTCCACAACCAGCAGTACAGGCGCGCGGAGAGGCTGGTGGAGCAGTACCGCGCGTCGGCGTCGGGCGGGGGCAGCGCGGTCGAGAGGGTCGTCCTCGCCTTCGCAGAGGTGATCAAGGAGAGGTTGGACAGAGAGACCGGGAAGAGGAAGTAGTTAAACTGTTCGTGGGACATGCGGCTAGGGTTTCGTTCCTCTTCTTTGCGCGTGTGTGCGCTTAAATATACAGGTGTTCGGGTTCAGGGGCTGTGTGGGTCGGTTCCGGGGGTCTATTGCAGTTGGCAGCTGTGGGAATGTGGGACGGCCTGGGCCTGGGCTCGGATGAGCGGGCCTGGAGCGGGCCTGGAGCTAGCCTGGCTCAAGGGCTGCTGCTATTCTCTTTTCCTTCTTATATCTTCAACATATATTCATACATACAAATTCATGTATACATATATATATTTATCTAATTAAAACATATAGTCTTGTTTATACATATATAATTAATCTAATTAAACACATACCATAATATTTTACATAAATATCTATATATACATATTTCTATCTATATTATTTCTATATATATATATATAACACACACACGCATATAACACACGCATATAACAAAACACTATCTATATACACAATATTATGTATGTTTATAATAAATTATAAAAAACAATATTATTAAATAAAAATCCCAATATTAAACAATAATAATAACGAAAACTTAATAACCAATAATGGTATATATATATAACAATTAGCTAATAATTAATTAATATAAATCTAAAAATCACCCTTTAATTAAAGTAAGTAAAAATAAAATATTTCAAAATTTCCGGGAAGGGGAGCTACAAAACGGGATCCTTGCACCGCAAGTAGCGATCTCCGATGCAAGTCTCCGAACTACCATTGTCTATTACCCAGTTCGGCTATTACTGTGTTTCTTCCTAGGCCGAGTCGGTCCCGTGGTCCCGGGTTGCCGCTCGAAGAACAATCGCCCTTGTCGACAAGTTGTCCATGACCTTACACCTACGCTAACTTCTAGACTTAACGTAACTGCATGGTCTCATCATCACTTAGTTCCTTTGATTTACTTCTTTTACTTTTTTATACTTCTTTTGCAGAGCCCAAACCAAGGTTGCTTCGGCGACTGACTACAGTCCCGACATATTTTCTCTCGGCGACTAACCATCGCTTAGACTTAAACATTATTTGCACTCAGGGAACGGCTACCGCATAGCCTTCCACTTAACTTGAACATAACGTATTCCTTAAGTATCGACAGACCGTGGCTAACTTTCTACTGAACCAACTATGGCTCGTGTCTTAAACCAACTCGCGTTCTATGCAACGCTATCGTCCAAGTCATACCTCATATGACGGACCTTGGGATCGTGGGACTATTTAACTTGACAACCGCAAAAGAGCGGAACAACACTTGGACTGACTTTGGTCGACCGGCATAACTTTGCCTAACTTACTCAAGCCTACAACTTAACCCGAAGGACAAGCAAAGGCTATGCCAAGCCTTGCGCAGTGGAAGCGTGCATGCTTTAATCAAACATTTACGCGGGCGACGCCATGACTTAGGCAAGTTCATAGTTTGTGTCGAAGACCAACATTCCTTCTCCCAAGCCACGGGACGAAGGATCGAGTGTCATTTTCAAAGCACGCCATGCACCAAACTCTAAGCCGACCGTTTGTACCTTTCCATTCTAAATCAATTCGACCCGTCGGGATTATTCATTATCTATGTGGATTCGTCTCTTTTATTAACAAGCCTACTTGTGCAAGTTAAAAATATGCGATTTATTATGTGAAGGCTAAGATGAGGCAAGTTCACCGAAACTACCCCACTTGAACGAACGGTCGCCTTGACTGAACGATGTCTTCGAGCAGCCGTTGCATGACTAAGTCCGAACGTCGTCGGCGTTTCGATTCCTCCGATTGACTGAGCGGGAAGGGGCACTACATCCTCCTCGCTCCCTCGACCCCCCTCCCCTCCTCCTCCGGCCCTCCAACCCAGACCTCCGAACGAGGAGGAGGAGGAGGGGTCGGAAGGGGAGCAGAGGTTAGAGGAGGAGAGGGCGGGGGAGCAGGGGGTTCGGGGGACCGGAAGGGCGGGGGAGGGGGAGCAGCAGGGGAGGGAAGGGGGCGGAGGAGGAGGGGAGGGGGTCGGGGGAGCTGCAGGGGTGGTCGGGGGAGGGGAGGGGGGTCGGGGGAGCTGCAGGGGTGGTCGGGGGAGGGGAGGGGGGTCGGGGGAGCAGCGGGGGAGGAGGTCGGGGGAGCGGGGAGGGAGAGAGGGGTAGAATAGGAAGTTCACAATTTTTTTTTTTATAGGATGGGGTGTGCTTAGCAATTGTTGGGGTGCGGATAGCCGCACCCATTATTTAATTATAGTCAAACACTTCTAACTCGATGTGGTTAAGGTGGGAGACATTCTCCTTCGCTTTAACTTATTTTTTAACAATTTTTTTAAGCTCGTGAAATGCACGTGTATGTAGTAGTTTTCTTAATGTTAGGTTATCAAGTAAGTATTGTATCTGCAATGCTACCCAATAAATTTGTTAATGTCGCCATAATTATCTTTTTGTCCCATATACTAAATACATTTTTTTTCCTCGACGTAAAATGAGGCAAGCATTGTGCATATAAAATTCATGTTACATGTGCAACCATTGAACTTAATTAGTCAAATAGACATGATGCTAGAATTTTATTAAATCAATTGCAGTGGGTTTTGACAATTAGGTGTCGTGTTTTAGAAAAATTATATAGGACGGTGTCATCTTATGAATAATCTACCATTCTATTTCTAAATCAACTACATTTGACTTGGGAATAGCCTCTTTCTTGCAATTTTAGATTAGTACTAGTCTTCGGTTGTTCGGCAGCAAGTTCACGATGTCATTTATGGGATTATTTATGAGGAAGAATATTATATTTGGGGATTATTTATGAGGAAGAATATTATTTTCCCGTTGCACATAAATTAAGTTTGTGTTCGTGTACGTGCAACCTATGTAACATGAACGAAAGTAAACATGGATAACTTGTGTGGTTGGAGTACTGAATAATTTTCCTTCCGTAGGAAAATTAAAAAAAGAAAAAAATCAATACACGACTTGTTCTGAATTGAAGCAAAAGTAGTTTGGTAAAAAAATTAAATGTTATCTTTATTTTGATTTGGTTTTGGAAAATAAAAGATTGGTTACCGTTGCTTTCAAGTTTTTTTCCTCCCTAAAAATCAAACCAAAGGAAGTAGCATTTTGCTTTCCATCATAGTTTTGTATTTGAATACCAATATAAATATTTTTTGATTTTTTCCACCCTTAAGTTTTAGTTAGATACCTAAAATTCTAGTAATTGCTTAGAAGTCTTTGAATCCCTAACAATATTGGTTAAGAGTCCTACACATTTGTTCCTTTCTACCGATTTTGTAGTGGAAAGAACTCTACATCAATCTCAATCTCTCAAATTACATTTGCTCGCATGTGTATTAGATTAGGCTCATAATTTGTTCAGTACAAATTAACCGTCGTAAAGAAACAATATGAGGACCTAACATAAAATTCAAGTATTATACCATACTCTAACTAAATTAACAACCTTTTGGGGATCATTCGAATTCTGGCTGAGTGAAAATAAGTGGATCGAATTACAGAAATGTATAATTTCTTCTATTTATAATAGCATATAATACAGTGTACAAGTTTCGAACGTTACGTCGGACCGACAACAACAACAAAAAGAGAAACATTTTTTTAACAAGGAGCAGCATCCTTTCCTACACCAAACCTTGAGATGGCCAGTCGAGTTGATGACTCCCTTTGTGTATTAATCCTCTTGTCTGCATGCAAGACACGTTGCGTGCTACGTGCCAAACCAACGTTATATTTAGATGTCCATAAAAGATCACATCCCCCATAAACAACAACAGCAACGTATTATTCTGCAATGGAGAAGGCGAAGGACATGGGCAGCGCAGCGAAAGAGAAGCTGAAGGAGGGCACTGCCAAGGCCCAGGAGACGGCGGAGAAGGCCACCGCTCACAGCAGGGAGGAGAGGGAGGCGGCGCACGAGAGGGCCAAAGCGAAAGAAGCGGAAGCCAAGGCGGAGTTCCACGCGGAGAAAGCCGAGCACAGGGCGGAGCACGGGGGCGTCGGCGGCACCGCCCGGGTTCCTCTGACGAAATCTGCTGCGCGCGCGCAACCTACCTATCCGACCACTGGCACCCATCCTGCCAGTGAGAAGTACCTGTAGATGTAGTAGAGATTATGTTTGCTTTTGTTGAGTGTGTACAGACTTCTGTGATGAGCGTTTAATTAGTTCTGCATGTACTCATATTTTGCGTGCATTGTGTATTATATAGTGGCTACAGAAAAATCATAGTCTTCGTATGAACGATGGAAAGAGAACTAAACATTAATCTCGACTTTTGAGATTAATATATTATTTTGATGGAATTTCTTGTTAGAAATTTTTTCTAAAGACACCGTGTATATTGGAAGAAGACTCTAATTTCTTATTCATTTCTCAAAGCAGAGATCCCATATTAATAGGAATACAAAGTGCTAGAATAAAGACCAGATACAAATTTCTAAAGAAAGGAAAGATTATTAAGGACTTTAATTACTTACCAAAAAATAAGAAAGGAAAGATTATTAAGGACTTTAATGACTTACCAAAAACTAAGAAAGGAAAATGACAACTAATTGACAACTAATTATTAACATTTCTGTCCAAAGAACCAAATAATTAGGCTAATTATAAGGGTACAGCTTTTTTTGATCGGGACTATCCAAGTGATAGTTTTTCATTATTTATAAGTTCGTCACTGAAAAAATTACTCAGGGCTATCAAGTGGTAGGTAAAAAAGATAATGAGGACTGCCACAGTTCCTGGCAGTCCTAGAAGTAATGAGGACTGCAAGGAATTGTGGCAGTCCTGAAAGGGACATGCTCTATAACAGGACTGCCACAATTTCTGGCAGTCCTAGACATATTGAGGACTGCCAGAAATTGAGGCAGTCCTGAAAGGTACTTGCTGTACAGCAAGTTCCTTTCAGGACAGCCACAATTTTTTGCGGTCCTAAAGTCGACATTTTCGAATGAAAAAAACATGTTAGGATTTATTTCAATCTTGATAATAGAGTGAAATATGCATTTTAGGATTTATTTCCATACATTCTTTGTGAGGAAAGAAGTATGTAACCTTTATTTTCATACATTTTAGGGTTTATTTAATTTTTTGGGTGCCATCGAAATTGGGAAAGAGAAGAAAACTAGGATTTTGATGGAGATGGTGATGATGGAAATGGTGGAGAAGAAGAAGATGATGATGATGAGAAAAAAACTATGGTTTTGATGAAGATGTGAGAATGGAAATGGTGGAGAAGAAGAAGATGGATAGAAGAAGAAGAAGAAGAAAGTTAGGGTTTGTGAAGAGAGAGTGAAAATTTAAAATGAGAGTGATTTTTCGGGTTTGGGGGGGGCTGTGGGGTTTGGACAGCCCCTGAATGAAAATTTTGGACAGTCCGAGTAAAATTTTCTCAAAACCTAGCTACCCCTAATCCTGGCTAGCCTCGATCAAAAAAATCTGTGCCCTTATAATTAGCCAATAATTATATCCTTTCTCGTCCAGTCGTCCGTGAACTGCACACCATCTCGTAGCTTCGAGCTTCGAGCTTCCGGAGCAAATAATATAGGGTGTGTTTGGTACGAGAGAAAAGTGGAAGGAAGAAAAGTGGAGAAGAAAAAAGTGGAAGAAAAGATATATATATATATAACTTGGAAGAATTATGGTATATATATATATGATCAAAGGTCCTCCTTAGAAAATCTGCTAAAAGTCTCTCTCACTCTAATTCATAATGTTAATGTTAATGTTAATGTTAATATTAATATTAATTTTTTATATTTTTTATTATTAATGTTAATGTTATTATTAATGTTAATGTTAATATTAATTTTAATGTTAAATTTAATGTTAATTTTAGTATTTAATGTTAATATTAACATTAATATTAACATTAATATTAATATTAATATTAACATTAAATTACGGATTAGAGTGAGGGGAGTTTTTAGGAGATTTTTAATATTAACATTAATATTAAAATTAACATTAATATTAACATTAAATTACGGATTAGAGTGAGGAAGATTTTAGGAATTTTTTTAAGGGAAACTTTTGATCCGCTTCCATATATATATATATATATATAAAAGAAAAAGTTGATGGAAGGAAAAGTGGAGGGGTTAGTTCTATCGTAACAGAACAAAATTAATTCCTCCATATGTGGGAGAGGAGAACAAAATCAATTCTTCCATGTGGGAGAGGAAAAGTGGATGCTATCTTAATTTTACAATTATATCAAAAATAAGAATTATATTATTTTAATATAGTTCAGTAGAGTCAAATGGTAATAAATATCGTTAGAGATATAATTGATAAAGTCTATATTTTTATTTGTATTTTATTTTTACTTTTCATATCAAATAAATAAAGTATTATTTTTATTTTTTTTCCTATCCTATTAGACAAAGACAAAGAAAATAGACTTTCTTTTTCATATGGATGAGAAATGTTTTTTTTCCTTACTTTTTTATCCCTACCAAATAGTTAACCTGAATATTCTGATATTATGTACCCATGCATGGACAGATTCGAGTTCCATTGTACAAAGAAAATTGCTGGTTAAAATACAATGGATTTAAACAAATCGCTAGAGTTATTGGGTTCGAACGAATTTTTATATTTTAATAATTTTATATTTAAATTTTTATATGTGTTGAATTTTGGTTGTGACTGTTCCGATTGTAGTTGTTCATTCAAGATTCATAGATTCTCAAATATGTTACCGACTGTATGAACAGAGATGATAGTTTTTATATAAATTCTTCTCCCAATTCTCAAACATAACACTAAAATGACTAACATAACATAAAATTACTACTAAACAGTTTTAAAAGATTTGTTGTTTTTATTTTGTGTTCAAGGATTTGTATCTTGACGAGTATTTGTCTGATCTGTTCTTGTTATATATAGATACGTTTTAAAACTATTTTTATTTTTTTCTATATTATTATTATCACTAACAATATTACAAAATTATTTTTTGCTACTATGGAGACAGACGAACATCTATTAACTAGAATTTGATCAAACTTGATCATGATGGCAACCGGAAGGATTTGTTCTTCTCAGAGCCGGCTCATACTTTAGGGTGCTAACCAGCTGCCTAGGGCTCCACTTTATATATATATATATATATATATATATATATATATATATATATATATATATATAAAAGTTCGACTGAAGAAGGAAACAACTGTTTGCCTATTTGTATTTTTTTATTCTTAATTAAATCTATCAAAATTTGGAGAGAAAAAAATCAATAACGGTTGTCACCTCTTCGTCTTCTACTCGGAGAAAGATTTGGTCTCTACTATATAATAAAAACAAATATATAAGTGCATATGCTTCTTAATCAAAATTTAAAAGTTATTAATGAATTAAAAATTTTAAATCGGCCTATGTAACGTTTATAACGATACATTTGTCGGTCCCAATCTTTGGTCTTTTGTCTAGGGCCTCCAAATGGTTTGAGACGCGGCCCTGGTTCTTCTTCTGATAACGAATTAAAAGAAGGTTTGCAAAATAAATCTCTATATGATTTTAAATATTCTTTTCATTTATTGTTTATTAAACATGTCCTTAGAGAAACTTATTTACATAAATGTAAATTCCACCTTTCTTCCTCTCAAACCGAAAGCTCTAATATCACTTGGTAGATGTGCTTAGACAATGTTTTGAACGCCGACCACCAAAACAGACAAATAGAAGACGAACACGATCCTACAAAAAAGAACCAAGACAGATGATACAAACATATATGTGGTGACTGCATCATGTGGACAAATCTCAATCTTTTATATACTATTGAATACATGTATCTATTAGTTCCTTTGTCATAAGAATCATCTCTTACAAATTTTCAAGAATAAGAAATAGAATTACAAAGTGAATGTAAGAAAATCTCAACACTATCTAGAACTTCGTACCTAGTATCGTGAGAAATAGAATTGCTAAGAAGGTGATGATCTCCTCGATGGAGTTCACGGAGCTCCGAATTAGGGGTGAGCAACGATTCAAATCGAACCAAATATATTAAAACCAAAATAACCGTAAACTATACTTCTCAAAACCGAAAAGTGGACCATTTTCATAAAAATCAAACAAAATCGAACTGAATTAAATCGGTTAGATTTTCGGTTGTTCGGTTTCATTGACCAATGGGTCGGACCTTCACATGTTAGCAAACGCGCAATTTAAATAACAAATATTCAAAAAACTGACATTGTTGCATTATTACAATTACAGAGAGTTAAAAAAAAATATTAGTATATATATAGTCTGAGAGCAGAGAAAGAACTCTCAAAGAAACGACGACAAGTGCCAACAAAGAATGGAAGGAGAGAGTGTGCTTAGATAGAGTTAGCTAGAATATTAATATATATAAATTAAGGGTAGTTTGGTAAATAATTGAATTTAAATCGATTTTCGATTCGGTTCGATTACTCGGACCAAGAACCAAAAAATCGAACCGATATTTTAAAATTTCAAATTGGCAAACAATTAGTTCGAACCTATAACTGAAAAACCAAACCCGGATGTCATTTTCCGGTTCGGTTAGGTTCGATTTTCGGTTTCCAACCGTTATATGCTCACCCCTACTCCGAATAGAACCCTCATCATATCTTGAAGAGTATAAACCTATGAGCGAGCACATACTCCTCCTCGTAGAATTTGGTGGACTATTCTTGAATCTCATTAGAGGCTCCTATATATAATAAGAAACCATAAAATAAAATTAGAATTAGGGATCCCTAAAATTGACCTGACAAATCTGAGCCCTTGAAAAACCATCAAATGCAGCCCAAAATCTGTTACAGATACCCAAACCAACGGAAATTGTGCCCTATTAGAATTCATTGGAATTTCAGTCCCTGCACAAATGTTGCTCGGAAAAGCCTGACATTCCGATCGTCGCATGACGGTACATACCTTTGCGATATCTATCTGCTAGATTTCCAACACTTTAAATTAAAAAGGGTTGATGAACTTGAATTATAAGCAAATTTAACCATAAATTGAAAAAAAAAATTCTAAAGCTTTTTCCAAACGAAAAATACAACTAAATTTAATATCAAATTGAAAGTATTTACATGTACTTCATAAACAAACTAGAATGATCTATTAGTGTAAAACATTTCTTTTATATAAATATATAAATAAAAATAAGCCAGCTCGTGAGCCAAATGTCTCTATTTGCTCGTGCTTCGACCTTTTTTTAAAAAAAAAACTAACGAGCATATTATTATACTTGAGCTCGAGCTCGAACTCAAACGCGATGCAAGCTTGAGCAGGTTCGTAAAGAGCTTGGTTCATTAACGCCCTAGCTAGTTCTAGCCTTTTGCAACGAGCAAATACCTTATTCCAAGGATATTCACATGTAGTCCATCGACTACATCTTTCATTGACTAACACATTTTGGTATGATCTTAGGCACCAACTCTGCCCTTTGTGGTGAAACCTTATGAAGGAACTCTTTAGATTTTCGGGACATTGGATTCTCACAGATGTTTGTGTTACTCACACCAACATTATTACTTTCACTTTGTCCACACCTGCTTGCACATGCATCCCATTCCTTAATTGATCGTAGCAGCTTGAAAGCACATCCTCTTCCTTCTTCTCTGGGCGGTCAACGAATTCAAAACTTCCTTGAAACAAAATAAGAATTCAAAACTTTCTTGAAAAAAAAACTTAATTAAGGATCGAAGAGGAAGAGTTCTCTCCTCTTCTTCCTTGAAAAGAAATTCGGAGCACTATCAAATTGAATTCATACATATGTACTGCTATTTCATTTTGGTAACTATATATATACTATAGTACCTTAAAACTCAGGTTTCCTGCTGTTTCAAAGTTTGGGCAAGTACTTGAGAAAGCACTTCCCTTGCATAGAAATGAAAGCATTTTCAGATGAAATATTTACAGAAATGAAAGCATGTTCAGATGAAATATTTACAAGATGCTGAGGATTGCTCCAACAAAAGTATCAAGTGCCAGTTTTATGCGATGGTGATGGTTTTTTACAGGTGTTACTATTTCTGGCAACGCCTGGTTCAATATGAATCCTGATTTTCGGCGGCACATCACTGAATCTCCATCAGACCCACCTTAACATCCCTTGGTATTCCATGCCAGGATGAATATTCCCATTGATGGCAATGATCTGTTTCCTCACAGGGGCTGGCCTGGTACGACACTTGATCTCAAATCTGTGGAGAGCCACTTCTTGTTCTTGTGCTCCCGTGTTGTCCGGTGGGAAGACCTCATCTAAGAATTCATCCGCCACATCTCCATCCTCGTCGATTCTCAATCTTCTTCCATACCAGCTGAAGCCCTGTTCACCAGAAAATTAAAAGAGAGAGGATAGAGTGAGCAGAATACTCTAGCATTAGACTAGCTCGGGACTTCCGACTTCAAATGTGTCCCCAAATATATTCTATGATCTTCATTGACAAAAAATCTGAAATCCTGATACAGTATAGGAGTTATAAGCTACTGGTAACTGGTACAATTTCCAAATTGATTAAAGTATTGTATTGGTATATGTTATTAGGAGGAGATCTAATTGGCAATATCGCATGATTTTGTGGAAAAAAAAAGGTCGGACATAACAAAAGATGAAGCTATTAAGGTTAATGCCTATGCATTTTAAAACGTCTGGACATGATATGCAATTGCACAAGGAATAAAGATCCAACTGAAAACTATGAGCAAGTGGAAAATCCTAAAAAGGATTTGGTGGCATCAAAATATATTACCTAGGTACATAGAGAATTTAAGATAATTGGGTCAATCATCGACTACGTGAACAGGATATCTGAGTTTCCTTTGTTTACCTCCTGAGATGTAACCAAAGAGGTTTGTACAGAGTAAAACCATTTCTCGAAAGCTTTTACAACAAAATTGCTGTCATGAATACTCACAGGCTTAGAAGTAATGCAAAACAAACACAGTATTATGGTAGCTCGTACCCATCATGGAATTACTACTTAAGTAGATACATGGAGCATAGACAAAACTAGAAAGTCCAGAAAAACATAAATTGATGGACACCATGGAGAACTACTAAGCTCTAAACAAGAAAGAGAGCTATATATTATGGAACAAAATAAACATGCATTCTCATTACCAGATAATATATCGATTTAATAATGGATTGTAGAACATACACACCTAACAAATTAACACAGCAAAAATTGGGAGTCTTTCTAGAATCTGAACACCTGGTTTGTTCTTATAATTACTACTTCTAGATGGATAAGTACTTTCTCTACCAATTCCTCAAACACCCGAAAATGACTTCGGATGCAAGTGGATCCAGATTAATCTGATCGGATCCCTATAAGAATTCCAAAGAGGATATTATCTTCCAGATCTGGTCACATACAGATACACATTTGCAATCATTTTTGGTTTACATCTGTATAGGGATATGAATAACATATCATTTTGTGGATACAAATAAGGATTCCAAAATCCCGATACAAACGGTACAGATACAGATTCAAATATAATTTTCAACTTCCATCCAGACATGAATACCATATCGATCTCCGGTATGAATTCAAATATCTGGATACTTTTATTATTGTTGATGTTATTCTTCTTCTTCTTCTTCTTAGTACTAAAATTATTAGTAATATTTTGTTTCTGTTGTAATTTTGAGACAAAAAGGTATGAGTAAAATTCCCGCACATTCCATTAATAGTAACTAACGAAACAAAAGTTCCAACAAACGATCCAAATTAACAAATGAAAAAACACAAGAAACAAATACAATGGTCTTCGTCTTGAGCTTCCACTTGTTTCTTTGGGATTCCCGTCCCCTATCTCTCGCCCTATTGTCCTCCAAGTGCTTTCCAAGTTCGGTTAGAACATGACCGAAGTGGTTGCAAGTCGTAGGCTCCCCTTCCCAAACATCCGATTATATCCCTTCAACGGAGAGAGGTCCAAGCTTCCTTGTCTCGAGGAGATCCCCGTAATAGATCCATTTTCCGTAAATGGTGACCACTTACCCGATGCTTGTCCCCTTGTCACCTTTTCTATCGATGGTGCAAACTCTCCCTTGTTCCTAGACGCGACGAAAGCAACAAACAAAAACCTTACGACTGGAATAAGAAGGGACAATAACACAATATTTAACGTGGTTCAGTTAAACACGACCTACTCCAAGGGACAATGGGAGAAATAACTTTATTGAATCAATAATAGATAAAATCTCACAAGGATTACACACACAAACTTTAATGTAAATCCCTCTCCTTACGAGATCTCCAATGAGCTATCCTTCGACCTCTCTCTCTAGATTTCCATAATGGTCTCCAATAACTTTTTCTTGCAAAGCCTCCTTAAACTTCAAGCCAACTAAATAAGGGTATAAGAAGAGCCTTATAAAGGATCTTCTCCAAATCTCCAAAGCCAGGAACAATCTCAACTGTTGAAAGGAACTCAACAAAAACTTGTAGATCTTTTTCTTACCTTTTCAGAGTTATGGTCTCTTAAGCCTAAATTCGAGTAGTATCCTAGGAGAGATCTATGTTTTACAACTGTTGTATAGTGCAATCCGAATTTTCTCATATTTTGTTCCAATTTCATACATTTATTTTGTCCTAGAAGTAAATCATTTGCATTTGCATATATACAACCTTCTATGTAAATTCCAATAATATTCCAAGTTATAATAACAAATCCTAATGAAATCATAATAGGAAATTAATTTGAATGTGCAATAACATTATAAAGAGGAATCCTAACACTAATTGGATTGACAATAAATTCTAAAATTAAAATTACCCAAATAAATATAATTCGACTCACTTTTACTACTATATAATCAATAGGATAGATAACATGGATTTCACAAAATTATTACAAACTTGTACCTAATATGATTCTAAATCATTCCAAAGAAATAATAATTAACTTACAATCTAATTAAGTATACTAGATCTAATTGAACAAAAATAATTATTCATAATAATCTCATTAAAATAACTCATAAATAATTAAAAGTATTTTAAATTTTGGGATATTGCAGTTATATTTTCTCTGACTAATTCAAGCAACTAAACCCCCAAGATTGCAATCACAGTTTTTGGTAGTAGATTCCCCTAAAATTTGAGCACATAAATGGTCTATTAGGCCTTCTAGGATACTAAAACTTACATGATGACCTTACACAAATAACAGTCCTCTTACTCGCAACTGACAAAAGAAGCAAACCTATCAAGTGAGAAACCTGATTATTCTTAATATTGAGTGTTGTAAGCCAATCAAGCGTTACTTTTCTCGAAATCTGAGAGTTCATAGCTCATCATGAATTCGATCACTCCCTGTGTAACCCTAGTTGTTATCTGTTGAAGTTCCAATAGAGTCATCTCAATTTTTCCATAATTTCAAAGGCAAAAAATAAAAGGTTGTAACTGCAGTAGTTTAACATATGGCATTGTGATATAGCATTAAGATATGAGTATGGTAGATTTACTAGCCATTTACTTACTACAAAGATTAGCTTAAGATACCATATTAGAGTTTAAGCCTTGACATGTCCAATTGAAAGTTTTGATCCCCTAATTTTTTTATTTTTGAATCCTTTTCTGGCATGTGTTGGTTGGGTTGTTGCCCTTGTACTCATGTTCAGGGTATAAGAGGAAAAAACAAACCAAAAAAATAAGAAAACAACAAAACAAAAAAAATTCAGGGTACAAACGTTCCACTTGAACGTGTTAGGACTTAGGACTTAAACTCTAAGCTGATTCAGGGTCTAAATGCTAAGAGCAGCCACAGTGGAGACACTTTAAACACATACGTCAAATTATTAAAAAATGTGTAAAATATTACTTTTGGAGTGTCTCCATGATATTGACACACAATTGACATTCCAAACAAATACTCCAAATTAACCTGCTCATTTCCTCCATATTTTCTCTTTATTTTCCTTCCATGTTTGGTAGTCTTTATTTTCCTTCCATGTTTGAAGGGTTAATTTTGGTGGGCCCCGGAATTAATGTAGCGGAACTATGACACGCTCCAAATCTGGAGTGTCTTTTAGCTTTCTAGCAATTTTAAAGCATAGGCCTTCAAGCGTTACAAAATTTGACTAAAGTAAAAAATGTAGCATTAAACACCTCTTCCAATGTGGATGCTCTAATTAGAGTAACATTTTTTAGAGAAGAAAAGGAATATATATGGTTTTTTTTGTTTTGTTTTGGAAAAGACTTATGACAGAGTACCAAGAAAAGTAATGTGGCAGGTTTCGGAGAACAAACATGTAACTGGTAGCTATATTGAGACTATAAATAATAATGATATACATGACACTTGTTTTAAACCGCTATAGATGAGATTACTATGCATCTATGGACACTAAAAAAAATCGGTGCTACGATCGTGTCGCACCATGCGAGACACACAAACACTTCAAAGAAACAACATGGACACGCCAAAATATGCGTCGTGTCCGTGTCGGTCATGAGTACGTGCGACACAGAACGCCAAAGAGCCCACACGTATCGGTCCTTAAAATAGGGGAGAAAATAGGCTGACCTGGACTCCGCCCTCGCCGGGGCCGCAGGGGACGACCACGGGACCGAGGAAAGGCTTGTCGGGTGCGACAGGGACCCGGACGCCGAAGCCCCCGGTGGGGCGACGTGGCCGGCTCTCGGCCGTCCGATGGCCGCTGCCGTCGTCGTCGTGGCGGTGGCGTCGGTCGTGGGGTTCGCCCTTGGGGAATCCGAGGATTGTTCCGACCCTTTTGAGGAATCCCATTGATGGAGAGCGAAAGAGGAGTTTTGGTTTCTTGGAATTGTCTGCTCTCCTTCTTCTTGTTGTATTATAAATAGGTTTTACTTCTGGAGTCAACTAATTTGTTTTTTTTTTTTTTTTTTGAAATGAAAAAAATATTGATGTGCCAAATATATATATATATATATATATATATATATATATATATATATATATATATATATATATATATATATATATATATATCAAATAGTGACAAATTTTTTTTTAAATATCTAAAGGAGTAGTTTCCGAGGTGGAGGTGGATAATCTGGTATAATCTAAGTTCCACTTCCATCACAAATGGAAATTGATCTGACAATCGGATGCTGATCAGAATTTTGCCTTTTTTGAATCCGAATATAATTTATCCGGATATTTGTATAAACTACTAAAAGCACGTGCTAAAATAATTTTTATTCTTTTAATATTATCAAAATATAAGTCAAATAATTTAAATTTAAGTTAAGATTTATTTTATATATATTTATATTTTGATTAAGATTTATAGAAATTTAGTTTAAATTTAATTCTAATTTGTTATGGATATATGTGAATAAAAGCGGAGGTAGTCGGTTATGCGGAAGAAAAATAAAAAACAGATTATTTGGTTACGATGAAGAAAAAAAAGGAGAAAAAGTTTAAAATTAATTTTTCATAATTAACAAATAAAAAATTAAATTATTATAATTAGGAAAATGCTAAGTTTACTACCAAATTCTTACAACCTTTTTACAATCTCACTCACCCATTTCCTTACACATGGGTCCCACCGGATCCCACCACCTCTCACACCCCCTGCTACATGGGCTCTACCCGACCCCACCACTTACTCCTCTCCTCCAATCGAATCCCAACACGTGGCAGATTGTAGGAGGGTTGTAAGCATTGGTTGTAGGCATAGCAAAGCTCTTATAATTAACTATCGCCGTATGTGTCTTATGTATATTCTCATGTAAAAGTAAATTATTATTTTATAACTAATTTTAAAAGTAACTTAAATTTCTTATAAATATTTCAACATACATTCAAAATCATATATATATATATATATATATATATATATATATATATATATATATATATATATATATATCAAATCACGGAAAATTCGAATTATGATTTGAATTGGAAATGGAATCATGGATTGAATTTACACGAAATTTCCAGTATTTTCATTTTCGACCGCTACAAGATCAACAATGCCCCTAACAAAAAATCTTTTGAAAACGAGTGAAAGAGAGTCTCAGACTTAAAGAAGACTGAAATTCAAGTCCTAATCTTTCTTCCCTCTCAAATATATATATATATATATATATATATATATATATATATATATATATATATATATATATATATATATATATATATACTGTGCCAAGATAAAGAGTGGCTGGGATTTAATCTTGGTGAATCAACGGTTGTGGAATTTTATGGGGAATCCAAAGAGTGGGGTTTGCACTCATAATGGTTGTGGATGAGCATTATTGAGAGTGGAGTTTTATGGAGAATGAGCATTATTGAGAGTGAAATTTTATGGGGAATCCAAAGAGTGGGGTTTGCACTCATAATGGTTGTGGATGAGCATTATTGAGAGTGGGATTTTATGGAAAATCCAAAGAAAATTCACATCCAGCAGTGGTTGGGATTTAATATTTTGATGGGGGCCTCATAATTATTATTGTTCGTTTAAAATTGGGGGTCCAAGATTTTGAGGGGGAATACCTTAAATGAACCATGCCCTATGGGCACGGGTTATGACTAGTATATATATATATATATATATATATATATATATATATATATATATATATATATATATATATATATATATATATATATACATACCGCATGCATCTCTCTTAAGAGAATTGCAAATGACCTCTAGCCTAGTGGTTAAGAGAGATGCATGCGGCATATATATATATATATATATATATATATATATATATATATAACAAGTTCAAGTTAAAATATGTTCAATATTTAAACTAACTACATGATATTATCTAAACATATATCCAAAGTTCTAATTTTTTTAATTAAATACATTCAATATTTAAACTAACTATATGGTATTATCTATAAACTAACTACATGGTATTATCTATACATATATCCAAAATTCTACAAAAATATTAAAGATTTATATAGTATTATCTAAATATATATATCCAAAGTTCTAATTTACTTTTAAAATTTTTTTTTTACGTATTGGGAGCACATTACTAGTACTATTATAATGTGACTTGAAAACAGTTCAAAAATCAGCCATCCCAGCCGTATGTATATACTCCACAGGGCCATCTTTGTTTTAGTTTAAACATCAACTATCCCTCGTCCTCGATGATTTATGAAATGAAATTTGTTTGAGATATACCAAAAAATAACTTTGTCCAATGCAGCAATCCAATAAAACCTAGCCTGGACCACATAAGAGAACAAAGCCCAAAGCAGGCCCAAAAAAGCCAGCCCATTGTACAAAATTGGTCAAGAAAAACAAAGGGCAAAATAGTAAAATCAAGTATCTAATGAGTACTCTAATGGCAACATTCTAAATAGAATGACTTTGCTTACCAGCACAACAAAAATATTAAGTGAGATGTTTGGACAACACGCAAATCCTCCCTTCCTTCCTCCCCTTTTTATAGACTTGTTGTAGGACATATATAGATCAATGGATAATAAGAAAAACAAAAGAAGACCAAGCAAACTCTCAGATGTAGAAGCTCAACAAATCGAGTCAAGCTGTTGGATCAAGTTCAAGAAGCGAAGATTTTTTTAACAAAATTAGTTGTATAAATTGATGCAATAATCATAAATTCCAAGTTAAACTGGGGCTCATTAACAATTCAGTGAATTCCCGTCAACTTTTTTTTCCCCTTTTTGTTGGAGTGGGAGGGGTTCCCAACCTATGTGGAGAAGACCCCGGAGTGCGACGAGCGCCGTTCGTGTGTCGAAGAAGCTCGGGAAGTAGGCGACGAAGTTGCTGCTGTTGCTGCTGGAGCTGCTGGAAGCAGGGGATCCGAGTTCGGGCCGAACTCGGTCCCATGGCGAGTTCGGGCCGAACTTGGTCTGGCCGTTCCAGGGTTTGGCCAGTAGGTGCTGGTTGCCCCACACAGAGTTCTGGCCGAACTCTTTGTCGTCGGGGGCTGAAGCGATTTTCAGGATGAGTTTTCATCATTGGATCTAATCCAACGGTCCAGGTTGGTTGCGGGATTAGGGAGATATATTGAGTTTTCTCAACCCTAATTCATTATCGTAAGATCGCATTGGACAACACAAGTTTGAGAGAGAAGGAGGCAAGAGTGCCATTACAACTTCGGAGAAGAAGGCGGAGGATTGAAAGTCGCTGTTCGAAGGAGATCGTGTTCGGGTAATCTCTACTCGTCGTTCTCGCTCTTCGTAGCCTTGTAATCATTGTTCTTATCTCTGAGTGTTGTGGGGATCCGATTTGGATCGGGAGGAGTTTGTAGAGGGTGTAATTCTTCTATTCCATTAGTGGAGGCTTCTCAGGGTTGGACTCCGATCGTCCCGTGGTTTTTTCCCGCAAGGGTTTCCACGTCAAAAATTCTCTGTGTCTGCGTGGATTATTTTTGTGTGATTGTTTTTGGGTTCGTGCGTTGTATTGCTCGGTCCTCTCGCAGGTACTCTCCGGTTTGGGGAAAGGTTTCCGCGTTTCTTTCCCAACATAGTGGTATCAGAGCTTTGGGTTCAAAGGGTGTCAGGAGTTGACAGAGGAACCAGAGAGGAGAGATGGACGCGAAGCCGGTGCGCATGGTAAACCTTAATGGCACAAACTATCATTATTGGCGGAGCAAGATGAAGGATTTGCTATTTGTCAAGAAGCTGCATCTACCTGTGTTTGCAACCGAGAGGCCCAGTGATAAATCCGAGGAGGACTGGAAGTTCGAGCACATACAGGTGTGTGGGTACATACGGCAGTTTGTTGATGAGAACGTGTACAACCACGTTGCCAATATTGAGCACGCGAAGACGTTGTGGGATAAGCTGGAATCCTTGTATGCGAAGAAGACCGGGGTAAACAAGTTGTTCCTGATCCGAACGATGATGGGTCTGCGGTACAAGGATGGGGCGTCTATTTCGGATCACTTGAGTGAGTTCCAGGGCGTGGTTGACCAGCTGTCTTCTATGGGAGTCAAGTTCGACGACGAAGTTCAGGGACTGTGGCTGCTGTGTACATTGCCAGACTCGTGGGAGACCGTACGAGTATCTATGATCGCTTCTGCTCCAGAGGGCGTGGTCAGTCTGGAGTTTGCCAAGAGCGGGGTGTTGAATGAAGAGATGCGGAGACGTTCTCAGGGCACTTCATCCACATCCCACCACTCAGAGGCACTTGTTTCAGAGAGCCGCGGAAGGGGCAAAAGCAGGGGTCCAGGTGGTGGCAGAGACAAGAGCAGGAGGAAGTCCAAAGGTCGGTACGAGGACTCGGAGCGTTACCATTGCGGTAAGAAGGGCCATATCAAGCGGAATTGTTTCGCTTGGAAGAGAGAAAAGAAGGGCGACAAGGGGAAGCAAGAGGAGAACACTACAGCGGCGGCCTCGGTGCATGGAGGCGATGTGATCGTCGTAGGTGATGAGGTCATTACTAACCTCGCCTGCGATGACAATTCTTGGCTGGTGGACTCAGGGGCTTCAGCACATGTATCTCACAATAGGACACTGTTTGCCACTTACACGACAGGCGACTGTGGCGTGTTAAAGATGGGCAACGGAGATGTGTCGAAGGCGGTTGCCGTTGGAGATGTGCATTTGAGAACGAAGACGGGTGCGGTTCTTGTTCTCAAGGATGTTCATCATGTTCCTGATATCCGTTTCAACCTGGTATCGGTTGGAAGGTTGGATGACGAGGGATTCTTCAGTCTCTTCGGGAACAGTCAGTGGAAGCTTTCCAGAGGTTCGATGGTGATTGCCAGAGGAAGCAAGAAGTCCGGTCTCTACTATATGGAGGGGAGCGCAGAGGGGGCACAGGAGGTGAACACAGTCAATGATGCGTCTACCGAGTTGTGGCACAGGCGGCTCGGCCATATCAGCGAGAAGGGGATGAGCTACTTGGTGAACAGGAAAGTGATTCCGGGGCTCAAGTCTACAAAGTTGGAGAAGTGCATGCACTGTTTAGCTGGAAAGCAGAATAGGGTGTCTTTCCAGAGTCACCCAAGTTCGAGGAAGCCGGCGTTGCTCGAGTTGATTCACTCGGATGTCTGCGGTCCTATGAAGGTAAAATCTCTTGGTGGTGCTTCTTACTTTGTGACTTTTATTGATGACTGTTCCAGGAAGGTTTGGGTCTATGCCTTAAAGACCAAGGATCAGGTACTGCCTACTTTCAAGGAGTTTCAGGCCTCTGTTGAAAGGGAGACGGGCAAGAAGTTGTTGTGTGTTCGGTCCGACAATGGCGGCGAATACATCGGTCCCTTTGATGCGTATTGCAGAGAGCAAGGGATACGACACCAGAAGACTCCGCCAAAGACACCTCAGTTCAATGGTGTAGCGGAGCGCATGAACAGGACACTGATGGAGAGGGTACGGTGTTTGCTGTCAGAAGCAAACTTGCCGGGCAGTTATTGGGGTGAGGCTCTTCTCACAGCTGCTTATATTATTAATTTGTCTCCTAGTGCTCCTTTGCAGGGTGATGTGCCTGACAAAGTATGGTACGGCAAAGAGCCGTCATACAATCACCTGCGGGCGTTTGGTTGTAAAGCCTTCGTGCATGTACCGAAGGACGAGAGGACCAAACTTGAGTCGAAGACGAGGCGATGCGTCTTTGTCGGCTATGGTCGGGATGAGTTTGGCTATAGACTCTACGACCCAGTGGAAGAAAAGCTCTACAGAAGCAGAGACGTGGTGTTCGTCGAGGATCAGACCATGACCAACACTCAGGATTCCGAGACGCCTTCTGAGGCTGAGGAATTGCCTGAGTTAGAGTCATTTCGCTTCGAGCAGTTTCCAGAGGACATCGCAGAGGATCCAGTTATGGGGGAGCCGGTACATGGAGTTGCTCTCAACCTTGATCATCAGCCTGCTGATGGTGGTCAAGGTGTCCCTCAGGAGGATGAGCATGCCGGAGAGGTAGTTCCTGAAGGGGCGGAGGCTGTCGGTATACAGCCAGCACCAGTGGCTCCACTGAGAAGGAGTGACAGGGATCGTCGACCATCTACGAGATACTCACAGGGTGAGTATGTGCTATTGACTGACGGGGGGAGCCCGAAAGTTTCGCAGAGGCTATGGAAGACGAACACAGGCAGGAGTGGATGGTGGCTATGCAGGAGGAGATGAGTTCCTTGCACACCAATTCCACTTATGATCTGGTGCGGTTGCCAAAGGGCAAGAAGGCTTTGAAGAATCGATGGGTGTTCAGAGTGAAGCAGACGGAAGATGCTACTCGCCCTCGATACAAAGCGAGGCTGGTAGTCAAAGGCTATGGTCAGCGAAAAGGCGTGGATTATGATAAAATCTTTTCGCCTGTCGTCAAGCATTCGTCTATCCGGGTGGTGCTAGCATTAGCAGCCAGTTTCGACTTAGAGGTCGAGCAGATGGACGTGAAGACGACATTCCTCCACGGTGATCTTGAGGAGGAGTTGTACATGGAGCAGCCGGAGGGATTCTGTGAGAAGGGCAAGTCACATTTGGTCTGCCGGTTGAGGAAGAGCTTGTATGGTCTGAAGCAGGCTCCGAGGCAGTGGTACAGGAAGTTCGAGTCGTTTATAGGGGAGCATGGTTATGCACGGACGACGTCGGATCATTGTGCATTTGTGAGGTATTTTGCCGATGATGATTTTATCATCTTATTGCTCTATGTTGATGATATGCTATTAGTGGGTCGGAATGCCACTAGGATAGCGGAGTTGAAGCGCCAGCTGGGCGCGGCCTTCTCTATGAAGGATTTGGGTACAGCGAAGACTATTCTTGGGATGGAGATCAGCCGAGAGAGAGAGTCCAAGCTGCTACACTTGTCCCAAACGAAGTACATTCACCGGGTACTTCAGCGTTTCGGGATGGACGGGTCGAAGAAAGTGAGTTCCCCCCTCGCGGCTCACTTTAAGCTCACTGAGGAACAGTGTCCATCTACCGAGGACGAAAAGGAAGATATGGAGCGGGTTCTATATGCTTCAGCTGTGGGGAGCCTTATGTATGCTATAGTGTGTACGAGGCCAGATATTGCTCATGCAGTTGGTACGGTTAGCAGGTATCTTTCAAATTCTGGAAGGGTACATTGGAGTGCGGTCAAGTGGATTCTACGTTATCTTCAGGGCACTGCTGGTTGGAGACTTTCCTTTGGTGGTGACGAGCCGAAGCTGGTTGGGTATACCGACGCTGATATGGCTGGAGATGTAGACACGAGGCGATCGACTTCGGGCTACGTGATGATGTTTGCGGGAGGAGCAGTATCGTGGCTGTCGCGGTTGCAGAAGTGTGTTGCCTTGTCGACGACAGAGGCAGAGTACATTGCGGCGACGGAGGCTTGCAAGGAGCTGTTGTGGATGAAGAAGCTGCTGCAGAAAATGGGACTGAAGCAAGAGCAGTATACTTTGCTTTGCGACAGTCAGAGTGCGATCCACCTTGTGAAGAATCAGACGTTTCATAGCCGGTCCAAGCACATCGAGATCCGATATCATTGGATACGGGATGTGGTTGAGAAGAAGGACGCGGAGCTTGAAAAGGTTCATACAGATGACAACGGAGCTGATATGTTCACGAAGATTCTACCAAGGGAGAAGTTTGAGTACTGCAGGCAGGTCGTCGGGATGACGACGTCCTCCCCATAGTTGTGAAGGGGGAGATTTGTTGGAGTGGGAGGGGTTCCCAACCTATGTGGAGAAGACCCCGGAGTGCGACGAGCGCCGTTCGTGTGTCGAAGAAGCTCGGGAAGTAGGCGACGAAGTTGCTGCTGTTGCTGCTGGAGCTGCTGGAAGCAGGGGATCCGAGTTCGGGCCGAACTCGGTCCCATGGCGAGTTCGGGCCGAACTCGGTCTGGCCGTTCCAGGGTTTGGCCAGTAGGTGCTGGTTGCCCCACACAGAGTTCTGGCCGAACTCTGTGTCGTCGGGGGCTGAAGCGATTTTCAGGATGAGTTTTCATCATTGGATCTAATCCAACGGTCCAGGTTAGTTGCAGAATTAGGGAGATATATTGAGTTTTCTCAACCCTAATTCATTATCGTAAGATCGCATTGGACAACACAAGTTTGAGAGAGAAGGAGGCAAGAGTGCCATTACAACTTCGGAGAAGAAGGCGGAGGATTGAAGGTCGCTGTTCGAAGGAGATCCACTACCAAAAAAACCAGCTTTAGCGACGGCAAGATCCGTCGCTTATCCGTCGGTAACATTTTTTACCGACGTAGTGGCGACGGATATTTGTTGAAAATGACCGTCGGGAAAAACGTCGTCGCTAAAAAATGTCCGTCGCTAAGCCGTCGGACAAATAATTATCCGACGGAGTAGCGACTGGTTAGCGACGGTTGTCTTTCACCTACTTAGCGACGGATTAGCGACATGTTCCCGTCGTTTTACATGCCATACAATATTAAAATATCCGTCGCTAATCCGTCGTCAATAGGTCGGTAAAAGCGTATCAGAGAGGTTCCTGATACGCAAAATCAGTCGCTATTCCGTCGCCATTCCGTCGTTAACCGTGACGTTATAGCGACGTATTAGCGACGGGTAGGTCGTCGGCCTGGTTCTGGAAAGCTTCCATATTTCCAGAACCATGTCGACGGATAATTGGTCGCTCATCCGTCGCTAGTCCGTCGTCATCCTCGACAGATTAGCGACGGATTAGCGACCACCTATCCGTCGCTAAGTCTCTGGAAACCTACCATATTTCCAGAACCATGTCGACGGATTCGCCGTCGCTAGGTAGTCGCTCTTCCGTCGGTAACTGCAAAATATTTATATCACCCAGGTAGCGACGGATATTCCGTCGCTCTTCCGTCGGTACCTGTAAAATATTTTATATCACCCAGTTAGCGACGGATATTCCGTCGCCCTTCCGTCGGTAACTGCAAATATTTATATAATCCGTCGCTAGTTAGTCGCTAGTCCGTCGCTAAATGTAACATCAATTAAAAAAAATTACAGAAACATTCTATTTCCTTTTCGTAAATATTACACATTCATAATATCCAATATCCAAACATCCATTTACGATCAACAAATATCCAAATATCCATCCAAACATTACATGATCAACAAATATCCAAATTCATGATATCCAATATCAAATATCCAATAACAAATATCTAAATTCATAATATCCAAATTCATAATATCAAAAAACAGTACAAATATCATTTTCCCGGAGATGGATCGCGTGGTCGTCTCGACGCCGCCTCGGCTCTGCGGATGTACTCTTCCACCATGTACGCCGGCACCTGGGACAACACATGCTCTGGAAGGTTGCGGAGCTGCTCTGGCGACATCATGTCCATGAGCCCAATGAGCGCAGTATCCGGTACCAGGCGGACCTCGGCAGAACGGTCAAATGAATAACGTCCAGGGTCGGAAGGACCGGCAACCGCAGTAGACGGACCGGGAGCAGACGGATCTGGACCGGGAGCAGAAGAAGGACGCGGAAGGCGCTCCAGCACATCCGACATAAGACTCCGCATTTCCGACATATCGGAGGTGAGAGTCGCAAGCTGCGTCCTCATATCGTCCGACGGGGGCGCGGGAGGAGGCGGGGGCGGTGGATATCTCGGAGTCGCGCCCTGCAACGACGCCGCCAGGGAACCTACGCCGTAGACGCGCCCTTTATTAAAGCCGCCGACAGACTCTACGAACACGTCGTCGTAGCGAGCGGCCATAGAAGAGGGCGTCTGGGTGGGCGTCGTTTCGCCGACAACCTCGGCAGGGGGCTCAATCTGACTAAGGGCCTCACGATATGCAGCCTATCCAATGAATGTGTTTATACTATAAGTTTTCCTAAGTTATAATCTAAATCCTATGTTTCCCTAAGTTATAATTTGAATCCTACGTTCACCTAATTAAGTTAACAATAATTATATTTCTAGTATAAATCTCATAAACGTAATTACTTACATCAGTCGCCCTGGCCCTCGCGTCGACGAAGCTCCCGTCTGCCCGCCTCTTGTGTGTATGCAGGAATACATCGTAGGCGGTGACCGACTCCGGCTCTCTCCCCTCCTTTACCGCCCGTTTTGCCTGCATACGAAATATACGTCGAATTTAATTAACTACGTATATTAATAGTACCGAATTTAATAGTGAAATGAATTTGCGGTATCTCACCAAATTTGCACGCGTCGCTGCGTGGGGCTTTGAACCTCCCGTATGCAGACCAGCGGCCTGTCTGTTCGCCTTCGCTTTCTCTGATTTCTCCCTGTACTGAGCAGTATTCATCTTATCCAACATCTGCTCGTAGTACTCCTCCCGGAGCCACTTCTTCCTCGAATGTGCCGTACGAACGTCGTACACCGCATCCCGTATCTTCTTTCCGGCGGCGGCTTTGTAGGCCTTGCGAATCAACTCATCGCGATGGGGGGGCCACCAGAACGTCGTCTGACATACAAATTAAATTATCACGTAATTAAAAAATTAGTGGATTAAAGAATAATTAATAATTAACCAAAAGATATATATATACCTTCATCTCCTCGAGCCAGACGTACTGCATGTTCTGAGGCACCTCAGAAAAATTGAGGTAGGGGCCATGGTAGTTTTCCCGGATAATTTGCCCGAGTATCCGGGCAGCATCATACGGGAAAAACCTACAAAGAAGCAAAGACTGGATTATTAACTTGAATAAATGAAACAAATTTAATAAATTAACTTAAATTTACTTACGTATCACCCGCGGGCCATAGCTCTCGTCGGTTCTCGCCTATCGGCCTCTCTGGAGGCGTCGGAGGATCCGCGGGTCCGCGGATGTACTCATCGGTAGCAGGATGAAGCTGAATCCGGGGGTACTCCGGAGCCCACCCTGCAGTAACTGATGGTGTACCCGCTGGTGCATCCGGGGGCGGAACGGATCCGCTAGCGGATGGAGTCTCAGGCCTCGATGAAGATGAAGGATGGGTCGCAGAGATAGATCGACGGCGGGAAGAGTCTGTGGCCGGGCTCTCCAGGTCGGGATCGGAGGACTCTATATCCGGGGTATGTGGAAGGCGACCACGACCGCTACCACCACGACCGCTACCATCACGTCCACGGCCGCTACCATCACGTCCACGGCCACCGCTACCACCACGCCCACCACGGCCAGTACCGCCACCACCAGTACCGCCACGGCTACCAGCAGCACGAGTGGTAGTGACCATGACCTGTAAATAGAACACATAAATATAATTAACAATATAGAAGTATAAATGAATATAAAACTGAACTAAAATATATATACCAGCAGCAGGGCGGCGAGTGCCGTCAAGACAATGAGAACTAAGAGTGCCATCTGTAAAAAGAAAATCATACAATAAGTAGATGATCGAACGACAAAAACATAAACTGAAATAAGAATGTGTCCGTCTAAACTGAATTCACTAAGTTAGTTGTAAGTGCTTCTAATATATACCGATATTTAATCTAATCATCGTTATCGTCCTCGTCCTCATCGTCATCGTCATCGTTCTCATCCTCATTCTCATCGTCGACTTCATCTATATCATCATCCTCATCGTCGACTTCATCTGTATCATCATCCTCATCCTCATCCTCATCCTCATCCTCTTCTTCTTCTTCTTCTTCTTCTTCTTCTTCTTCTTCTTCTTCAGGCTCAATACTTGGGACAAGACGCCTCTTTCTCCCCTGGTTGACAGCTAAGTCTTGTATATCAACCTCTTCCTCCCCTCTATTTTCCTCAGCATGAGGTATATCGACATCTTCCACGTCCATGGTATCCGACTGTTGTCCCATGTATTGGGGCTTCTCGATCTGGTCCTCTTGGTATGCTGGGTCTCCAACGTTAAATGTATTTCTAGATTTAATCTTGCATACTGCCCACCAGTCAAATCGATCTCTACGACGCCTTGGGTAGCTTGTATAGTAGACTTGAACAGCCTGACTTGCTATCGCAAACGTGTCGGACCCTCTATACCTCCTGCGATGATTTATATCGACGAATCCAAATTGTTTATCGATTCTCCAACCGATATTTGGTCTCGTATCGAACCACTCACATTTGAACATCACAATATGCATATCATATGGGCCACTATATTGTAAATCTACAATCTCCCGAAGCACTCCATAATAGTCAAAGTCCGGCTCGTCGTCATAGATGGTGCCTCTTATGCAAACACCAGAATTCTTGGTATCGAAGCCGTCATTGAGAAATTCGGCATTTATAGCATGCTGAGTTGACTTAAACTTGAAGCCATTAACGACATAGCCTGACAAAGTCTTTGCATGCTTCTTCGGTCCCAATGCCAAATAACGAATGCTCTCATTTATGAGTGTTGTTTCAGGCAATAAAACCTGTAAACATGTATTGATAATTTAAATATTTTAGCTGCATATATTTTAATGGTAGCCGCATAACATATTATCTCAGTTACTTACGTATTTACGAAACCAGGACGGAAAGGTACAATCAACCTCTCTTTGAAGTCCCTCATCTGTAATATATGGTGTCCTCATTTTGACTTCACCTCTAAATACACTGTTAGAGAGAATAAAAATAAGTGTAGTCACTTAATTCACCAAATTAGAGATTATAACGAGGCGTAGTCACTTACTTCTCCAAATCTCTCACTTCTTGTATGTCACAATTTAACACGACATATCGGTGAGCGGTATCATACTCATCGTCGGTCAACCACCGTTTCTTACTAGCCCCAATAGGCTTGCCCCTTAAATTGAATATACCTCCATCCTCAACGTCTTCTTCATTCCTTTGAGGTCTATTTCGATTTGTCTCGACATGAGTATCGAAATAAATGGAGCAGAAATTTGACACCCTCCTCGATAAGATATGATTCGCATATCGAAGCCTCTATATGAGCCTTGTTGCCAACTTTCTTCTTTAGATGGTGTAGGTACCTAAAGAGACAAATTATCTTGAGAATTAACAATGAATTGTAAAATCCACTTAAATTTCACTTAAATTATATCGGTTTTATTTACCTTTCAAAGGGGTACATCCATCGATAATGAACAGATGCACCGACACGGGCTTCGTATGCTAGATGAATCGGTAGATGCTCCATGTTGTCGAAAAAGCCCGGTGGAAATATTTTCTCTAACTTGCAGATTGTTAAGACAATCTTCTCCTCAAGTTGTACCATATGTTGCACCGTCAGCTTAGTTGAACAGATATCCCTGAAGAATGTAGACAGCTCGGCCAACGGAACCCATACAGCAGAAGGCAACAACTCTCTCAAAGCAATGGGCAGTAATCTTTCCATAAACACGTGGCAGTCGTGACTCTTCATTCCCGTTAGCTTGCGTTCATTGAGATCAACGCATCTAGACAAATTCGAAACATAGCCGTCGGGAAATCTTAAATTAGATATCCACTTGCAGATTATTAATCTATCTTCCTTGCTCAATGTGTATGGCGCTATAGGCTTACTTAATTGTCCACCAGCACCCCTTTGTATCAAGTTCAAATGAGGACGCTTGCATATCTCGGCTATGTCTTGTCTTGCTTTTGGATTGTCCTTCGTCTTTCCTTTAATATCCATTACGGTATTGAAGACATTATCGAACACGTTCTTTTCGATATGCATGACATCAAGATTATGCCTTATAAGATTATCTTTCCAATAAGGCAAGTCCCAGAAGATACTCCGTTTGGTCCAGTTATGGCTTTGTCCGAACCCCTCGACACGATGGTTCGATGGATCTTCCATTGCGGTGGGCAATTCCTTTACAGCTTCCCAAATATCGTATCCCGAAAATCTGGCAGGAGGTTGAGAAAATTCTTGTTTTCCATATCTGAACGCGTCCTTATTCTTTCTCCAAGGATGGGCCGCGGGCAGAAATTGACGGTGACAGTCAAAGAAAGATGTTTTTCCTCCATGCCTAAGGCGGAACGCCTTACTATTTTCCATGCATATCGGACAAGACATGTTGCCGTGCGTACTCCATCCCGACAGCATACCGTATGCTGGAAAATCATTGATTGTCCACATGAGTGAAGCTCTCATCTGAAAGTTCTGTTTCCTGGAAATATCATAGGTCGTGACGCCGATCTCCCACAGCTGTTTCAGCTCATCTACCAACGGCTGTAAATATATATCGATGTTATTCGTCGGATTTTTAGGACCGGGTATGATAGCTGTCAGAAACATATAAGGAGTCTTCATACACATCCATGGTGGCAGATTGTAAGGGGTAAGAATGACCGGCCAGCATGAGTACTGAGATCCCGACTGTCCGAAAGGGGCGAAGCCATCAGCACATAGCGCCAGGCGTACATTTCTAGGCTCTGCAGCAAAATCTGGATGACACAAATCAAAATGTTTCCACGCCTCTCCATCCGAAGGATGTGACAATTCTCCTTCGTCCTTTATGCGTTCTTCGCTGTGCCACGTCATGTGTTCTGCTGTATTTAGAGACATATACATCCTCTGCAAGCGCTTCGTGATCGACAAGTAATGCATATACTTGTAAGGACGTCGTTTTCTAGTCGACTTTCCTTTTCCCTGTACTGGCTTGTAACGATCCGCATTACAGAAGCTGCAACTTTCTGATACACAATTCTCTTTGTAGTACAACATGCATCCGTTGCGACAACAATCTATCTTCTCGTACCCCAGTCCCAGTTGTCGGACCATCATCTTTGACTTGTAGAAGTTTCTTGGTAGCTCTTTTGATTCCTTCGGTAACACCTCCTTGATTACTTCTGTGATCCGATTATAGCAAGCTTGTGGCAAGTTAAAATCTGACTTTATGTTCAACAACCGCATCGTCACTGACAGTACGGAATGAGTCTCACAACCAGGATATAGAGAAGTATCTGCGTCCTGAAACATGTCATAGAACTCCTTCGCCTCGGGATTAGGATCCTCCGGATCAAAATTAGGCCCTGCCGCATCATACACCATATCTCGTGCAAGGTTCTGCAGATCTCCATAATCAACAGAGCATCCGTGGTCTTCGATGACATCCGTTGCAGCATTATCATCAAAAGCATAAGTAGCAGCTTCCGCAGCCTGTCTTTCCGAATATAGTTCACCTTGCGATGACCACAGGCCGTAATTACGTACGAAACCCTTACGGGTCAAATGATCTCTCACAGTCACCACTTCTTCGTAACGTCTATTGTGACATTTAACACATGGACACTTAATTTTGTTACCGTCCATGTACTGAGCTTTGCTCATTGCATAATTAAGAAATACTTCCATGCCTGCCTGAAAATCGTCACTCACACCAATTCTACTCTCGTGTTGCCGTTTGTACATCCATGTACGATCAACAAAATAACGACTCATCCTCAATTTGGATGTGAAAATCTGTATCGTAAGACAAACTAAACATAAGAATAGCCCGATACCGATACTCATAAATTTGGATTAGGGTTAGGATGTTAGATATAAGTGAACTAGGTGATGTAGAGTACAATATAGGGAACTGTGAATGGACTGAAAGTTGCACATGAGAAGGTTCAATGAAGGGCCCATAAATGGGTTCACATGATAAGTTAGTAAGAATCCACATCACTATACATACTCCCCCGTCTCAGGAGTGTGTCTGGCTCCTATTTAGAACAGCACAGGTCACAACATGTCCAGAATAGCAAAACAGAGCTCTACAATGTATATCGGTATCGGACTATTCCTACGAGTATTGGTATCGGCGATATCAATACTCGTGTGAATAGGAGATTGCAATATAAGTCTAAGCTATCTAGCTAACATGTATACTTGCATTTACATTGTATCATAACTTGTATCTAGTTACCTTGCTAATCATGTATATACTCTTAACATATATGTGAAGACACTATACTAACATGTATTTAAATCAAGGTTCAAAGTATCGGTATCGGAATCGGTAGTATCGGCGGTATCGGTAGTATCGGCGATATCGGTAGTATCGGTAGTATCAGCGCGCGATATCGGTAGTATCGGCGGTATCGGTAGTATCGGCGATATCGGTAGTATTGGTATCGGCGATATCGGTAGTATCGGCGGTATCGGATCGAAGTATCGGTAGTATCTCTCGGACTATTCCTACGAGTATTGGTATCGGCGATATCAATACTCGTGTGAATAGGAGATTGCAATATAAGTCTAAGCTATCTAGCTAACATGTATACTTGCATTTACATTGTATCATAACTTGTATCTAGTTACCTTGCTAATCATGTATATACTCTTAACATATATGTGAAGACACTATACTAACATGTATTTAAATCAAGGTTCAAAGTATCGGTATCGGAATCGGTAGTATCGGCGGTATCGGTAGTATCGGCGATATCGGTAGTATCGGTAGTATCGGCGCGCGATATCGGTAGTATCGGCGGTATCGGTAGTATCGGCGATATCGGTAGTATTGGTATCGGCGATATCGGTAGTATCGGCGGTATCGGATCGAAGTATCGGATGTTTAGTGCAGGGTACGTGACATTGTGAAAGCAATACAAAGTAGCAGTAGGTCTAATAAGTCTCAGTAGGCCTAACCAAGCCTAGTCTAGCAATCACACACACCATCACAAGCCATAGAGAACACATATTACATATATATACATGTTGACATTACATTCTCATATTATCCAACATTGCATTTATAACTTGCATATATATACCACTCATTAACTTACACTATCACATGCATTGTACACTACATTATATTTTATATCATTGCCTACCTACATGCATTCCTATATACTAGCATATATATACATGGCCTATATTTCATAATCTCATGCTTGCCTACACATATATATGTATAGACATGGGTTAAAAATCAATTAGATACATTATACATACATGTCAATATTCTACATTACCAACGTGTATTCCTACATTACATATATTCAGATTTTGTGTGTTTGTGTGACAGTGTGTGTGTATGTGTAGATACCTAGGACAGTGTGTCAAAGGAAATTCAACACCCCCCTCCCCCCCCCCACCCCCTGCCCCCATTCCCCACACCCCCCCGACCCCCTGCCCCCATTCAACACCCCCCCCCCCCGACCCCCCTGCCCTCTCCACCCCCCACCCCCCGACCCCCCTGCCCCCATTCCCCACCCCCCCCCGACCCCCCGACCCTCATTCCCCACCACCCCCCCCACCCCCTGCCCCCATTCAACACCCCCCCCCCCGACCCCCCTGCCCTCTCCACCCCCCACCCCCCGACCCCCCTGCCCCCATTCCCCACCCCCCCGACCCCCCGACCCTCATTCCCCACCACCCCCCCCCCACCCCCTGCCCCCATTCCCCACACCCCCCGACCCCCTGACCCCATTCACCACCCCCCCCCCCCCCCGCCCTCTCCACCCCCCGCGAAGCCGACCCCCCCCCCCCCCCCCACTCCCAAAACACAAAATTAGAGAAAATTAGAGAGAGAGAGAGAGAGAGAGAGAGAGAGAGAGAGAGAGAGAGACCTGGTATAGAGAGAGAGAGCCGAGAGAGAGAGCCGCGCGCGAGAGAGGGAGAGCCGCGAGAGAGAGAGAGAGTTTTGGGGGGAATGAAAAATTCCCCCCCGTCGGTTCAATTTAAGTTAGGTCACAGAATCTAGCGACGGAATAGCGACGGAAAAAAGTGGTCGCTAGACCGTCGCTAATTGAAAGGTATTTTCCGACGGCTATATCCGTCGCTAGGTAGTCGCCAAAGTTCCCGCCAATGTTGTAAAGATTTTGCCGCCAACATTTGCGACGGATAAGCGACGAAAAATAATCCGTCGCTACTATTCGTCGACGTAGCGACGGAAACCCGACAAATTTTTACATTTAAAATTGAAAAAAATTATGTTGTGTTGTCTGTCGCTAATCCGTCGCTAAGACGTCGGAAATTGGTCGCTATTAGCGACGGAATCCGTTCGTCGCTAAACGTCCGTCGGTAAAGTTGGGTATTTTAGTAGTGATCGTGTTCGGGTAATCTCTACTCGTCGTTCTCGCTCTTCGTAGCCTTGTAATCATTGTTCTTATCTCTGAGTGTTGTGGGGATCCGATTTGGATCGGGAGGAGTTTGTAGAGGGTGTAATTCTTCTATTCCATTAGTGGAGGCTTCTCAGGGTTGGACTCCGATCGTCCCGTGGTTTTTTTCCGCAAGGGTTTCCACGTCAAAAATTCTCTGTGTCTGCGTGGATTGTTTTTGTGTGATTGTTTTTGGGTTCGTGCGTTGTATTGCTCGGTCCTCTCGCAGGTACTCTCCGGTTTGGGAAAAGGTTTTCTTTCCCAACACTTTTGTGTGTCTGTCCGATTTCATTACCAATATAGATTGTTTGGTCTTGAGTAGAATTTTGTTGGCAGGTCCTGCAACATCTCTAGTCTTTTGATTTGTTTCATTAGTTAGTCCATAATTTTCTCATTAATTAGAACAATTCAATTGAACCTCCACAGTTGCTTAAATTCTCAACTACAAAAAAAAAAAAACTGGTTATTGGTGGTCTCCCAAAGTTGCTCTACTTTACTGATGCAATCAATAGAATTAGTCCACCAAACTGATAGACCCCAATCCCAACTGACATAACTGTGCCCATCTAAAATGTTCAGGTCCATAGACCATTTCTCTGTACTGCACACGCAGAAAGAGTCTAATTAGGATCCCTCCCCTCAGAATCCCATGTCACTTGCCTAACTTGTCATCTTTGGCAAGTGAACCAACCTTCAACAAATCTCAACAAACCCTGTCCGAAACTACTCTCTAACATGTAAAATTCCATAGCCATTGCCCATGTTATATATGGAGAGTTTCTCTTATTAGCTTGTTCTTGTGGTTCAAAGTGAAACATGGGCGAGAAAGCGAAATCGGACGAAAAAGCAAAGGCCGAAGAAATAACCACTGCGGTTTACAAACTCAATCTCCATTGCAAAGAATGCGCCCGTGCTGTCGAGAAGCCAATCATCAGAACCTCAGGTTAGTGTGCTTCTTTTCATTATCGCGGGCATATATATGTAGGGCTGGCCCAAAAGATTGGGTTGCCCTATCCCGAGCTAGTTTTGGTTATCCCTTGATCCTTGTTGTAGGCCGATCTTTGAAGGTCACCCGCAATTTCGACCTCTATTGGGATCACGCTAAGCCTGAGGGTTGTCCAAGCAGAGGGGGTTGTCCAAGACCGTAGTTTTGTCTGGCTTACCCTCAGGACCGGCCCTGTATATATGGTGTTGCAGGGATCTTGATCCTGTTCTTGTGAATGTTGCAGGCGTCCACAAGGTCGATACCGATGTCGACAGCGGGAAAGTGACGGTAAAGGGCCTTTTCGACTTCAAGAAAATGCATGAACTGATAGAGAAGAAGGCAAAGAGGAAAGTTGAGTTAATATCAGTATCACCCAAGCCTAAGGAGAAGGAGAAGGAGAAGGAAGAGAAGACTGAGAAGAAAGAAGTAATTGAGCCTCTGAAATAGCCTGGATGGACTCTTAACAATGAAATCAATTGCTTCATCTCACTCTCCCTTCTTCGCATTTTTTTTTTCAGGTGGCGCCGAAGACCACAGTTATAAAGGTTCATTTGCACTGTGAGAACTGTGAACATGACCTGAAGATGAAGTTACTAAAACTTAAAGGTACCAAGTTCACCAAAAAAAACTCATCAACTTTTAAACATACAAACAAGTGTGAAGTACAAAAAAAATTCCTCCTTGCATACACATTTTTGCAAAATAAGACCCCTAGCCTAAAAAAATGATCTTAATTTTATTTTGACTCAGTTTACACCCAATTTGAAATTAGGCATAAAATGACGATTTATACCCATGCAAAAAAAATCTCTTCCGATTCTCTCTCCCTCCTCTCTCCGGCAGCTCCTTCCCCTCCTTTTCTGGCAACGACGGTGGTGTAGAAGTAGCAGCGTAGTACGTGTGGGGCGCGGGGAGGAGAGACGCGCGGGTGGGGACGGGGGAAAGGGGGGGGGGGGGGGGGGGGGGTTGCAGGTGAGGGCACCCGAGGTGTGGGGGCCGCCAGTGTCGGGTGGAGAGGGGAGGGGGGTATTTGGGGATTTTTTTTTTAATCAGCCATCATCGTCCACTCCAAACGAATAGGAGACGTAGGAGACATTTTGATCAAAATATATATTGCGGGAGTGTTTAATTGCTGCAAATGTCTACAATGTGTTATTTTGCAAAAAATGTCTATCTAAGGAGGTTTTTTTTTTTGTACTTCACCCTACAAACAATTGAAGTTCCTAAGGGCAAACTTGGTTCATATGTTCATTTTATATATATATATATATATATATATATATATATATATATATATATATATATATATATATATATATATATATCAGGTGTTCATAGCGTTAAGACGAATCGAGACGCGGAGACGTTCACGATTGTAGGAACCGTAGAGGAGAAGAAACTGATCGAGTACATCCGCAAGAAGGCTCACAAGCACGGAGAGATTGTGCCGCAGAAGAAGAAGGAGGAAGAGAAGAAGAAAGACGAAGAGAAGGGGACCAAATCAGAAGCCAAAGCAGACGCGGAGAAGAAGGAGGAAGCAAAGAGCAAGGACATCGTCGTGCCTTACTTCATCCACTGCACCCATCCCCCTCAGTGGTTCAGTGACGAAGATCCAAACGCATGTTCTCTAATGTAACCAACTCTGGAATGAAAAATATGAATATTTGTATATTGATTTGAAGAAAAGATCACATACTATATATATGAGCATTTTCTCAACAAAGCTTAGGGTCCGCTTGGTAACGGTGTTTCATCGGTTCTGGAATATTTTTGAACCGACCGCTTATGAAAATTTCTGCTTGTTAATTTTTTTGAGGCACTGATTTTGACGGATTTTGAACTGTTTTATTATTTTATTCAATTTATATCATCACCAAAAATATATAATTGTAACTACTAATATCCTTCTCTATTTAATTTTATTCATGTAAAAAAAATTCAGAACCGTTCATTAGTCGATTACCAAGCATGAATTGGACTGGTTTAAAAGTCGCTACTTAAAATTCACCAAAAATCGAATCCACTCATAACCGGTATTCTAAAAATACCTCGTAATCGTTATCCTTACAATTGCCAAGAAGACTCTCAGTGTAACAACAATTAATTTCAACATCATCCAAAGAAAATCCTGTATGAAAGATGTAGTACTGCGTGCAAGCAATTGCGCTTTAGAAGCTTTGGTTTGCAGCTTGCTGCTACAACACACCTATTGTTTGATATTATCAATTTTCGAAGAAGTTATGCAGCTATGCTCACCATAAACAGACCTAGCAACTCCCTTATTAAATATAAATTTTAATATAATTTTCATTACTTATTCACTAACTAGTAGATGCCGAAGAGGCACAGAAACAGGGACGGAGATGGACATTCCATTCTATGGGGACGAATTGCTTACTCTTTTTCTTTTCTTTAGATTGTAGGGGCAGAACCTAAGAGTAATTTTAAAATATAAAAATTGCATACAAAAATTAAAAAAAAAAATATTCATATAGGGACGAGTGACCCAGGGAATATTTTCTAGGAGGGGAAGAAGGAAAATTTGAGGGTAAAACAATTTGGAGGAGAGTAGAATGAAGGTAAAGTTATTTTTTTTTTCAACTGTATGTCCAAAAAATAGAGGAAGAAAAAGTTTAAAATAATATTTTGTTTGTTTGGGAAAAAGGATATAATTACCACTTTATTCTTGACATTTTCAAATCATAATTGATACTTACTTTTTTGAAGGGTAGTTAAGTAATTTCCTCCACAATCCTCTCAACTTTTTCTAATTTTTTTTCCACTTTTAAAATTTATAGGTACGACCCATATAGATTTTTCTTCCAAATTTCTCTCTCTTATTTTCTATTCCCTTTCCAAACACCACTACTTTTAATTTTTCTCTCATTTTTCCCTCAACATTTATCTTTTCCCCATTTTTTTCTCTTTCCAAAAAATACCTAAATGTTCACCATGTAGCACTGCCCTTGCATAGAGATGACCGAAGAGGGATAAAAACTATTTTCTCCAGCAAACCTAATGAAAAAGGAAAGTAAACAAATATGCTTTTTTCACTCAAAAAAAAAAAAAAAAAGAAAAAAAAAAGGCTGAGGATCAAGATGTTGAATTAATAAATTTATCTGAGTGTTTAATTAGCTTTGCTATAGCTTTTGGTGATTAGACAAAATAATACCTAATATGAACAAATAGTAGCATATCTTTGAAACAAGAAGGGCACTTGAACAAAATTATGGTCAGACTCTTTTTTTAAGGGAGGTATAAGATCATGGTTGGATGGCGAAATATCAGTGTTTCGGCCACAGAGACGTATTATTCATTTCATTTATGATAATGGTAGGAGTTGGGGGACTACAAAGTCCCGTGCTTATCGCCGGATATCTAAAAAAAAAAACTAGACTCGAAGACTTCAACTGTCTCAACCATCAATTTTGGTTTAAAGACTAACTTAAAACTGTTGGAGTCCGGTCTGGATTTGTGGTAACAGCATATTTGTGGAATTTAAATTTAGTTAAATATTTTATTTGTTTAGATTCGGATGTCAATAATTGGTGTTGTGCTATTTTAGATATAATAATATTCTTATTTTAGGGCACTTATTTAGGAAATCCTATTATGATCTAAAAGGTTATTGATGAAATATTTTAGGTATAATAGGATTTCAATTTTATTTCTATTTAGAAAATTCTATTATGACCTAGAATATGATTTTATCATCATGTATATATGGGGTGAGAGTGAAGGCACAAAGCATAGCACAAAGTTGAGATTCGAGTTGCTCATCTACAAGAGATCTAAGAGAAAGTCCTCACTTTGCTCTTAGGACTTCGTCATACAAGACAGAAGAAAAGAAAGAGATTACAATTAAAATCGCTCATCAACCGGTAGCAATCTTTCTAACCGAAGTTGACGACTCCGCCCAAACCATTCGGTGCATAGTTGCTCACCGACACCACCAACATCTGATATCAGAGCTTCTAGGGTTCTGGCAACTATGTCTACGGAACAGATGAACACTCGTATGATCACCCTCACAGGAGGAATGTAGATGATTTAGAAGCCAAAAGGAGGATCTACTCTGATGCAAGGACTTGCATGGTCCATTGGAGGACGACCGAGCGAAGCTATCGGACAAAGTTGTTGAAGACTAGAAACGACTAGATCGGAAGGCCATTGGATTCATCCGCCAATGGCTGAAAAAACTCGGTGTTTCACTACGTGTCCATGCATAGAGAGTTCGACAAAATCATTATGGAAGAAACTGCATTCGTTGTACGAAAGAAAGATAACTGACAACAAGACGTTTCTTATTCACCAAATCGTCAACTAGAAGTACAAGGAGGGTGCATCGGTGGAACAACATCTGAATGAAGTTCACGATATCATCAATCAGCTATCTGCAATAAATATGATGATTGATGATGAGCTTCAGGTCCTACTGCTTTTGAGTTCTCCACGAGAAAGATGGAAGACGTTGGTGGTGTCAGTGAGCAACTCCGCACCAGATAGAGTTGTCACGATGGAGGCAGTCAAAAGTAGCTTGTTGAATGAGGAGATCCGGCGCAAGCAAGTTGAATCATCGCAGGAGTCCGCTATTATGGATTTCCACGGTAAGGAAAGACTCAAGTCACAGGCGAGGACACGAAAGAGTTCTCGGGATCTTACGATTGTGAACCGCAATGAGGGCTGCTATCACTGTGACGGAAGGGGTCATACCAAAAGGAACTGCATGAAGCACAAAGCTGAGAAGGCCAAAGGCTAGGACGTTCAGGAGGATCTCACAGCAATGAGAGATATCATCATCGCAGCGACTGACGTAGAAAAACCTTGTGGCATGTATCAAGACGACGACTGGGTCATGGATACGGGAGCATAGTATCACGCCACTCCGTAGAGGAGGATCTTCACGTCATACCGTGACGGCAAGTTTGGACGTGTGAAGATAGACGACAAGGGGACTAATGTAGTTGTAGGCATCAATGATGCGCACTTGACGACGGAGTTTGGTGATAAGTTCGTCCTCAAGGGTGTGCGACATGTACCGAGTTTGCACTACAACTTAGTTTCAGTAGGGAGTCTGGTAGATGATGGTTGTCGTAGTTTGTTTAGGAATAAAGATATGATGCTTGCGAAGGATTCCCAACAGCTGGCTCGAGGAGATTTGTGTTGCGGCATATACGGACTCAAACCGCTGAGTTGTACAGGCATACCACAGACACTAGATGGAGGCTCGAGGGGTGTTTGACATGAATTGGATCGTCATGAACTTGTTGAGGAGGGTCTTCAAGATATTTTGAGGGTTACGGAGGATTCGGTTCGCCGAGACAAAGCGATGAATCGAGGTAAGTCAAAGATTGAGGGTGAGTCTGTCGGTCCCATTACAGTTGGTCACACTCCAGGTGGGGGTTCTCTATGGATCCGATTTTGGCGATGGGTGGTTTGCTAAAGCTTCACGGAGCGACATTGGTTTCAGTAGTTCGAAACTAGGGAGGAGATCAAGGTTTGTAGAAAACTCAATCTGAGGCAGGTGCATCTCCATTCACATAGTTAAGGGGGAGCTGTGAGTCATCAACGTCGTGCACGGTGTATGATGTTCTGCTCGAGAATGTATGTGTGCGAAGAAACTTCAGTGTCGGACACAAAGGTGGGCCACTACCAAAATAAATCATATTAGCGACATAAGTAGCGACTTCGGACAAAGACGTCGCTATTATTATTGAAATTATCGACATGTGAAATAGACGTCGCCATGCGTCACTGATACCGACGTTCTTCGACACCTACCAACTTGTAAGCACCCTGATTTTTGGAAATTATTTTTCATTTATTTTATATTTTTATTATTATTTAAGTTATATTTTATTTTTAATTAAGACTATAGATGTACGTTTTCGTAGCTTTGAATTTTGGAGCACCAGAAATATCAATCTTTCGAAACGCCCTTCATGAGTTTTCAAGTAGACAAGTCAACCTTCAATTTGATTTATTATGTCCCATCAAATTTGTCCTCTAACATTCTTTTGACTTTGCACAACTTCGAATCAACTTAGGCCATTTTGACCATTTACCGTAATTCTAGACCGAAATTTCAACTTGAGTTCGGGACTCGACATAAATCAAAACCATTTAAGCCAATATATTATTTTGACTCATCTTGAACCCACGACGCACATGCCTAGGGTGTGTCATTCAATCGATTTTCTATATGTTATTGGCACATGAAATCTATTAATTGATTTTTCGGGTTCAAATTGACTAGAAAAATCTATTCGGTCCCTAACCTAGCCAACCCCACTTGTTAGAGCCTATCTAAGGTTGCCAAAATCGATTAGATATATATTTAATTAATTTTTAGTGATTAAATTGCAGCCACGTGCATTAAATCCTCTGTCTTTGACTTGGTCAAGCAATCCACCCAATAAGAAAACCTATTATCATATTAATCCTTTGGAGGGTTAAATCCTGACCAATTTAGTCCAAACCAAAGCCCAACTATTCCTAATATATATACCAACAAAATTCTAACATCCCCTCTCCTCTTATTGCCGCCAACACCCCACAAAATCTCCTCCCAAAAGTCCAATCCCGAAATTTTCTCTTAGCCTTGGCCGCCGACATCATCATGTGGTAGTGTACCGACAGTTTCGACCACTTTCCGACCTTCCGTGACGCTCCACAAATATTCGTTACGAAGATAACGCGACCCTAATGTCCTAGCAAGTTCCCGAAGGTCCACGACAACTATATGAGGAGTTGTGAAGTTTATCAGTAATCCGAAGTTGGATTCCAAGTCTGAATTCGTTTCAGCAGGTATGCTATTGTGCATCTAGGGTTTCGTGTACTTCCCTAGCTCATCTTGTCGTGAAACCAAAACTAATGAAGAGATCTCTGTGTTTATTTTCATGTTCAATTGGCCACTCACACAGTTCCAAATGATTTTTGTTGTCTTTTGATCAAGCTATAATTCAAACAAAATCAATTACTGCCAAAATTAAAAATCCTGCAGAATTTTTTCACTAAAAAAAAGATCAAATTGATTTTTCCACAAGACGGATGAAGTATCAACATTGGTTTCAGAATCTGAGGCTACAACAACAGTAACAAGAATACTATAATTAAGACATCTACAATTCCAAGGTTTTAATGAACCCTAACATCGAGATGCAAGGGGAATGCGCACGTGGAATCACTCTCAAACTCCCACAGAAAGCAAAACCCTAGCTAGCTCATCACCATGTTCTACTTCCTACTATAACAATATTTTTGTGTTGCCAAACATGAGAAAATGTAGATGATCATGAAGTCGACACTATTAAACAAAACCCATTTGTAGAATCAAAGAGTTCCCATGAACATAACACAACAGAAGTGAAGAAAAACGACATATGAAGTTACAAATGACCAAGACTAGAATATTGTACATGGAACGAAAATCTTGGATTTTTGCAGGCTGACCTTGTACATATGGATTGGCTCATCAGAATGGCCCTCGGCCGCCGGTCCCGTTCCCTCCGGTCCACCCTCCGTCGACCGGCAGCTGCCCCATGTTGTTCAGCGGCAGGTTGAAGAAGGGCAGCCCGGAGGACGGGTCCGGGAACGGGTTCCCGGGCCCCCCGTCCCCTCCCGGCCCACCACCTTGGGGCGCCTGCGGCGCCGCCTCCTCCTCCTCCTCCTCCGCCAGCGGCAGCCGCTCGTACGCGACGTTCGTGAACGACGCGGTGATGACTATCACCGGCCCCGCCGTGTAGAGCGCGCCCACCACGCTCCCGCCCACCACCTGCCCCTGCCCTCCCGCCAGGAACACCGTCAGGCTCGTCGCGCCCGGCGGCGCCGGCGGCGGCAGGAACGACCCCGACATCGAGAGGATCTCGAAGCGGCCGTGGAGGGTGACCACGGACCCGGCGGACGACGGCTGCCGGAGGGTGACGTTGGTGACGGTGCCGCTGCCGCTGAGCACGCAGACGCCGCGCTGGCGCCTTCGGGCGTAGGCGGCGACGCAGTCGAAGACGTCGCACCCGCCGCCGACCTCGAGGATGTGCGCCCGCAGCGTGTTGGCGCTCTCCCTGGTGATGATCACCGGAGGCTTCGGCTTGTTCTTCGACCCCGCCGGCCTCCCCCGCGGCCTGCGGCCCGACAGGTCTCCTCCGGAACCCTGAGCTCCTCCTCCTCCGCCGGAGCCGCCGCCGCCGTTGGGATTGGTGTTGTTGATATTGTTGTCTTCGCCATCGGAGTCGGGATTGTGGAGCTGCTGCAGCTGGAGGTCGGGATGGTGGTGGTGGTGGAGCTGGCGGATGTATCTTGAATTAGTGCCTAGATCCAGACCATCCATGCTCTCACATACAAAGCAACAATATCAAGTTGGAAAAAAAAAATTAAAATATTAAACAGTACTAGTTGATATTTTAATCAAGATGGCACGGGAAAAAAAGGTGAAGAAATGATTTTAAAACAATAAGAAATAGATGAAAAAAAAAAAGTTTTTGTCATCAAATAAACGAGAAGAACAGTACAGAGAAAGAGAGAGGGATGGAGTGTAGAGAAAGAGAGGGGAAGGGAGGAGTTCAATGGAGATGTATAAAATATTAATATTTATATAGGAAGAGATGCAATGTTGATGGTGATGTTTGTTTTTGGAATAATTAAAGGGTCCTAAACCATGGGTTAAGGAGTTAACCCTTCGGTTAGTGGAGCGGCTAATGAGGACAAGGGTTAGGTTAGGTTAAATAATACATGGGCAAGTGGGATGAGAAAAAAGGATCAAAGTCTGAATGTCTGATAAGTGCTCAAATAACATAAACACGTTGGATGCGGTTGTCACTTTCTTTCTTACATTTGAAGGTTTGCATGCTTGACAAATAATGCCTAATCTAGGCTGACCGCAACATTTTTTTATTTTTGTTAATTAGACATTAAGATTTCAAAAATATACAAAAATTAGCATTTGAGTTGTAAAGATGTCTAATTTAGAAATTTGGCTCTAAGATGACGTTAATAAATATTTTAAAGTTTAAAAATTAAATTTAGGACCTAGAAACATTTTTATCCATCTAGCATTTGACTCGATCAACTGATTTTCCGTCACGAAGAAATAATCTTATCTCTCTTTTTGATAACCACAAGGGTCACTCGAGTTTGACTCGATTCAATTTATTTATTCATATATTTTGGATGGTCATGACGGTCAAGATCTAAATTCTAAATTGGACATCTTCGTGACCCAAAATTAATTTTTGAATATTTCTGAAACTAGATCTAATTAATTATTTATAAATAAAAAACAGTGTCCAACTTGTAATATACTCCAAAATTAAATTCTAATTTTTCTAAAGTTTTCCGAGATTATCGTTATCAAACACTTTTTTTGAGACAAATTAAACAGAAACAACAAATTATACACCGTACGTGTTAATTTGGATCGAAATTTAAACATGAGATGTAGAATAGGTACGTGACGACCACCCAACGAAAACACATAGATTTTGGCTTTGTATCAGCAGGGAGCTATCCTTTTCTCAAGCGAGAAAGGAGCTCCATACATGTATGGATCTGTCCCTCCGTTTTTAATCTTGTTCATACAAGGGTCCAATACAAAGTCCTGACTTGACTGAACTGGTCTTTGGCTAGAAATATAATTGCTAGGATCTATTTTTAAGGATTCTTGTCGGACGCTGCTACGTTGTTGTCCGTAATTTCTAACTTCGAACGTGACCGGAAGTCTCGTGACAACCTTCCACCTTCCACCTTCCACTGAACCCCTGGCTCAAATTTTAAACGGGTGGTACGTAGATCTACGATTACGTCTCTAATCACAAACCACAGACAAAATATTATTTTTTATTTATATTACATGTTAAGAATTTTCTTCTACCTCTCAGTATTTTGTAAGCTCGGAAATATATGTTATAGGAATACTAGAATTCATCAAGGCAGTTGGCTCCGTTGATACAACATTAGCTATATTTTGAAGCAATCATTTAAGATATATTCTTTTAAATATCAAAATGATCATGATAGTGGTGATAATAAGAACACCAGTAATTAGGAACATATCTGTTGTCCCATTTATTCTGTTCCAATTATGTCCCCCTTTCTATTATATGTGGACCATGGAAGTAGATAAGTGGATGGTGGCCCACATGTAATAGGAAGGGGGACATAATTGGGACAAAAAAAAAGGACAACAGATCTGCTCCTCCAGTAATTAAATTAATTCATAGATGTCTTATGCATCAACCACTAGTTTATAGGTATAACAACAATCAGGAGAGGAGATGACCATAGCAGAGTAGAGATTATTGTTCCCACTTATTTATTTTTAAAATAATTATGGATATTTTCTAGTATTGATCTCACAAGAATTCTCTTTAAGCCATGCTATATATATATATATATATATATATATATATATATATATATATATATATATATATATATATATATATATTTGTCATTACTTGCCTACTAAAATTGATTACATTATTAATTACTCTAATAGGTTAAAAGTCAAATCATTGTTGAGAAAACTCTCCTTCTTCTATACATTTGAATATTTTGATTGACTAATTACTGAAAAAAGATTATATTAAAATTATTATTGTCTAGTTATTTAATACAGAAAATTATTGTCAGGATTCTAAAGTTTAAAAACATTATAAGAGGTCCGAGCTCTCTAGCCTAGTGGTATTAGAGCGGACACCCGGAGGGGCCGGCAAGGTTCGAGCCCCCCAATTGTGTGTGTGAGTGTGATTTCAAAAAAAAAAAAAAACATTATAAGAGGGGTACTAACTTTCAAACGTGTAAGAACGAATATACAACACCAAAGGTAATGATAATATGAATGTTGCTCCAACCGTCAATAAATTTGGCGTTCTGAAAACGAGACAGAGACTGACAATAGCTTCGAGGGTCACGAGACCGCCAATAAGTTTGCCTATGTGGGTGCATTTATACGAAATGTGTGTATTTTTTATTTAAAATTAACAAAATGCTAAAGCAATACCTCGCCCTCGACCCTCTTATGGTTTTACATGGCAAAAAATATATATATATACATCCATACTGTCAAACCTACTGAGGATCTTGTCATCATCTAGGCAAACCTAATGGCTGTATGGATGTATATCGCTAAATCTATTGGCATCTGAATGCCACTACTCATATCACTGTTAGCTTTGGCTACATGTATCTCCATTCAAAATTTTTGAAACTTATTACCCTCTTCTAATATCTCCAAAGTTGAGAACCGTGGAATTAATTTTATGTTTTTAATACAATTTTTATTTACTATTACTATTTTCTATTATATTATGTAATGAATTCTAACTCGAGTAAATTTTTTTAAGTTTGCCCCCACCCACTATAATTTATATATCCTCCACTGACGGTAATAGGTCTTACAACAAGAAGTTGGTGTTGATCAACATACCTTGTTGGAACTATATTTTTCAATCTTCTGAAGTTAGAATCCAAGTCCATTCTTTTACTAAATTTTGGAGTATATATTCTAAGGGCATGTTTGGTTTGGTGTAGCTGGACTATGAATTGTGAAAGTGGATGAAAGTGTAAGTTTCACACGTTCACCGTTTGTTTCCTTTGAAGAGGGGATAATAATTGGTGTAATAACTATTTTCACTTCTTGTCTCATGCATGTCGGTTGCAACTAATCTCCATTTTTATTTTTGCGATGTGGATGGAAGTAAACTCATCGACAGCAATAGGAGATCATTATAAAATATCATCTAAGAGATCATTAATACTTACATTAATTTTTGAATATATAGTATTAATAAATAATTATTTTTTTAAAGATAATTGATTAATTTTGTTATTATTTTAAAACATTTTCACACTTTTCCACCTACTTCATAGACATCCAAATACAGAAGTTTGTTTGAATTTTGTCACTTCCAAGTTATAAAATATCATCTATCCAAATATTGAAAGTAGTTTTAGTTAACAGAAACTAGGATGAAACTCAAAAGCACACCCATTTCTCTTTCACTAACCAAGAAGTCAGATTCACACATCATTGCTAGTTATACTTTAACCAAACAGTCCCTAAGAGATTATTCTCATTTATTTGCAAGGAAACTTTTATGAGTGATTGTGCCTTCATGAATTTGATTTGGTATATTTGGAACGAATTTTTTTTTTTTTTTTTTTTTTGTGATCTTCATAAATGTTTCTTCTGATATAAGTTGTATGCATCGATTTGATATGTTAGGAGACATCTCAATCCGTTTTTCGAGTATTCAGAAATGTTAGTTTGTTTTCTAATTGGATTTTGTTAACATGTGTCCTATTAGCACATGTTAATACATTAATAAGTAAATATTTTATATGAATATTTTTACCAGTATATTTATTAATGTTTATTTTATATTTATCAATATATAGTTTAAGTGAAAGTTGTAATAACATATGCTAATGGAAGTACTCATGTAAAATGCACATTCGTCAATGTATTAATATGTGTCTTTAGGACACATGTTAATAAAATATTTTTTAATTCGAAAATGCTTTGTTGTCCACGGGCGTGGACCAATATCCTAGTCCGCGGACCTCGTGTTGCCATCCAATTGGCCCCCCCGATAACTTTCAGACCCATCCGTCTTCCAGCCAATTAGAAAGCGACACGTGGCTCGCGGATCAGAACTGCAGTCCGAGTCCGCAGATAAGATAGCAATGTCGTTTTTAATTTAGATATGTCTAAATACGTTTAGGATATGTACCACACTATAAAATAAAAAAAATTGAAGCAACCCAGCCCATACCCACTGTAATTCTGGACAAATTTTCGACCCCCGTCGCCGGCCTCTGACAATAGCCAACCCAAACCCATGTAACCTGCAGCACTAGAGAAATTTTTCTTGTGTTGGTACCATTTTAGAAATCGAGAAATTTGACACGTGACGTGTCGCCATCGAACGTGGCAGTTGCTAAATCCAACAAAGAAATAAACCACAGACAGAAGGAGAGATGACAGCGACAACCCAACGGCTAGCTGGACTGGTTCCTCCGAGCCGACCGGGGCCACGTGCGGTCCACGGGTCGGACCACCCAACCTGCCGGATCGAACGGGCTCCTGTCGGCCGTTGGATGGCAGCTGGTCAGCGTACCGGAGAAATCCGGCCGTCGGACGCTATTTCTCGCTGCCCGGACTGCAGTTCTGGCAGAGGCAAATGGCGGGGACCCCCCGAATTTTTCGGGGGATGGCCTCAAGCACGAGGCGCCCGTGTATGAAAAAAAGACGTGCTCCCATGTGAAAAACTTGATAGAACTACATTTTAGTCCCCCTCCCATAAAATAGAGTTTTCAAATAACATTACAATTATCAAAGGGAATTAAACTTGATAGAATTTTTTTTGGTAAAATAAAGTAATTTATTAAATACTTTACTATAATGTAAGTCACTCTCCCTCCCATATTTCACGGGTTCCGTCCAACATTGACGATCAACTAGCTTGACCCAATTTTCTGGACCAAATTATCTCCATCTTCTTTCCAGCAATTTCCTGCCTCCCCCGCCATGCTCGCCCCCCCACCCCCCCCCCCCCCCCCCCCCCCCCCCCCCCATCCCTCTCCGGTCTTGCTCATCCCTCTACCATAACCACCACTAGCATCACCACCATCATCATCATCACCACCACTACCACCTTCTCCAACACCAACATCACCACCACCACCAACACCTTCACCACCACCAACACCACCACCAATCCCATACTCACCGTCAGTCCTCCCCCCCCCCCCCCCCCCCCCCCCCCCACCCCCCTCCCCCCGGCGTCCGCCCGCCCACGACGTCGCCACCCTCCCCTGCGCCACCGCTCCCCCACGGCGACGCCCCCGCTCCCTCGCTCCCCACGGCATTCCTCCGCCCTCTCCCACGCCGGCCGCTACTACAAACATAGAAAATGTGGGTTATTTGGTCAAAAAAATTGTGTCAACCCAGCTGACCGTCAATGTTAGACGAAATCCATAAAATGTGAAAGGCAGCTTATATTATGGTAAAGTACTGGAGTGTACATTAAAATATGACAAATAAAGTAGAATGCGACTCAAAAATTTTCAATATAAAAGAGAATCCAACATTTTAAGTAGCCAGAGCTCCAAGTAACTAGAGATGCAAAAAATCAACGTATATACTAACATACATCAAATTATGAAAGTATTGTTATGGAATAGTCCTAATCTTGAGTTGGCAAAAAAAGAAAACAGGAAATTACGTATAGGAGGGTGAAGTTTGATAAAATTATAGGAAAGAGGGTAAGTTTAGAAAAATTACGTATAGGGGGATGTGACGACATGAATAATGGCGCCACAAATTGGCACACTCTCCGGCGCCATCACTGATGGCGCCAAGGGGCCGCCCCCCCCCCCACCCCGGGCGCCATCACTGATGGCACCGGACCAATGGTTGTTCCCGCCATTTTAATTAATGTCAACTTATGTCACTTTATGTCACCTTTTTTTCTATTTATGTCACTTTATGTCACCTTTTGGCTATCCCAAATCAATTTGTCCCCCCTCCATGTCACTTTTTCTCCATTCCGGTTCTTCAAATCTATATAAGGAGAGGAGAGTGAAGAAAGATGTATAAATTCACATTGTTATTTGCAGGAGCTTCTCTTGGACGACGCTTGAAGATGATGGCTGCAGTAAACGATGGTCGCATTTCCGGTGGGCCGACAACTGAAAGAGAGGAGCAAGAACGGAAGAGCCACATATCTCGATTGGTGTTTACAGGAGATGTAATTTTTCAGGAATTAATATTTATTCTTTATTTTATTATATATTAAATTTGAGTTTATTTATATAGTTCGTTTCGCTTGTAGTTATTTGATTATAAGTCGGATGTACGGTTGCGTGAACGTGGACAATGGCGTAACGCTGCAAATTACGGCACATGGGAGATAACTACATATCAAAAGGGTTTACTTAACGTATTTGGTTTTGGATATATAGATGATCTTCGATTCTTGGTGCACGACAGAGATTTAATATTTTCTCTGGCAGAGCGTTGGTGGCCCCAACGCAATACTTTCCAATTGCCGGTTGGAGAGATGACCGTAACGCTACTGGACGTAGCCAATATTTTAGGGTTACCTATTACAGGTAAAATAATTGTTAAATATTAATTTTTTATTAAAATATTATGCAAAATTATAAGCGAAGAGCGGGTATTTAACTTCATGGATCTTGACCGTACAATTGACGGTCCAGTTAATACAAGCGAAGAGCGGGTATTTAACTTCACTCATTTATTTATGTATTTATTTTTAGAATATGGTTCTCATAGTATTGTACGTTTACAGAAAATTAGACGATATCTCGGTATTCTTAGACTCTGATCCATATCGAAAAAATGGACTTCTGGTATGTAGAAAATATGGGAGAAGATAGAGGCCACGAATAATAGAATGTGTGAGAAAGATTAGAAAGAGTGAAGTGGGGATGAACCTCTCCCACATACACCATTTATATACATCCAATCTCCAACGGATAGATATATGACCGTTATACAGAAAATTGGAACGTTGGATGGAGAAGAGAGAAAGTCAAAAAAAAAAGTAACCATTGGTCCGGTGCCATCAGTGATGGCGCCGGGGGGGGGGGGGGGCCCTTGGCGCCATCAGTGATGGCGCCGGAGAGTGTGCCAATTTGTGGCGCCATTGTTCATGTCGTCACATCCCCCTATACGTAATTTCCCTAAACTTATCATCTTTCCTATAATTTTATCAAACTTCACGCCCCTATACGTAATTTCCTGAAAAGAAAATATATTTGTCAACTGGATGTCATGGTGGGAGCCTCGGCCAAATATTCAAAAATTTCTTTCTTCTTTTATTTAAATAAAGATTGAGACAAAGGAGATTCCAACCAAATTGTCATTCATAATTGATCAACAATTTTATCAATACAAACCGGCAAGATTCAAATTATACATAAGATATGAAAATTATGGATTTTTTTAGTGTTAGTTCTTAAACTATAAAATTCAGTTGGTCATAATTCATATGTAATTGGGAAATAAGTTATAGAACCAACACGTTAAACTGTCAAAAATATAAAGTAAAGAGAGATGAGCATCAATATAGAAAAATTGAATCAAACATCAACAATTTGTAATCAAATTAAACAATAGAATTAATGGAGATACACATCTTTTTAAAATAAAAATTAGCTACCACCATATCTAATGTTTAAAAAACAATATTACAAGTCTTCACCATTCCACATATTAGAGAAAAAAAAAAATTCGCTTGGAAATCATACACAAATATGTTTACAAGACTGTCCAACGTCTTGCAAATAGATGCAGCAGATATTCAATATATAGATGGTTCGGGACCAGAGAAATTATAAAATAAACCAATACCAATACCAACATTACCATTATATATAACAATGGTTCCTAACAGACCGGGGGTTGAACTAAAAATCGTCCCACGTGGCGTCTCCTCATTCTTCGGGAGTGGGGTCTACGTTAGCAGGAGAGCTGAGAGGGACACGTCAGTCGCGGTTATGATCTCGGTCCCCCGATCCCAAACTTGATATGAGGCACATGTGGTGGATTTTAGAGGACAACAAATTTTTTTATATACTATTTAATGATATAAGTCGAATTCTAAACAAAGATCCATCAAACTCATCTAATCATTTCAGTCATCATAAAAAGATTATTTTTGTTATATAATATATAAACGTTATATAGTAGAATACCAAGAGACAAGTCGGTTAGTCAGAATAACGAAACAAAAATTGGTGCATTCGTTGTAAAAATCATCTCTCATTCATTCGCTCTAACAGTCTGACGTTCTCAATCTGCTTGTTAGATTATATTTGTAATGTAAATATGACCCATACTCATAAGCCCAAATGTAGACACTATATATATTGTAACAAACCCTAGCAATGAGAACAAGGCATTATTATTTCCTACATGGTATCAGAGCCTCAAAAAAAAAAAAAAAATCTAGCCGTCATATTTCCATACGCTTCCCCTACGCCGTCGATCCGGCCGACCCCTGCATGCCCTGCGCGCCGACTTCCCTCACTTGAGCCACTTGACGTGTAAAGTATGGTGCTATCCTTCGGTGCAGTAGGGATTTCCGATGGAGATGTAGATGGCTTGCTGTCAACAACATAAGGAAGCAACCGAGCCTTTGGAGCTTCTATTCCACTAATCAGACTTGCACATCTAGTGCTTGAACCATTCTGATTATTCGAATCTGCAACTAAGGTGAACGATTCCAGAGGGCGCTGTACAGTTACAAAGGCCCCATACGCAGATCCCGAGGCGCCGAACCCGCTGATCCAACGCACCGACAGCGCCGATTCCGACGCGCCGACTCCGCGTCGGATCTTCCCCGTCCGATCCCGCGCCCGATCCAGCGCTCCGTCCGATCCGCGCCGATTCGCCGGATTCGCCGATTCAGCGGCTGATACGCCGCCGAACCCATCCATCACCGAACGATTCGCTTCGTCGGAGTAGTACAAAATATTGTACACCCGACATTCGCGATCTAGTTCGGCCGATCCGTCGGAATTCGTCGGAGTTGTACAATTTTTTGTACACCCGATATCCACTCGTCCCTACGTGTCAGATCCGACGCCCCTGATCGCGGCCGATTCGCCGCCGACCCCGTCCATCAGCGGCCGATTCGTCGGCGTTGTACAAAATTTTTGTACACCCGACAACCGTGATGGCAGATGATGCTGCGTCCAGCTACTCCGTCGCGACTGGCGGTGGCAGTACACATAACCCAAATTATCCTAATCCGAAGAATCCATATTTTCTGAGTTCTGCTGATCAACCAGGAAATCTCATTACTCCTATTGTTTTTCGTGGACCAAACTATGCTGAGTGGTCTCGGTCGATACGTCTCTCCCTGATCTCTAGGCGAAAGATCACTTTTCTGGAAGGTACTGAAGTCAAACCTGTTAATGATGCTAGTAAATTGCTTGATTGGCGATGCGTGCAAGCACTATTGGTTCAATGGGTTCTTAATACCATTGATCCATCTCTGAAGAAATCTTTGCCGTACTTTGAGGAGGTTTATCCATTGTGGAACTTGTTGGAGAAAAGATTTGTTGTTAGCAACGGCACTCGGAAGCAACAAATTAAGGTGGCTTTGGCCGAGTGCAAACAAACGGCGTCGATGTCTGTGGAAACCTATTTTGGAAATTTGCAGTCTTTGTGGGATGAACAAGCTGCTTATTTCCCACTGCCTACTTGTACCTGTGGTGAACTTGCTGCTAAGCTACATGCTATGAGGGATGAAGACCACTTTCAGGACTTTATGTATGGGTTGAATGCTGAGTTGTATGGTCATACCCGATCTAATCTTCTGGCTCAGGATCCTCAGCCAAGTTTAGATCGGGCATACCAGGCAGTCCGTGAGGAGGAAGATATGCGCAAATCTCAGGTCCAATCCGCTACTGAGGAGGTGATGACACTGGCTGTCAAGTCTTCACCTCGTATTTCTACTACTTCTAATATTAGAACCTCAGATTCCAGGGACAAATCAGGTATGATCTGTACTCATTGCAAGAAAATAGGTCATGATATTGCAACTTGCTTTGCCAAGATTGGCTATCCGGAGTGGTGGGAGACTCGTCCTCGGCGTGAGGGCGGACGTGGTGCTGGTGGTGGCAGAGGCCCCGCACCACCGCAGCGACGTGATGGAGGACGTGGTACTGGTGGCGCAGGGGTTGTTCATCGTGTCGCTGCTGCTGGTCATGGTGTTCCTGCTGGTCTTGTTGGGAGTTCGACGGATATGATGCATGGAGGGTATCCTTCACCACTCTCAGGTGAACAATGGCAGAAACTGATGAGCTTGCTGGGTAACGACAATTCTTCCAATCCTGATCGTCTGATGGGTGAGAATTCTTCTGTCCCTTGGATATTCGATACTGGGGCTACTCTTCATGCGACAGGCTCTCGTGATTGTTTAGTTGATTGCTTTGAGGGCCCTGTCTGTCCTGTGATTTTGCCTGATGGAAGCACTATTGAGGCTGTTCTGAGAGGCAAAGTATTTTTGACTGCTTCGTTGGTGTTGACGGATGTTCTTTATGTTTCGACATTGACTTGCAATTTGATATCTGTCTCCCAATTGATTGGTGCCAGAAATTGTGATATGTTATTTACTCCTGATTTGTGTTTTGTTCAGGACCGAAGTACGAGGATGGTGATTGGAGCAGGTGAACAAAGGGGTGGACTTTACTTCTTGGGGGAGGTTCCAGCTTCTTTGGCTTCTGTAATCCTGGTATGCAAAGAGAGTGATTCCGAGGTATGGCATAGTAGACTGGGGCATCCTTCAGATAAAGTAATACAGACTTTACCTTTTCTCTCAGGTAGTAGTATGTTTTCTCATAAGGCTTGTGATATTTGTCATCAAGCTAAACAGACTCGTGATGCTTTTCCTGATAGTAGTAGTCGTGCTTTGAGATGCTTTGAGCTTATACACTGTGATCTGTGGGGACCATATCGTGTTCCGTCATCTAATGGGGCACGATATTTTTTGACTTTGGTGGACGATTTTTCTAGAGCTGTTTGGGTTATTTTATTGACGGATAAGTGTGCTGTTTATTCTATGTTTCTTAAATTCATTGCTATGGTGAAGCGTCAGTTTGGGGCTGATATACGTCGTGTGCGGAGTGACAATGGCACTGAATTTAATTGTTTAAGAGATTATTTTTCATCTCAAGGTATATTGTTCCAAACATCCTGTGTTGGGACACCTCAGCAGAATGGAAGGGTGGAAAGAAAACATCGACATATTTTAAATGTAGCCAGGGCATTGAGATTTCAGGGTTCTCTTTCCGTAGATTTTTGGGGGGAATGTGTTCTGGCTGCATGTTATTTGATAAATAGAACACCTTCTAGTATCTTGCATTTTAAGTCTCCTTATGAAGTTTTATATGGTTCGGCTCCTTCGTATGATCATCTACGTATTTTTGGTTGTCTGTGCTATGCGTATGATTTGAAATCCCGACATGATAAATTTGCTAGCAGGAGCAGAAAATGTATCTTTGTTGGGTATCCACTTGATAAAAAGGGATGGAAACTGTATGATTTGGAGACTGGTGAATTTTTTGTGTCCCGTGATGTTACTTTTTATGAAAAAGAATTTTCTGGGTGTGGCTCTGCTAGCGAGACGTCTTCTGCGACACGCCATACATCTGTTGAGGTGCCGGAAGAGGATATAGAGGTTCTTGGGATGGTGCCGGCTACGGTGGCTGAGGCCGGCGTGGTTGCTGGTGGCGCGGCACCGAGTAGCGAGGATGCACAGGTAGCTGTAGAAGTTTTGACAGGTGAATCCGCTGGGGGTAATGCAGATTCTACTGATGATACAGAGGATACAGTGTTGCCAGAGGTACCCGACGAGGTAGTATTGGGAAGAGGAATGAGAAAGAAATCACAGCCAGCGCGATTACAGGATTTTGTGACGAATGCTATTCGAAGTAAAAGTCCCCCCCTTCACCACAGTTCATCTGTTCCCGTCACTTCCTCAGGTACTTCGTATCCTCTAACACAATTTCTAAGTTATGACATATTTACTACTGGACACAAAGATTTTCTTGCAGCCATCACTGCAGGTGTTGAGCCTACTTCATATCGCCAGGCCTCGCGAGATTCAGGCTGGCGTGCGGCTATGCAAACTGAAATACAGGCTCTGGAAGATAATGGGACATGGAGTCTTGTCGATTTGCCTCCTGGGAAGAAAGCATTGGGAAGTCAATGGGTGTATAAAATCAAGTACAAATCCGACGGAAGTATTGAGCACTTAAAAGCACGACTGGTTGTGTTCGGTAATCATCAGGTTGAGGGGATCGACTATTCAGAGACATTTGCCCCGGTAGCTAAGATTCCTACAGTTCGGACGTTCTTGGCTGTTGCAGCTGTGAGATGCTAGACTTTGCACCAGATGGATGTGCATAATGCTTTTCTTCATGGGGATCTGACAGAAGAAGTATATATGAAGTTGCCGCCAGGTTTTTCGTATAGTGAACCAAATAAAGTGTGTCGCCTGCGTAAATCTCTATATGGATTGAAACAGGCACCACGTTGTTGGTTTGCTAAGCTTGCTGCTTCTCTAATATCCTATGGATTTGTTCAATCTCATTCCGATTATTCCCTTTTCTCTCTTTTTAAAGGGAAGGTAGAGTTACATGTTCTGATCTATGTGGATGATATGATTGTGTCTGGTAATGACTCAGGTGCTTTAGATGCTTTTAAAAAGTACCTTAGTTCTTGCTTTCACATGAAGGACCTTGGTGTGTTGAAGTACTTTTTTGGTATAGAGGTGGCTCGGAGTGCAGAAGGAATTTCCTTGTGTCAAAGGAAGTATGCTTTGGACATCATTTCAGAATGCGGCCTGATGGGGTCTCGACCTGTTGGCTTTTCCATGGAGCCCAATCACAAGCTGACAGAATCGACTAGTCCAAAGATGGAGGATGCAGAGCCTTATCGGAGGCTGGTTGGGAGGTTGATTTATCTATCTTTTACTCGTCCTGACTTAGCCTATGCTGTGCATATCTTGTCTCAATTCTTACAGGAGCCTCGACAAGATCATTGGCATGCTGCTTTGAGAGTTGTCAGATATCTCAAACATGCACCGGGACAGGGTATTTTTTGAAAGCTGATTGTGATCTCCGTCTTTCTGGTTGGTGTGATTCCGACTGGGCAAGTTGTCCCTTGACTCGTCGCTCTGTTACGGGCTGGTTGGTGTTTCTTGGGGGGTCTCCTATTTCTTGGAAGACCAAGAAGCAACCAACTGTTTCCCGATCTTCCGCTGAAGCTGAATACCGATCTCTTGCTGCGCTTGTTTGTGAGTTAAAATGGTTGAAGGAGTTATTGGTGTATTTGGGCGTTCGCCAGGAGTCTGCTATGTCGGTGTATTGTGACAGTCAGTCAGCCCTGCACCTGGCTCAGAACCCAGTATTTCATGAGCGCAGTAAGCATATTGAGGTGGATTTGCATTTTGTTCGTGATGCTATTAGAGATGGCACCGTAATAGCCTCGCATGTTCCTACTTCTTCTCAACTGGCTGACATCTTCACGAAGCCCCTTGGAAAGCAAGTGTTTGATTCTTTCCTTCCCAAGTTGGGCATTTGTGACTTGCATGCTCCAACTTGAGGGGGGGTGTTAGATTATATTTGTAATGTAAATATGGCCCATACCCATAAGCCCAAATGTAGACACTATATATATTGTAACAAACCCTAGCAATGAGAACAAGGCATTATTATTTCCTACACTGCTCTATCCTTTCATCGTTGTTAATTTCCTTTACCCTTTTGTTGTTGACAATCTCCTTTGTGTGGTAGGTTAGAACAAGTTACATTTTTTTTTTATTTTCTTTTATTATTGTCATATGAACCACCCTGAACATTGTAGCTTTCTTTTTATTTATTTGCTTAGTACATTTTTTTGGGGAACATCTTCAAATTTATTAGAATTTAATTATGACATATTATTTTGGCTATTATATTATATTTATTATCTTATTTCTTAAATTTTATGTAAATGATACTATTGTATTATTGTCCATGAAAAAAAAAATCTATATGAACATTAAATTTTGAGGACGCTATTTTTAAAGTTCGTCTAAGATCTCAAAATCTAAAGTCCGGCCGAACTTTTCCTATACATAATATTGTTATAGTAAATAAATGTTTTAATGAAGGACTAATATGCTAAAGGGGCTAAAATGGTGTATGGTATTTATTGACCGAGTTTGAGGACTCCATCCAATGTCCCATCTTCCATTCTGCACCCACCCACGCCGTCTGCGTCACCATCACATGTCAAAAGTGGTATGGTCCTCCGCGAGATAGTGACAGCTAAACTTCTCCCTCACCCTCCCTTCGCTATTGTCCTTTATATTATTATATATACTTTCCCGCTCCATTTTATTTCTTACGAAGAAATTTAAAATAGACTCTCTCTCTCTCTCTCTGCTACAAATTAAAAATAGACTTTGTTTACAACATTCTCTTTATAATTAATTGACAAAATAAATAAATAAACAGACAGCTTATCATTCCCATTCGGCAGCTAGATAATTAAGTTTAAAAATATGATACGAAACTTTGGATACTTATTTTTTTATTATTAATCATAGGATTTAGAGTTTAGATGACATATTATTTTTTAAAAGCTATAATAAACTAATAAAAGGCTTCTAACAAGTCTTCATTAGTCTTTAGCTAATATTTCTTATAATCTTCAGCTCATCACATGCAGGTCGATTGTTTTCTTAAAAATAGTTCTTCGAAAACTCCGTCACATGCAACTAGCGGCCATTTGTCGCCTTCAACTTTCTTAGGGCGGAATTAATAATGTAATTATTTTGTTGATAACGATATATGATCGATTCACACAACATGATTGGGACATGAAAAAAAAATTTAGGTATATATATTTTTAGGGTCTGGGTATTAAAATTTAGGTATCGAATTGATCAATATTATAGTTTGGATCTCGAAATCACTATTCACGTACAGTAATTTTGAGACCCAAATTCTAACATCGGTCAATTTCGAAACCCAAAATCTGTTGAAAAAGAAGTGCGAAAACCTTTTCCCAAACCGGAGAGTACCTGCGAGAGGACCGAGCAATACAACGCACGAACCCAAAAACAACCACACAAAACAATCCACGCAGACACAGAGAATTTTTGACGTGGAAAACCCTTGCGAAAAAAACCACGGGACGATCGGAGTCCAACCCTGAGAAGCCTCCACTAATGGAATAGAAGAATTACACCCTCTACAAACTCCTCCCGATCCAAATCGGATCCCCACAACACTCAGAAGTAAGAACAATGATTACAAGGCTACGAAGAGCGAGAACGACGAGTAGAGATTACCCGAAACACGATCTTCTTCGAAAACGACCTTCAATCCTCCGTCTTCTCTCCCGAAGTTGTAATGGCACTCTTGCCTCCTTTCTCTCTCCTAGTTGTGTTACGTTGCATTGCGTTATGAATTAGGGTTGAAAAATCCCAACTTAACTCCCTAATCCCGCAGCCAACCTGGACCGTTGGATTAGATCCAGTGGTGAAAAGTCACCCAAATTCCCGCATCAGCCCCGACGACACAGAGTTCGGCCAGAACTCTGTGTCGGGCATCCAGCACCTAACGCCAACATTCTGGAATGGCCAGACCGAGTTCGGCCAGAACTCGGCCTGGGACCGAGTTCGGGCCGAACTCGGCAGACCCAGTCCAGAACCTCCCTTAGGAGCAGCAGTAGCAACTCCTAGTTGCCTACTTCCCGAGCTTCTTCGACACACGAATGGCGCTCGTCGCACTCCGGGGTCTTCTCCACATAGGTTGGGAACCCCACCAACTCCAACAAATCTCCCCCTTCACAACTATGGGGAGGATGTCGTCATCCCGACGACCTGCCTGCAGTACTCAAACTTTCCCCTTGGCAGAATCTTCGTGAATATATCAGCTCCGTTGTCATCTGTATAAACCTTCTCAAGCTCCGCGTCCTTCTTCTTAACCACATCCCGTATCCAATGATACCGAGTCTCGATGTGTTTGGACCGGCTATGAAACGTCTGATTCTTCACAAGGTGAATAGCACTCTGACTGTCGCAAAGCAAAGTATACTGCTCTTGCTTCAGTCCCATTTCCTGCAGCAGCTTCTTCATCCACAGCAACTCCTTGTAAGCCTCCGTCGCCGCAATGTATTCTGCCTCTGTCGTCGACAAGACAACACACTTCTGCAACCGCGACTGCCACGACACCGCTCCTCCCGCAAACATCATCACGTAGTCCGAAGTCGATCGCCTCGTGTCTACATCTCCTGCCATATCAGCGTCGGTATACCCAACCAGCTTTGGCTCTTCACCACCAAAGGAAAGTCTCCAACCAGCAGTGCCCTGAAGATATCGTAGAATCCACTTGACCGTACTCCAATGTATCATTCCAGGATTTGAAAGATACCTGCTAACCGTACCAACTGCATGAGCAATTTCTGGTCTCGTACACACCATGGCATACATAAGGCTTCCCACAGCTGAGGCATATGGAACCCGCTCCATATCTTCCTTTTCGTCATCGGTAGATGGACACTGCTCCTCAGCGAGCTTAAAGTGAGCCGTAAGAGGGGAACTCACTTTCTTCGACCCGTCCATCCCGAAACGCTGAAGTACCCGGTGAATGTACTTCGTTTGGGACAAGTGTAGCAGCTTGGACTCTCTCTCTCTCGGCTCATCTCCATCCCAAGAATAGTCTTCGCTGCGCCCAAATCCTTCATAGAGAAGGCCGTGCCCAGTTGGCGCTTCAGCTCCGCTATCCTAGTGGCATTCCGACCCACTAATAGCATATCATCAACATAGAGCAATAAAATGATGAAATCATCATCGACAAAATACCTCACAAATATACAGTGGTCCGACGTCGTCCGTGCATAATCATGCTCCCCTATAAACGACTCGAACTTCCTGTACCACTGCCTCGGAGCCTGCTTCAGATCATACAAGCTCTTCCTCAACCGGCAGACCAAATGTGACTTGTCCTTCTCACAGAATCCCTCTGGCTGCTCCATGTACAACTCCTCCTCAAGATCACCGTGGAGGAATGCCGTCTTCACGTCCATCTGCTCGACCTCCAAGTCGAGACTGGCTGCTAATGCTAGCACCACCCGAATAGACGAATGCTTGACGACAGGCGAAAAGATCTCATCATAATCCATGCCTTTCCGCTGACTGTAGCCTTTGACTACCAGCCTCGCTTTGTATCTAGGGCGAGTAGCATCATCCGTCTGCTTCACTCTAAACACCCATCGATTCTTCAAAACCTTCTTGCCCTTTGGCAACCGCACCAGATCATAAGTGGAATTGGTGTGCAAGAAACTCATCTCCTCCTGCATAGCCTCCATCCACTCCTGCCTATGTTCGTCTTCCATAGCCTCTGCAAAGCTTTCGGGCTCTCCCCCGTCAGTCAATAGTACATACTCATCTGGTGAGTATCTCGTAGATGGTCGATGATCTCTGTCACTCCTCCGCAAAGGAACCACTGGTGCTGGCTGTATACCGACAGCCTCCTCCCCTTCAGGAACTGCCTCTCCGGCATGCTCATCCTCCTGAGGGACACCCTGACCACCATCAGCAGGCTGATGATCAAGGTTGGGAGCTACTCCATGTACTGGCTCTCCCATAACTGGATCCTCTGCAATGTCCTCTGGAAACTGCTCGAAGCGAAATGACTCTAACTCAGGCAATTCCTCAGCCTCAGAAGGCGTCTCAGAATCCTGAGTGTTGGTCATGGTCTGATCCTCGACGAACACCACGTCCCTGCTTCTGTAGAGCTTTCTTCCCACCGGGTCGTAGAGTCTATAGCCAAACTCATCCCGACCATAGCCGACAAAGACGCATCGTCTCGTCTTCGGCTCAAGTTTGGTCCTCTCGTCCTTCGGTACATGCACGAAGGCCTTACAACCAAACGCCCGTAGGTGATTGTATGACGGCTCTTTGCCGTACCATACTTTGTCAGGCACATCACCCTGCAAAGGAGCACTAGGAGACAAATTAATAACATAAGCAGCTGTGAGAAGAGCCTCACCCCAATAACTGCCCGGCAAGTTTGCTTCTGACAGCAAACACCGCACCCTCTCCATCAGTGTCTTGTTCATGCGCTCCGCTACACCATTGAGCTGAGGTGTCTTGGGCGGAGTCTTCTGGTGTCGTATCCTTTGCTCTCTGCAATGCGCATCAAAGGGACCGATGTATTCGCCGCCATTGTAGGACCGAACACACAACAACTTCTTGCCCGTCTCCCTTTCAACAGAGGCCTGAAACTCCTTGAAAGTAGGCAGCACCTGATCCTTGGTCTTTAAGGCATAGACCCAAACCTTCCTGGAACAGTCATCAATAAAGGTTACAAAGTAAGAAGCACCACCAAGAGATTTTACCTTCATAGGACCGCAGACATCCGAGTGAATCAACTCGAGCAACGCTGGCTTTCTCGAACTTGGGTGACTTTGGAAAGACACCCTATTTTGCTTCCCAGCTAAACAGTGCGTGCACTTCTCCAACTTTGTAGACTTGAGCCCCGGAATCACCTTCCTGTTCACCAAGTAGCTCATTCCCTTCTCGCTGATATGGCCGAGCCGCCTGTGCCACAACTCGGTAGACGCATCACTGACTGCGTTCACCTCCTGTGCCCTCTGTGCACTCCCCTCCATATAGTAGAGACCGGACTTCTTACTTCCTCTGGCAATCACCATCGAACCCCTGGAAAGCTTCCACTGACTGTTCCCGAAGAGACTGAAGAATCCCTCGTCATCCAACCTTCCAACCGACACCAGGTTGAAACGGATATCAGGGACATGACGAACATCCTTGAGAACAATAACCGCACCCGTCTTCATTCTCAAATGCACATCTCCAACGGCAACCGCCTTCGACACATCTCCGTTGTCCATCTTCAACACTCCACAGTCGTCTGTAGTGTAAGTGGCAAATAGTGCCCTGTTGTGAGATACATGTGCTGAAGCCCCTGAGTCCACCAGCCAAGAATTGTCATCGCAGGCGAGGTTAGTAATAACCTCATCATCGACGACGATCACATCGCCTCCATGCATCGAGGCCGCCGCTGTAGTGTTCTCTTCTTGCTTCCCCTTGTCGTCCTTCTTCTCTCTCTTCCAAGCGAAACAATTTCGCTTGATGTGGCCCTTCTTGTCACCCCCAGTTTTTCAAATTAGGGGTATTTTCGTCATTTTCAAGTTTTAAAATATTTTAGAAAATTTTATTTGATTTTATATGATTTTTAGGAATTTATTTGAGTCGGTTTAAATTTTATCCAATTCGGACCCAATTTGGAGACCCAGGTAGCCTGGACCCTAGTGGGACCCCCATACTAGCTGGGCTTAGCCCATGTACCATCCTAAATAGGTTAGAAATTATTAACCCTATTTTTCATGGCTTAATTAGTCATTTTAGAGCTTAATTGGTTCATTAGAATCAAACCGAACCAAACCCGAATCAAACCGAACCAAGTTTATTGGGTAGGAGGCTTAGTGGATCCACACCCAAAACCCACCAAGCCCCCTCCCACACTTGGCCGGCCACAAGAGAGCAGCCCCCCTCTTCTCTTCATCATTAGGTCATCTCCCTCTTTCTCTTCATTCATTTCCTTCAAGCTCCTTCTTCTCCAAGTGGATCTCAACCAAGGTGAGTTTCTAAACCCCTTCTAAACCCTTCATTTAGTATTTCCCCCTTCACAAATGTTGTGTAGGAGACCACCCTCTCTCTATTGACCATTTAAATTTTAGGTTTTGGTTAGAAAACCAATTTAGGGTTCCATTTGGGGGTTTTCCTTTTTGGGAGTTCTTGTAGGCATGTAGATTCATGGTGTTTTATTGTGGTTGTCTCTTTTATTTATGTAATCAGTTTATGGACTGTTAGAGACTGATTTTGGGCTGTTTTTATGGGTTTTATGTATATATATATAATGGTATTTACATAGTATATTTGGGTTAGATAGGTGGATAAATAGAGGTATTTTGGAGGTGTTTTGTAGAGGAGATTGATGGGGAATATATGGGGAATATAGGGGCAGCCACCACAGCAGTAGGGGGCAGGTTTTGGGGCTGTGTTTACCCCCCCAAACCCGACAGTAGGGTGCCCAAGTGGGGCTGAACCTGCTGTCCAAAAACAGCAGGTTTTGGCCATGAAAACCCCACTTTGGAGGTCCATCTCCACTAGATTTTGACCCATTCTTTTCCCCATTTAAATCCCAACTTGTTAGTGAGTTAGAACATGTTTTAGGGAGTGTGTGTGAGGGTGTTTGTGAGTGGTTAGAAGGTGTGGTAGTGGTCTAAGTAGATAAGTGGGTTGTGTGTTAGAATGACAAGTTGGTATCCTAGAAATTGTGTTAGAAACTTGGTAGTAGGATACCAAGTTGGGAGGTTAGTTAGGAATTAAGTTGTATGGGTTTATATATATAATTAGTGTTAGGAACTTGGTGGTGGGATGCCAAGTGAATGTTGGGAGAGTTAGAATTGGTGTTGGACTTGGTATCATGAGATACCAAGTTGGTATCTTGGAATGAGATACTACATTTTCCTAGGACTTTAGAGTGTCAAGATACCAAGTGTGGTATCAAGATACAAAGGTTAGAGTGTGGGAATACCATGGTAGAGTCTTGTGGTGGTTTAGAATGGGTGAAGGGTATGCTAGAGAGTGGGTTAGAGCTTATAGTAATGTAAATAAGGTAAGGGTTAAGTGTATGTATATTCTAGTTGAGGTATTATCTTGAAACCTAAGATATGGCTTAAACCCTTCAAGACTTGGTTGTATTAGTGATATTATGGTTGGTAATGGTTAGGGATAGTTGACTTGACCTAGCTTGGACCTTGGTTGACCACGGTTGACTGATTTGACCAAAAGTCAACTGTTGGTCAACACTTTGCCTTAAATCAACCAAACTTGACCAGACTTGACCCATAGTTGACCAGTTGACTGAAAGTCAACTGTTAGACAATATTAGACTTGGTTGACCTAGGGTTGACCTAGGTTTGACCAGAGTTGACCAGTTGACCAAAAGTCAACTGTAGGTCAACCCTTTGACTTAGTTTGACTTAGTTTGACTTGCCTTAACCTAAATTGACCTAGATTGGTTCAGTTTAACTTGTTTTTACTTCCAAACATTATATTGATACGTCATTCCATCTTTAGGTCATCGAGGCACACTTTTGGACTCAGTTGACATATACTATCACAGGGCAGGCGAGTACATTCTCTGACACTTTTCCAATTTATGCTGACTGATATAATCCATGTAATTAGTGTAGATATGCTTGTTCTCGACACATTGGTCACACGGATTGGTATTCATGGATCCCGACATGAGATGTTATTCCTCGTTATCTTGGTATATCTTGTGCAAGCCCCCTTGTAGTTCTTGTGCAGTATATGGACACCGATTCTCGAGAAGACTTGCTCCCTTCTCGTAGAATCCCGTGTCATAACGTGTCTTGCTTGGATCCACTCTACCAGTCGGGGACGGGGAGTACTAGTGTAGATGTGTGGTCATTATCCACCTTGTTTATTCTTGTAGACCTTGAATGCTACCAATCCTACACTCCACGTGGGATTGGCTGATCATAACCTTGTGCAGACCCAATCCGGCCACATGTTGTAGCTAGTATTCACACACCTAGATATATGGTTCTTGACTCTTGTACATGCCATGATCAGTTTACTTGCCTTGTTCTAGCTTTAGTTTTACAGCTTACCTTGCCATGATTCTCACATGTACATTCCATGATTTTCTTGTATATACTCTCTATTTACAGATTATAGCTTTTGTCATATCTTGTGAAATGTTGTTAGTGGATTGTGCTCGTTCCATCCTGACAGGATATGTTGAAAATATTACAGATGCAGATGAGGGAGACTATTCTACCTACTACGGTCCGGATGACGTAGTGGGCCTAGACCTGGAGACTTTGGTCCAGCAGGGCTTAGCTCCGCCTGACGAGACCCTACCTATTACTTAGTTAGAGTAGGTCTTTTATACTGGACTTTGTCTCCAGCTACTTTTGAGTCTGTTATTACTATGGACTGTACTAGAGACTTGGACTGTATATATTCTTTGTGTTGGACTTGACAGGTTATATATTATTTTATCGTCTTGTTGTCTTTTCATTTCAGTCTTTACTTTGTTATCTTAGAGTCGTGATTGAGTACTCGTATATATATTCATTGCTTGTCCTCCGTTCGGAGTTGACCATGGACTTGACAGGTTTTTGTTATATATATAAACTGTTTAGAAGTAGAGAAATCCACAGCGTTCCACGCCGATTTTTCGGTGAGGGCTGGGCGTTGTCGCGTCACGTGCCCTTTTAGCGGGTGCGGGTCGTGACACTTCTTACCACAATGGTAACACTCTGAGTCCTCGTAACGACCCTTGGACTTCTCCCTGCTCTTGTCTCTGCCACCACCTGGACCCCTGCTTTTGCCCCTTCCGCGGCTCTCTGAAACCAATGTCCCTGAGAACGTCTCCGCATCTCTTCATTCAGCACCCCGCTCTAGGCAAACTCCAGACTGACCACGCCCTCTGGAGCAGAAGCGATCATAGATACTCGTACGGTCTCCCACGAGTCTGGGAATGTACACAGCAGCCACAGTCCCTGAACTTCGTCGTCGAACTTGACTCCCATAGAAGATAGCTGGTCAACCACGCCCTGGAACTCACTCAAGTGGTCCGAAATAGATGCCCCATCCTTGTATCGCAGACCCATCATCGTTCGGATCAGGAACAACTTGTTTACCCCGGTCTTCTTCGCATACAAGGATTCCAGCTTATCCCATTCGCGTGCTCAATATTGGCAACGTGGTTGTACACGTTCTCATCAACAAACTGCCGTATGTACCCACACACCTATCCTCCTCGGATTTATCACTGGGCTTCTCGGATGCAAACACGGGTAGATGCAGCTTCTTGACAAACATCAAATCCTTCATCTTGCTCCGCCAATAATGATAGTTTGTGCCATTAAGATTCACCATGCGCATCGGCTTCGCGTCCATCTCTCTTCTCTGGTTTCTCTGTCAACTACTGACACTCCTTCTGAATTCCAGAACCTGGCTCTGATACCATTCTGTTGGGAAAGAAGCGCGAAAACCTTTCCCCAAACCGGAGAGTACATGCGAGAGGACCGAGCAATACAACGCACGAACCCAAAAACAACCACACAAAATAATCCACGCAGACACAAAGAATTTTTGAAGTGGAAAACCCTTGCGGGAAAAGCCACGGGACGATCGGAGTCCAACCCTGAGAAGCCTCCACTAATGGAATAGAAGAATTACACCCTCTACAAACTCCTCCCGATCCAAATCGGATCTCCACAACACTCAGAAGTAAGAACAATGATTACAAGACTACGAAGAGCGAGAACGACGAGTAGAGATTACCCGAAACACGATCTCCTTCGAAAACGACCTTCAATCCTCCGTCTTCTCTCCCGAAGTTGTAATGGCACTCTTGCCTCCTTTCTCTCTCCTAGTTGTGTTACGTTGCGTTGCGTTATGAATTAGGGTTGGAAAATCCCAACTTAACTCCCTAATCCCGCAGCCAACCTGGACCGTTGGATTAGATCCAGTAGTGAAAAGTCACCCAAATTCCCGCATCAGCCCCGACGACACAGAGTTCGGCCAGAACTCTGTGTCGGACATCCAGCACCTAACGCCAACATTCTGGAATGGCCAGACCGAGTTCGGGCAGAACTCGGCCTGGGACCGAGTTCGGGCCGAACTCGGCAGACCCAGTCCAGAACCTCCCTTAGGAGCAGCAGTAGCAACTCCTAGTTGCCTACTTCCCGAGCTTCTTCGACACACGAATGGCGCTCGTCGCACTCCGGGGTCTTCTCCATATAGGTTGGAAATCCACCCACTCCAACAAAATCTAATATATATATATATATATATATATATATATATATATATATATATATATATATATATATATATATATATGAGACCTTAAAACTAAATAACCCAAAAATTTATCATCTTTAACATGGATGAGTACCGCGCCATTGAGTTCGACTATGGAAACTCAAATAGGTGAACTTTCACTATGATTATGACACAAGGTATTATTTTTATATTTAGACCTTTAATTTTTTCTATTTAGATTATTAAAAAAATTGAAAGATAAGATGGATGTAATCCAACCACTATTTTGGACGAGTTTTTAAAATTAAGAACTCATGTGTTCCTCTATGATTTCTACTTGTTATTCCTCTATACATATTATATTACATATTGGGAGAGATAAGTCATAAATCATATTATAGTAATTTCATAAAAATTAGGACGACTATAGAATGTTGTGAGCACACGTAGCCTGGTTTTAAAATCTAATTTTACTAATCCCATAAGCAGTGGCGGAACTGGCCTATAAAATTAGGGAGGGCTGAACTTTAGGTATAGCTTGAACGATACAAGGACTAGCATCGCATTGCCTAAAATTTTATTTTTTTGAAAATTTATTTACATTTAATTGTTGTATACTTTAATTCAAACAAAAATATAAAACACAACTAAAAAAATATTACCCAAAAAAAATACAAAAAAATATTCCCAAAAATTTGGGACGGGCTACAGCCCACCCGTAAACAAGGATAACTCCGCCCCTGCCTATGAGTGAATAATGATAAATATTGCACGTCAAGGAAGAAAATGGTTTGTTTTCACAACAATAATAATAATAATAATAATAATAATAATAATAATAATAATAATAATAATAATAATTATTATTATTATTATAATAATAATATAATAATAAATTTTTAGTGGAATTTAACAAAAGAGTTGTACATATTATTACTACCCAACAAAATGTGGAACCACAACAAAAGTATACATTAGGTAAAACAATATCATGCACATATAGGGGGAAAAGAAAAGGGAACCAAAAAAGTGCTAATGATAGCTTGTGTCTGATCCTTGTTTGTTTTGTAACAAACGACTTTTCTTGATCCTCTTCCAAAATTCTTCTTGATCCTCTTCCAAAACTCTTCGTTTAAATTTAAAAATACACGATTTTTCTCTATTTGCTATATTTAATATTACTGCCAATTAGTAAAGACATGAAGTGCATATTTACTGGCAACACGTGTAATTTTTTGCACAGTTGGAACTAAGCTTGGAAGCTAGCAAATGCATGAAGTTGAAATAAGGAACTATTTTATGAGTCTAGTTCTTTCTAGATATGATCCTATGTTGTTGGACTGTTGGTTAAATTATCTAGTAAAGTAGGTTAATTATAGGAAAATCTTTTAATCTTTGTGGTCAACTACACCTCCATTAGTTAGTGGATCTACTATGTGTGCATATCTTACTAAATCTTATACATTATACAAAGTATGTTATTGCAAACCTATTAATTTTGTATAGTCAAATGAGCCTATAGATTTACTTAAATCTCTCTCTTGTCCTAACCAAAATATTCTTAAACTACATCAAGTAGAGTAGTAAGAAATGAGTATTTTTGGGCATGCATGTCACTTAAGATAGTGTTAATGAAGTGAAGTTTTACTTGTTTAGTATTATCCAGAGCTACTTAAAAAGCCTAAAACTTGAGAAGTTTCTTGCATATAATCATTGATAATAACTTTCTTAGGGCCATGAATACATATCTTAAAAAGCCTAAAACTTGAGAAGTTTCTTGCATACAATCATTGATGTTGCTGGAAAAGAGGAACTGCAATTTTTTAGGAAACTCCAAGAACTAGTTACTCCAGATTCATTTCATATTACAAACTACTATGCGAAGCATGTGTCTTAATATAATTGACAAGTCAAGTATCAAAATGTGGGATATCCTAGGAGTTCCTCAAAGATATATTTTTATTTTTGTTATTACATAATTTCATTAGTGTATGGCATACAAAAGGATCCAGAACGTAAATCTGTCATGAATCAAAGTTACTATATCATTACATATGTTCATCCAATAAAACCTAAGAAGTATGATAAACCAATCGTAGACTCCGAAAAGGAAAAGAAAAGAAAAGAAATGTTGTTGATATCTCTTTAAAGACTGAATCAAAACTGGTTACATACAAGAAGTAACTTGATAATAAGGCCATCTCCAATGGGGGTTTCTATCTCCCATATTTCTATGGTATAAATCCGTTTTAGAAAAAAATTCATCCCAATCATGATTCCCATCCCAATTTACATCATATGTGGCGGTGACGTAGGATAGAGAATTTCTATGAGAATTTCTACATGTAAAAGCTCTCCGGCCTCCTTTGGCTCGCGGAAAGGAAAAAAAATAAATTCTTTGTTCTTTCATTTCCTTTGGAAAGTTATAATTCAAATTAATTTCCATTCAAGTGTTTGGAAAGACCAAGGAAATTGGGAGGGAAAGTGAAATCTTAGAGGGAAAAGAATGAATCCTTGTGAGGGTGGCATATTTTTCTTTCTCTTGGAAATCAATTTTCTTTCTTGCCCATTTTCTTTGGCATCAAACACATGAAATGAATGGCTTTTCTTTCACAAGGTCCTGATTCCGCAAACCTAACATAGCCTCTTAGAAATTCTTACTCATAGCAGTTAATATTGGACCCTACCTCATTAAATTGTCATTTTTGACTCCGTGTCAAAATTGAATTTATGGAAAAGCTATTTTGGTTTTTTCACCCGTTCCGGACTTATTAGTGATATTTAGTTCAGCATGAGATTGTCTGTTCCATTTCCACTTGTCGTGCTATTTCTGATCTGACGAGTTAGCTTTCCGAGTGTAGTCTAAACTTTTTCTGGAGACCAGACTAGTATACCTTGCTGCAATACGATTTTATTTTATATTTCTATTTATGTTTCAATTATGTTACATGAACATGATTACTTGTATAGATAAACTGTGTGTCCAAGCTAGACTTCGGTACAACCGATGATGTTCGTCGAGTACTGAATTCATGTTACTTTATGCTCAACTTAGTTTCTAAGACTACCATATATTTTTAGGATATTCTCATATCTTCATGACCTTGACACACACCAACACGGTACGGTATTCATGGTAAGACACAGACCATGGTATTCGACCGTGATGGTTAGAAACATAACTGTTATATATGATTAATGTATTAGAGACTCTAGCAGTTACAAACTGGACATGTTGTGTATACCACTTGATCAATTTTGGAAATGCGGGGGAAGACAGTAGCGAGACGCATGAAAATGTTTACACTTTTCCCTGATGATATACATAGTTGTCCTCTAGCGTTTATTCAACCCTATGCAATCTAGATGTCTTGTGTAGACAAAAGGATTCTAGTCTTACATGAGTATTAGACCTACCATATTCAGCGAGAGTCCTACGCGTATGACGATGTCTTCTAAATTACACATATAGGCGGTTAGAATTACCCTTGCATTCATTATGATTTTATTTCTGTATTACAATTTCTATATTATGCATCGTGCTATGTCCCTCCGATGACCTAGTTTTCTTCCAGGTATATGTTGAGCTCTCCTGTAGTTTAGTTGGATTGTTGGTGATTGAGCTTCCACATTTCAAGTATATTTTGTGTTATCATTTTCGTATTTACCAGTTGTTATACATCATAGTTGACTTGATTTATTCTGCTTATTAGCATAGTTTTATGGACTCATGTTTTCTTTCGAATCTATTCGAGCATATATGATAGTGGGTTGCAAACCATGACATGTATATGATGCTCACTTATGTTATTTGTTTCATTTGTATTGAGATATAGTTTGTTTACTAGATATGATATATATGTCTTACATGAACATCTTATACGTATTCAAGTTGGGTTGGAGCCTACTTACATATCTGACCATTGTCACTTGACCTGGTCCCACGTTGATCGGGACATGACAATTATGAACTAAACAACATGCAACAACAAGACTAGCAAAACAACAACGTTGTCACAGTGCAACATTGTAGCTCTCTAAAAAATTATGACAACAAATAATTGTTGTAAAATTTAAATATTGTACACTACAAATCTCTCACACCATACTAACCAATTGAACTAACACATAGTATGTGTATAACTTAGTAAATGATAGCAAGGACACACACTTAAGATTTTGTCCCAAAGTGAAATAATTTTACAACAAAGAAGACCCAAAACCTGTCATTAATTTGATGTAGCAGTGCATGCAAGTCCAAAGAGAAGAAAAAACAAAATATTAGACGTATCTCTCAATAGTGGTCACAACTACCTGATCACCATGTAAGTCTCTAGCTTATCATAATCAAGCTGACAGAGAAAAAGTTAATCTAGTTTAAACTAATGTTGGTAAGCCAATATACCACTCAACAAGCGATTAGTGCGATGCTTATGGATCCATTAAAGATGTATTTAAACTAATGTTGTGTAGAAAAAAGAAGGCCCTACATTCATAATCACACACCACACACACTACCGGAAAGATTCGATGGTGGATGGAAGGTATAATCTACTAAAAGAAAAAGTCCAAGAAAACCACGGGCACTCCACGCACCAATGGTTGCATCTCGTGATTGATTATCAGCAAAAGCACTTAGTGTGTGTGCGCGATACCAAAGATTCCAAACTATAATTGATCATTAGAGTGATGTCATATGTACCTCCAAATATCTCATTCCTCCGTGTCCGTCCGTTATGTGGCAGTTTCTTATTGATCGAAGCAGATAAAAGAGAGTGGGTTAGAAAAAGACATGGAACGAATAGAAGAGGACCACACGGTGAAGGAACATGAAAGAATGAATTTTTGGAGGTACAAAAAATATCACTTTTATCATTATGATTCTTAGAAATAAAAATAAAAAGAATGTTCCCACTTTATTGGAAAATGATGAGATAAACACTCTCCAGGACTACTTAGTAAGATATATTCAATTTTTTTTTATCGTCTATATGTTTCATTTAAAAAAATTGACAAAACTAATTAAAGAAAAGTTATACGACATGACACTTCGGCTATCTAATCATAAAAATGAAGTCAACCTATAAAATAAACACCTCAGGAACCATTAGAACAGTGTTCTTCATGGAATCAAAACCAATCATGATCAAGATGAAGATCGGTTGGCAACCCAAATTACAAACCAAATACTAAATAAAAGAAATGATCCTATTCTACAAAATCAATCATCCAAATTGAATTTAAAAAAATGCATTTTGTCACCGGTTTACACCCACATTGCTTAGAACCCCAAGTGTGCATCCCAATATAATGTTTCATCTTTGTATTGTATTAAGCACTTAGGGTGTGGTGGCCTGTGTGGATTGTCAGATAATTCTCCAAGAGAGCAAGGATCAAAACTTTATGGAAATAATCTTTTTTGTCACTTTGTCTAGTGAGAACTCTGGATTGGAGTTCATGTGCATAGCATCTTACAGGTGCCATAATATGTGTAGCAATATATGAACATGTGGGCATTACATGCACATCATTATGTGCATAGTACATTCACTGTATGCGTCAGTGATCTCTGCAGGAAATTTATACGCGCAATTTCTCTGTGGACGACTCTATGCACTTGATTTTTGTGGGGTAGTTCATCCGCGCGGCCACTTATTAGCTAGCGTTCTCTGTGGGGCAATTCATCCACGCGATCACTTATGCGCTAGCGTTCTTTGCAGGGCAATTTCTGCGTGCGAGGGCTTGCGTGGCCATCCTCTGCACGGCATTTCCATACGCACAAGTTCTATACACAAGGATTCTATGCACACCAGAGTATACTAAACTCCATTTCCGTGTATTCGAAAGCAACAGTAGTCAAGTCATCGCATAGTTTTATAACATTGAAGGAAAATTCCGAGGGATAGCGAGACCAGAATTCAAATCATACATTCATACATAAACTAATAAACAGTAAATAAGGACATAACTGCATAGTATGACATACAATGCATAACTGCATAGTATGACATAAATATAATATGATACTGTTATATGCTGTTAGCCTGCTTGGATATTTAATCTAGAATTATTTAACTTTTTGGTAATGCATTTTTGATGGCATAAACCGACATTCAAATATTTTATTCACAGTTCACATTGATCTTCGATAACGCTTACTAAATACTAATTCTGCAATAAGAACCATATGCATGCCTGCAGCAATGAAATATTTTCAAATCAAATGGAAACATATGAAATGCAAAAACACATTTCTGATACATTTGGCAAAGGTGTTCTATTGCATTTGCACGGATGTGCACTGATTTAGAGCATTAGGAAGCTTATACTGAAATCAATTTTGAGGTACCGAACTCGAGTGGCTCTTATGGTTACCGAGAAGAGGTATAAGATCCCGGCTGGGTAGCGAAAGATCAGTGGATCGAGCCACGGGACGTATTATTTCTTCTATTTATTTTGTGGGAGTTAGGAGCAAGTGGGTCCAACATGTATGCATTGCAGCGTGCACAAAATCCTGTGCGTATCGCCGCTAAAAAAAAAAAAAAAAAAAAAAAAAATCAATTTCGAGGTGCAGCAGTTGTCTGGCCTGTTGTCTTTCCAATTAATGGGCTTTTAATGTTGGTTAGGTTGCTGAAGTTGTGCTTCTACTTGGGTGCAAATCTGAAGCACTCGAAGTCGATTTATTATAGCTAGTGGGCCAAAGAATTCATTCATGGTGCAAAGTAGTTGAAGACCAATTCTAACCATTCTTTTGGCAACGAAAGCATTTTGGAAGATTTTCCATACCTAGTGAAGATCACGCAGGAGGCATGCCAATATCAATAATAAGTTTACTCCCAACCATAAGAGTCTGATATTGCATACCTGTTGGGCCCACTGTTCGCAACTCCCACCAAATAAATGGAAGGAATAATAAGCCTCCGTGGCTCGATCCACTGATCTTCCGTCATCCAGTCGGAGACTTATACCTCTCCTCGGTAACCACAAGATCCACTCGAGTTAGATATTCATAAACTGAAATCTAGAGTTACGATGATGGTTGATGATTGAATATTTATATTGTTTCAAAACATGCTTCAGACATGCTTTCAACAAAGAGCTGGATTCACGTTGTGTTATCAGCAAAACAGTTAAATAAGATTTTTTGCATTGAAAAATATTAAAAAAAAGGTTGTTTGAAAGGATATTAGATATCGTAGAATAATCTTTTTTCTTCTTATTTCATCATATGGCAAGGGCCATATATATAGGGATAAGGGGCAACCTAAGGGTCATGAGTTACATAACCCAAGGGTCATGAGTTACTCATGACATAATGGTGAATAATAAGGGTTTCACAACACTCCCCCTTATTCATCCATTTCCTTGGATCCACTTATGAAATACTTCAGGATTCAATAAGCTAATGGGGGTGGATACTGCTGGATCTAGAGTAAACATGGTTTGCCTCATTAAAATCTTGGCTGTGGAAAATCCAGTGGGAAAAACCATCAGTCCTAAGGAAAAAGAGTACAATCCTATAGTTTTACTCCCCCTGATATATACAAGCTTCAGGCTTGCAGGTCTTTTAGTTACCTCATCCCTATTCCTCTTACAAGCTTTACAAAAGTACGTCGTGGCAGTGTTTTGGTAAACAAATCTGCTAAGTTATTACAAGATTGAATTTGTTGTATTTTGACTTGTTCCTTCTCTTGAAGGTCGTGCGTCCAGAAGAATTTGGGGGATATGTGCTTCGTCTTGTCATTCTTTATGTATCCTTTCTGAAGTTGAGCTACGCATGCTGCATTATCTTCAAAAAGGGTAGTAGGCTCAAGTTCACCAGTCTTCAAGCCAGTAGATGCCAAAATGTGCTGAATGACGGAGCGAAGCCAAGCACATTCCTTGCTTGTTTCATGGATTGCCAGGAGTTCAGAATGGTTGGATGAGATAGCCACACTGGTCTGTTTGACGGACCTCCAGGAGATAGCCGTACCACCGAAAGAAAACACAAATCCAGTTTGTGATTTCTCTGTGTGGGGATCTGATCTATAACCTGCATCTGAATAACCAAATAAAGTGGAAGACCCACTATTCGGGTAATATAGTCCTAGGTCTATAGACCCTTGGAGGTAGCGCAGAAGATGCTTCACTCCATTCCAGTGGCACTTTGTGGGCGCTGTACTGTATCTGGCTAATAAGTTAACTGAAAACGCTATATCAGGACGCGTACAGTTAGCTATATAGAGTAGTGCCCCAATGGCACTTAGGTAAGGTACTTCAGGACCTAATAATTCCTCTCCCTCTTCCAGTAGACGGAAAGGGTCATTCTTTACGTCCAATGATCGAACGACCATTGGTGTACTAAGGGGATGGCATTTATCCATGTGGAATTATTTAAGTAATCTTTGTGTATATGTAGATTGGTGTAACAGGATACCACCCTTTAGGTGTTCGATCTGTAAGCCAAGACAATACTTTGTTTTCCCTAGGTCTTTCATTTCAAAAGTTGTCTTAAGGCTTTCAGATATCTCAGTGATCTCTGCAGGAGATCCAATGAGATTTAAATCGTCGACATAAACGGCGACTATAACAAATCCTGTTCCCGATCTTTTTATAAAGATACACGGGCAGACTTTATCATTAGTAAATCCTTGCGTAGCAAGAAACTCACTTAGTCTGTTATACCACATTTTTTCTGATTGTTTAAGACCGTACAATGATCTTTGTAACCTTACAGAATAGGTGTCCCGAGGTCTATCTGTTTTCTCTGGTGAAATTTTATATCCTTCAGGGAGTTTCATATAGATATCTTTATCTTTATTGCAATAAAGATATGCAGTCACAACGTCCATGAGCTGCATTTCTAGGCCTTTCAGAGAGAGGCTGATCAGGAATCTGAAGGTATTCCCATCCATGACCGTAGAATATGTTTCTTCATAATCTATTCCCGGTTTCTGGGAGAAACTTTGTGTTACAAGGCGTGCTTTGTAGCGCACAACCATGTTGTGTTTATTTCCTTTTTTTGTGAAGATCCATTTATATCCCACAGGTTTTACACCTTCAGGTGTTTGGACTACTGGTCCAAAGACTTCGCGTTTCAAGAGTGAGTCCAGCTCTACTCCTATTGCCTCGTTCCACTTTGGCCAATCGCCTCTGCGATTACATTCCGCTAGAGACCGTGGATCAATGTCATCATCATTTTCAGTGACGTGAACGGCAATATTGAACGAAAAATCGTCGTCGACGACTGTACTTTTTTCTGTTCAGTACCTCTCCAGTACGTACATAATTTAATGATATTTCTCCTGTTTGTTCCTCTTTAGGGGAAACTAGGAGGGGAGAGGTAGCTGATCTGAGCTCAACATCCTGTGTTGGGATCTTCTTAATTTCTCCAGGATTTTTTCTTTTACGAGGGACTTTGTCTCTTGAACTTGGTGGGCGCCCTCTTTTTAATTGAGGTATTGCCATTTCTGTTGCCGGCGGATTGCATCCATCTTTGGGGATGTCAATCCTAGCTGGCGTGTTGGCAGAATGGACGTGTGATCTGACAATCTTCTGGTTGTCAGTAAATGTATCCGGAAGTAGATACACGGTGTCCTGAAGATGTAATATCTTCAGGATCTCATCTTCACATTGACTTGTACGCGGATCAAAATGAGACAAAGTTTTTGTGTCCCAAGAAATTGTGTCACTTCTCGTTCCCAGAATACGTATTTTTATGCATGTACTACTTGAATGTATTTATTTAATATTTATCATGTATTATCCTGTATTTAAATTCTTTTAATTCACGAAAATTAATTTTCTGTAATTTTATTTCTGCAATTTATTTCCTGCTTTTATACTCTTCTTTAGCTATACTTTGGGTTCGGCTTGGATTGGATTAGTATGTTGGTTCAACATGAACCAAAACAAACCCCCACCTACCACCACCCCTTCCATTTAAAGCCCACCCCTTTCTCTCTCTTCATTACTCTCCTTCACCATTACTCTTCTTTTTCTTCCTCATTACTCTCTCCACCTACCAACCGTAGGCAAGTACATCTTGCTTCACATGAGAACCCATATTTTATGGTTCATTTATCTCCCTTTCATGATCCTAAGAGAGTTTAGAACTTGGCATTTTTTATTTTGAAGTCTTATTCTTAGTAGATCTAGAGTTACTATTTTTCCGGATTTTAGTGGTTTTGATCTGTTAACTTCCTTACTCCCAAGTTTTGTTCATTTCCGTTTTGTTGAGGTGGTGTTATACGCCATTCTGAACCATGGGAACCCCATTTCTGGCTTGGAAGGAAGGTTCCATAGGAATTGGAGTTCGGGAGGAACTTTATGCTCACGTTATACGTGCAAGCGTAGTATTGAGTTTACGCTCACGTTTTCACGTGCCCGCGTAGTGTTGGATTTTTACGCTCACGTTATACGTGCTCGCGTAGCATCAGCTTTTTACGCCCACGATCACTCGTGTCAGCGTGAACATGTTTTACGCAAAGTCTACTTAACTTGGCGTATCCCTTTTTACGCGTATTCGTTCAGGCGTAAAAACTTTACTTTTGCGAGCGTTACTTTTTACGCGCAACTTGTTCCGTTACTTTTTACGCATACTACCTTTACGCGTATTCATCCATGTATACACTTTGACCCTTACGCGTATAAGTTACGCGTAATGTTACTTTTTACGCGTACGTTCTTTGCGCACGTATTTCGCCACAGCGTAAAGCTTGGCGTAACTTGTTGGCCTTAGCGTAAAAAACTTGGGCATAGACCAACCTTGGCGTAATCTAACCTTGGTGCTTCTATTGTTCTATAATTTATTCATTTAATGGTGGCATGATAATTCTTCTATTATATCCTTACGCCTTTTTGCATGAACTCGATAATCTTGGCATGTTAATATTTTTAATACATATGGTTGTGTAGAACGTGTCCTGTGTTTTGATTGGTTTATGGATACCCAGTATGACTGGAATTTAACCCTGAGAGTTGTAGACTCGACCATACTAAATAATAGTTTGACTTTCATGCCTTGTTACAAATTAATATTGATTGTTAACTTCACTAATAATTGATCATGCGTTCCTAGTTGGAACTAAGAGACTGGCTAGTCGTCTTATTGAATTGAATGAATGAGACACGTCCATATGGATTACGAGCTATTGCAATCGATTAGCCGATCCCGAATATTGGCATACAGGCATGTGCAGGCTTCAATTTTTTTTTCTAAAAAAGCAGCATGTGTACTTTATGGTCAAGGCATGATTATTCCGTGGTTAGTTTTGATTGTTGTATTACGCTATGTAAGACCTACAACCTAACCGCACGGGTATCGTTGTAGAGTTGTGCATATCGTACCCCGTACACCAGTACTCATTCTGAATGACCATGAACCACGACATGGGATTTCACTCAACATAGAGACTATTAAGTTAAATAAAATAATAATTGCATAGAGAGAATGGATTCCCGAGTTCTTACATGGCAGCCCTCTTGGGACTATTAAGTGCTCGACAGGTCGGCTGGTTCCCACAAGATACTGCAAATCTGCCACACGGGCAGGGAACGGAATCTGGTTATATTATTTATTGTATATTGTATATTGATGACAGGCGTCCCGCTGGGACTCGTCTAATTCATGATTGGCACAATTGATTGATTGGGTAAACTACCTTGCTTGCACATAGTAAGAACTGAGGAATCCCTATTACATAATTTCAGGATAACTTGGAACTCACAGTAGCAAGTCGTAATAGGTGCATGGCCGTTTAAATTGATTTATTTGTGTACTGTCCCTACTCTGATGACTAACTAAGATGATCGAAATATCAGGACATGACGGGTCAACTTCTGTCCTTGTTTGGTTGGGAAGTTGGTTCGAAATATCGTGATGTGATGTGAATCCCAGTAGTCAGCAGAGATCTATTTACTATGTTTCCTATTACTGGTTTTACTCCTCATATCGTGCTTCCTTGCGGTACTTGCTATTAGAGGTCTAACCTCTCTGGTTTTGTATGGCCAGATTTAGAGCCGGTTCCCGAGGACTCAGCTTACTTCTACCTCCAAGATGGTCAACACTAGAGGGATGATCGCAGGAGGACTCGAGTGGTTTCTTACTTCCATGCTCATTTTGTTATTTACTTAAATTTTGCCGTTTGGCACCGACATGTTAGTCGGATTGTCTTGTACTTACTTTTACATAATTGTAACTAAAGTCAGGCTGCAGCTGATAAACAATTGTGTATATTTTGCTACATCATCTGGCTATGTTTTGTAAAGCCAGATATCAAGAACATTTTAATTAAGCGTTTATGACGCCTTACTGCTTCATCTTACATGTTCTCTATTTCTGTTTCTTGTTCGAATGATTGAGACAATAGATGTGAAGTGACCATAGGAAGACTTTCATGTAGTATGCACCCCCTCGTCTTGTAGACAGCATTGATCGTATTATACGGTATTCATCTACCCGTAATACGTAGCTGGCTGAGTCATTCCCCCGCTCTCCAGTATTCTGGTTCTGGGACGTGACAAATTGTCTTAGAAGCTTCTGGCTTCTTAGACTGTGTGTCCAGTTTAGGAAATAATCCTTCATCAAACTCACAGTCATCAAGACGTGCCTTAAATATGTCATCCGTCAGGGGTTCTAGGTATCTAATTATAGAGGGTGAGTCAAACCCAACATAGATACCTAATCGACGTTGTGGACCCATTTTGGTCCTCTGTGGGGGAGCAATGGGGACATAAACAGCACAACCAAAAACTCTCAAATGAGAGATATTTGGAGGTGAACCATAAGCGAGCTGCATCGGAGATAGAATATGACATCCAGAAGGCCGTATTCTAATAAGTGATGCGGCATACAATATAGCATGACCCAAGCTTCCGCAGTCAACTGTGACTGCATCAATAATGGACGAGCAATCCATTGTAATCTCTTAATAAGAGATTCTGCTAACCCGTACTGGGTGTGAACATGAGCTACAGGATGTTCAACTTCGATGCCAGTTGCTTGGCAATAGTCTTGAAAGACCTGTGAAGTAAATTCACCCGCATTATCAAGTCTTAATTTTTTGATATGGTTATCGGGGAAATCAGCCCGCAACTTAATTATTTGTGCCAATAGCTTAGAAAAAGCTAAGTTGCGGGTGGACAAAAGGCACACATAAGACCATTTAGTAGATGCATCGATAAGTACCATAAAGTACCTAAATGGACCACTTGTGGGGTGAATAGGTCCGCAAATGTCTCCATGAATTCTCTCTAAGAAGCTAGGAGACTCTAGTCCCACTTTCAAAAGGGATGGTCTCGTTATAATTTTGCCTTGAAAACAAGGTAGACACGAGTAATCATACTTCTGAAGAATCTTCAGGTTCTGCAGGTTGTGTCCACTGGATTGGCTTATGATTCGTTTCATCATATAGCTGATCCTGGGTGACCCAGTCTATTATGCCAAAGTTTAAATTTTGTCGATGAATGACACTTCTGGTGCACAATCATGTTAGCTTCTGTTGATTGAATATGAGTATGATAGAGACCCGACGGGAGTCCCTTGAATCGTTCTAAGATAGTTTTTGAACCATCTTTTAGACGAGTAACATACAGATATTCTGCCTCATTTATTTCATTTGTTTCTAAGTGATATCCGTTTAAACGAATTTCCTTGAAACTTATGAGGTTCCTACTTGATTTAGGAGAGAATAGAGCATCTTTTATTATTAGTCTTGTTTTATTTGGGAGCAATATAATTGCTTCACCAGATCCTTCTATTATGTTTGATAGTCCTGATATCGTAATAACGGGACCGTCATAATCATATAAGCTATAAAAATAGCTTTTTTTCTCGAAGGATTGTGTGCATCGAGGCGCTCTCCACAAGGCATTCATACTTCATCTATAGATCAGCATCTAGTCGGATCGACTAGAGAAAAAAAAGGATGGATGACGTTGAGATCTGGACGTCGATTCTCCTTGCTTCAGCAATCGTGCTGATAACGTGTTTGAAAGGATACTAGATATCGTAGAATAATCTTTTTTCTTCTTATTTCATCATATGACAAGGGCCATATATATAGGGATAAGGGGCAACCCAAGGGTCATGAGTTACATAACCCAAGGGTCATGAGTTACATGATCCCAAGGGTCATGTGTAACTCATGACATAATGGTGAATAATAAGGGTTTCACAACAAATGTGTATTTCTCCTGTGTGTCATCAATTTTTAAGACTACCATATTAGCATCGGAGATGCTCTTATATATAATGAGAGTTGAAGGTTAATTTTTTTTATAAATTCCACCAGTAAACTTAATGAGCTGATTCATAATCAATTCCTTATATAGATTTGTTAAAAACATGGACAGGAGATTCACGATCGAGCCAACAATTAACCTAAATTATTATATTTGAAATGTACCCTTGCTTGTTTTAATCCAAACTAGATGTTATTATATTAGCTATTTTATTTTGCCCGTGCTGTATTCTTAAGAATTCTAGACATCAGCCTCAAGCAGGGGGGGGCCTGAACTTTTTTGTGCCCGGGGCAAAAAATAAAAAAAAAGGCCCTTAATACTTGACTAATTGACTCGGAAAGTCAAAAAATTCATAACAAAGCAACTAAAATAATCAAATACTATAACAAAATAAAACCACCTCTGAAAAATTTGAAATAAGTACAAAATTGAGAAGAGAGCATTAAACTTTGTCTACTAACATTTTAAAATAAAATTCATCTATATTGATTGACAAAATAAACCCAACATTATCCAAAACATGATTCTTGTCCAGCAGCTTCATCCCCAGCAACATTCCAATATTATCTCAAATACTTTTTGTTCAGTCTCCAACTATGCAAAACATCTTTAGCTATTTTGATTCACAAAATTAAATCCAACATTATCCAAAACATGATTCTTGTCCAGCAGCTTCATCCCCAGCAATAATCCAACATTATCTCAAATACTTTTTGTTCAGACTCCAGCTATGCAAAACATCTTTAGCTCACTAGCACCACACCTAGGTATCAAAAGAAAAAAAATTTAATCAGATTGTATTCCTCAACTAGTAAAAAGTAATCAAGCCAAAGCAAATTATCTCAAATGCATTCTTCTCGCATTCTTTGAAGCAAAGTCATCAATTATATTGTCATATGTTATGTGCTCCAACATGTCTTTTTCAATGCATATGATTGCTAATCCATTTAACCTATCTTGACTCATTGTGGTCCTTAAATACGATTTTAACAATTTTAACTTAGAAAAACTTCTTTCAGCTGATGCTACAGTCACAGGAAGAGTTAATAAAATTTGATATGCAACCAATACATTAGGAAAAATATCCATCTCCACTACAAACTCTAAAATTTCAATGGCTGTCCAAGCTGCATTTGGTTCATATGCTTCTGGAGGTAACATCTCTTGCAACAATCTTATTTCTAAAAATAAATCATGAGCATCAATATCAGATACATCATCCCTTTTTAGAGCAGATTCAAGATTTACACAATAATTTCTCAAATTATATTCCTCCAATGATATTAATTGTAGTCCATCAAACAATAATCCAAATATATTTTCAAAACTATGCAATTGTTCAAATCTACTTCTCAACTCTGAAAGAGCAATATCTACAACAACAAGAAAATAATCAGTTCTAAAGCATTCTTCAGCTGATTGTGATTCTCTCTCAGTATTAGAAATCTCATCAAATTGTCTTTTCCTAAAAGTTTGGCGTCTCTCAGGAAATACAGGTTCAACTCCTATATCATAAGCAATTTCTTTAGCAGAATTCATGGCAGATGCAAAACCTTCTTCCCTATAATTTTCAAAAAAAGAAACAAGTCCTTTCAATTGTTTTACCGCAACATCTATACGCATCTTTTCAAATTGTAAAGATTTACTAACTGAGTTTATGTTGTAGAGAATATCATACCAAATAACCAAGCTTAACAAAAACTCAAAACTACTAAGTTCATGTGTTGCTAACAATCTAGCATCCCTAGATAATCTTGCATCATCAATAAGATCTGCTACTTTAAGTAAAGCTTCTTTAATTTGGCCAACTTGTGATTTAATGGCTTTGACACTTTCAATATGACTTTCCCACCTTGTGGTGCACAATGACTTAAGTGTTAAACCATCTAAACAATCAAGTAGAACACTCCACCTTTTTGTAGAATGAGAAAACACTGTATACATGCATTGACATGCTCCAAAAAATGATTTTGCTTTAGCACAAGAGTTTGCCATATCACATAGTACTAAATTGAGACAGTGACAACCACATGGCATGTAAAACGCTCTAGGATTTATATCAAGTAATCTTTTCTGAACACCTTGGTATTTTCCTCTCATGTTAGAGCCATTATCATAACCTTGTCCTCTGATGTTATCAACATTAAGATCAAGATACTCTAATGCAACAAGTAGATTATTGAAAAGACCCAACCCGGTTGTGTTCTCTACATTCAAAAATTCTATAAAGTATTCCTCAATTTTTACAGGAATACTTGACACATCAACACATCGTAATATTAAGGTCATTTGTTCCTTGTGACTTGCATCGGGAGTACAATCAAGAATAACCGAATAATATTTTAATTTTTTTTCCTTTTTCAATTATGGCACTTTTCACTTTTGAAGATATATTAGCTATCAACTCATTCTGAATTTTATGGCTAAGATAATGATAATGAATCTCCTTTTCTTTAATTTGTCGAAAATGTTCTTGCATTATTGGATCAAACTCGGCAATCATTTCAATCAAGCCTAGAAAATTACTATTAGAATCATCATCAAGTTTTTCTTTTTTTCCACGGAATGCTAGATTATGTATAGCCAAACATTTTACAACGGCAACTATTCTTATCAAAACTCCTTTCCAATGATGTGTTTCTTTTTTTATTTGTTCCTGCAATTCCTTATCAATTGTTTCTTTTTTTTTAGTCTGACTTGTAACTCCACCATGGATCTCAAGTTAGCAAAGTGTTCACGACTATTTTCATGTTCTCTAAGCTTCTCACTAAGATGTTTCCAGTCTTTACATCCTTCTTCTGCTAATTGACTTCTTCAGCGCATTGTTTTAAAAATCTTACAACAAAAACAAAATACTTTATCAAACTCTTTTGAGTAAACTAGCCATTTTCTGTCATGACTTCTTTCGTTAGGAAGCACTCTTTTATAATACTCTGAGGAAAAATGTCTACCATGTTCATCACAAGGATATTTAAAATTAACCTCCCTAATAGGACATTTTTCAACAAGTAAATCTCTCATTTTTGTATCAAGACTATCCCAAACTCTTGGATCATATATATTTAGAGAATGGTCGTTGTTTTCATTTTCCTCGTTATTATTTTCACCTCGATCAATATCCTCAGTGTTTGCAAAATTATCATTTTCTATAATTCCAACAAGATTTTCTTGTGCAAACTGACTTTCTAAATTTTTAGTAATGTTTTCTTGCACTACACCAGTTTCTCTAAGAACAAATTTATCAATAGACCCTTTCATAGTTTGAGTCATTCTCTCTTCATTTTTCTTTTTTTCCTTTTAGAACTTCCAGATGCTTGTTTTCTAGGAAACATGTTTCTTTAGACAAGTAGACTAAACAAAAATACAAGAAGAAATCAAGGAATGATAAAACCTGGACTCCTAAAACAGTAGAGCTTTTGAATCCTCAATTGCAGATTTTGTCGATGGATTGAGAATCGGGGCTTAGTTGGCGCTAGCAAGATTGGTACCTACAAAAATCCAGCAACCCAAGTTAACATAACCTTTTTCCAGCTTCACCATGCAAATTTAAACCAAACTAAGCCGAACAGTGTTCTCAAACTAATAATGTTTAGCCAACAAGTATACTTATGTTTCTTCCAAGTTTTTTTCCTAGGAAAGTAAATCCTGGCTCCTAGAATAGTAGAATTCACATATGGATCTTCTCTTTCCTCCTCAGAAGTCTAAGCAAACATCATAAGGTATCTGCTGCTACCTTATCTTGAAGGAGTATCCTTCTTTTTTTGTCGGTTATGCTGCTGACCTAGCATTCTAAAATCCTCTATTTTCATAAGCTTCACCAAAATTGTCAAATTTATATTTGGCTAGAAGAGAATAGACTCGAATGCTTAGGTCCTTGTGCATTAATGTGTCAACTCAAAAGTAATTTTCAAGAATATTTATAGAAATGTTAATAACTTCAGCAGAACCATTTCAGTGCCCAAGTCATATTTCATTTTCTTTCTAAAGTATGTTCAAATTTTTCTCTGTAATGGTTTTGAAGGAAAAGACAGGTTTCTGAATTGGACTCAACCAATGTCACGCCCCGACCCGGAATCACCCGAATCATCGTCCTCGCAGGGGGCGTGATGCCGCACGAGCCCGAAGTTGCGTTCGTGTAAGGCAAGATGACAAGTTCTCAAATGGTTATCTTTTGATTCGATATTAACAACGAAAGGAAACAGAGTACATAAAATAATTCTCTTTATTGATATTCGAAACTGAGATTTACAATGGCTTTCGATAGCCTAACAATATATGCCAGATTGGCTACAACACTCAGGTTCTCTCTTGCCCACAAAGGATTTCTCCGTTCCATACATCATGCCTTCTATATCTCGGCTGCATCAATCCAGCTGCGTAGTCCGAGCGTCAATGCGATAGCACGCTTCAATGCGCTTCGGCATTCCAAGCCTTAACACGTTCAAGCAATGCTTCGTCGCGAGAATCCATTCCCTGCACCATGCATGAAGCTGGTGGGGGATCAGTACGTTCGTCCTCGCATGTACTGATATTAAAGATCATCTTTCCAAACCAACATCTTTAATATTTATGTTGAATCATGCAACTTAGTTTATGATCTTGCTATGTTCTCCTTAGGGTCAATTTCATGATTTCTTTGAAAGCGTAAAGCATGTTATCGTAGCAGCATGTTATCGAATTGAATAGGCAAGCAAACAAGCATTCTCGTGTTTGATTCGTGGCTTACCAAGTCGACGCACTCGCCCTTGCGTCCCTTGCACTGACGCAAGGTGAATACGCCCCATTTCTTTCCTGTCATGTTATAAGTGCAACTCTAAGTAGGATCTATATGCGGGACGCATTCGCGCATACACTTTCAACCCATCGTTCCTTAACTATATGAGGGCCGTTGTCGTATCCGCGTCGGAATGGACTAAAGGAGTTCCTTTCTTTTCTCTCCTTCTTTTCTCACTATTTGGTTGGGCTGTGCGGTGTTTCACGGGTTGGGTCACAATCCCAAAACAACCAAAACGTTCCCGCTGTATACCATCATTTGCGGCTTTTCCCATCTAGTTTGATGTGCGCCTACAAAGATTATTCGAATCCCTCCGAGGCCAACCGGTTCCGGGGCGCATCCGGTATCTATCCGATTGGGGGAAACACCCGTGCACGGGCGGTATCACATTTTATCTCGAGCCCATTCCAATCGACCATACAACGCCCTATCATTCAAGTATCAATTTCAAACAACCAAACATAGTCTTGAGTCCGAGACTCAGACTTATCGTCTCGCATTTCTTCCATTTAGCTTTCTATGTTCTTTCGTTTCGCACTTCGTTTCGATGATTCAATGGCATCGTGCCTCAACTCAATGCTCGTCAACCGAACGACCCGAGGGTCTCGAACACCTTTCGAGGCAACATGTCATATCCGACAGTTCCGCCACATTCATACCGCAACTGTATTCTCTCGCAACGAAGCCATCTTTTATTATCTCGTGCACGTAGGCACGTTCCGACCATATTCCCATGTTCTATAACTTAGCATTCAAGGTTCGGGGCTTGCGCGCTAGGGCGCTCGCCTATTGTCTTTCAATGTTCTAGCCGTCTAACTCGTGCATCAAAGGCACGGTATGGTTCGTGCACTAAGGCACTCGCCGATTATAGTTATCCCCTGTTCTTACGGCTTGCGCTCCGAGGCGCTCGCCTTTGCGATATCTAATGTTCCATAGCGACTCGTGCATAGGATGCACGTATCATTTCAATTGTTCTAACTTAGTGTTCGACTCACACTATGATTTTATCTCCGATCGGCCACGCCCGTGGCGTCGATAGGTTAACTTTTAGCATACAAATGATATGTTTGACTTATCGAATGAAGGAGTAAAAAGAAGTCAATTCTCCCACCTTGAGTCGATACGCCTTCGTCATTTCGCCGAGCCGATGCGGCTCGATTCCCTAACTTTGTTGCACGGCCACTCTCCTGACTTAGCCATTCGAGCACTTCGTGCTTTCATTGAATCATACGCCCGATTTGCCTTAGCGTGCCCAAGTCTCGGCCCGTCGTAAGGCGACGATTTGATTTCGCGGACCCCTTACTAAATATTGCAAAAGATCGACCTCTAATATTTTCCCGTCAAAGTATGACCTGCACACGAAACCAACTAAAAATCAATACTTGCTTCGATTCGGACTTGCGCCTTGGTCGATTCGATTTCTTAGAATCTTCGAGCCGATTCAATGCACTCATCCTTCGGGGCAACGCGGCGCTTCGCATCGATTCACTCGATGCATTCTTAGGGACAAGGCAACTCTTCGCATCGACTTAGTTCGATGCGTTGCTCGGGACAACTTAGCTCTCGTACCGTTTTGCATCGATACATTCTTTCGGTCCATGCGACTCGTTGAGTCAACGCTTCAGCGTAATGCGCCGTGCGAAGCGGGGCATTACAGAATATACCACTCAAAATAAGGTTCGTCCTCGAACCAAAACCAACACTCTGAATAAGTGTTTTATAGATCGTTTCACGATCTCGTCCCACCAATGTTGTTCGATTTCATAATATCTCGCAAGCTTTTCACTAATATTTTAAGTCATTCCTGCAGCTCGATTTGAATTTGGATACAACTCGATTTGGATCCGTACCTATATTCAAAGCATCCCGAAGATATGTGTATTTCGACCAAGTCCAGTCGTAGCAAATTGGAATAAAGCTGACAGGTAAATTTCAATCCTATGTTTGCCATCTCGTACTCTCGATCGGACTTATCCTTAGCACTTGTTCTCGCAATTTCATTGCATAACGATACGCGATTCAATGTCGCCTTTCTCATTTCGTATGTTTCATATGGACTACCAACTCTATGCGTCGCGTCAAGCTGTCGCGCATCCAATCACAACGAGTCTCCGCAACGCCTTGCATTCGACGTCGCTGTCTAACTATTTCCGAAGTCTCGCTTGCAACTTGTCTCGATACGATTTTCTTTGTTGACTTGCAAATGCATCAACATTCAGGGCTACGCCCGCTAGGTTACTTTCCAAGGCACCGTGCTTAGATTCTCCCGACGCAAGTTTAAATTGACATTGCACAAAGGCCACAATCTATCCGACACGAAAGTTTACATCAAGGCGATGGTGCTCAGGGCAACGATCGCCTTGACACGAATGTCTTAACGACGCGTCTTACAATCAATTTCCTAACGAGTAGGAATTCACTAGCCAAATTCCCAACTTATTCGTTTCGCAACATCGAACATAATTTTGATTCACACAAGCTCAATTGCAAGGTGAATCCGAATCTAAGGACATGACTCGTAAGCCATTCCCTTATCCTTCCCTCTCGTGCATAGCACATTCCTCGCAATCGCCTAGACTTATCATCAACATGCACCGTGTTATATTTGTTATCGGTGCAATCCCATATGCGATATCGCATGGGTCATCTTACGGTCTGCAGTATTCAATTTGATTTGGCGGTCAAGTCTTCTAGGGTCAGCTGCCCCGAAGCTACGCTCGATAATTGTGGATCATTAACGAAGGACAGTTTAATACGAACCATGCTATATCTTATTTCGGAGCCAAATTATATTCCGACGATTCTATGCGAATACCCAATTTCGGACACAACCATTTCTATCGACGCAACTGATGCGCAAGTATCCTCCGAGTCAAGTCATGCACAGACGTAGATGACTTCGCAATTTACGAAACATCTACTCGTATCGAATTCGAGTCTATCTTATTCGCGGGTCGACACACGAGATGCTATACGCATCGAGCAATCGTCGATGACTTATAGTCTCGTCTTTGATCAATCACAAAATTTACGATCAACCAAGTTCGTTCATTCTCGTATCCTTACTTACAAAATTTTGATAGCGCAAGGCACATTCCATTTTATATTCTCACTTCGCTTACGTTTTCTTGTGTATCGATCTTGATAGTTCATATCAATTTCGATAGCAATTGGGTCGACTTCGAATCTGTTTCGACGTCAACTTAATTTGCATCACATACATCCAAGTTCGCAACGAGCTTTTCTATATGCATCAACTTGTTTTCCGATTCACCGCATCCCGCTATACTTTGATCGCGTAACCGAGTTACCGATTATCCAACATCGTGCCCTCGAGTTATACGATCACGCCCTCTAAGTTTTGCGTGTTTTCAGTCGTACTCAATTGAGTGTCGTCGTACGTAATCCAACTATTTCTTAGGCACGGTTTCTCACGTCCACCAACTCTTCACTGAAGTCTCACATCGTGCGATTCGATCACAATTCATATCGCCCAACATTCTTATCAAAATCGCAAGTCGTGCGATTCGATTTGCCTAGCCAAACATTTCCTATCGAGATCGCAAGTCGTGCGACTCATTCGCAAGCTCGAGTTTTCCCTTTCCCGTCGATCCGATTATTGCATCAAGGCATAATCGTTTCGCTAGTCTCGGTCGTCCGACCAACTTATAACTTTCGTCCGACGTATCGTTCATCGATACGAGTCTCGCCTTACCGTCCCAACCGGATTTCGAAGAACACTTGCATCAACATACCGTCATACAAATTTTCAATCGAGTCTCGGTACTCCCCCGTCCGTTGCGAACAAACTTTCCCCAATCCTCACAACACGTCGATGAATTTTATCGTACAAGTGCTATACCATATACCACTCGGAATCGAGTCATTCATCGTCTACGTGGTATGGCATATACCACTCGGAACTCAAGTCATTTCCCTCGCATTATACTTAGTATAGGCCAACGTTCTCTTCCGACTTACGGTTTTCGCAGTGATCGTGCTTGATCACAACCATAACTTTGATTCTATCAAATCTGACGCAACTCGGTCAATGTTCTCGTTTGCCAACATAAGTTTGGTGTGCAACCGAACGATTCGTTCTATCGATTTATGAATTCAATTCTTTCCTTACGTTGCATCTCGTGCAACACTTTATTTGATATACGTCGCACCCCGTGCAACAAATTTTACCTTCGATACGCGTTGCACATCGTGCTACGATTTATTTCCGACACTTTTATTTCACTTTGTATAACGATTCATTTCCAATTTCCTTTGCACTTCGTGCAACGATTAATTTGATATGCGTTGCACCACGTGCAATAATTTTACTTTCAATACGCGTTGCACATCGTGCAACGATTATTTCCAACATTTCCCGTACCTCGTGCAACGAATTACTCTCGACTTTACAAGTCAATGCACAATCCGTTTAACACATCGGTATTGGCTATCACTTCTCACTTTCATTTTAACGCATATTCACATTAACTCGCTGCACATCGTGCATCATTTTATTTCTCATTCAACATGTTACATTGTCACAATATCTCAAATCGTATTTCACAATTCGTTGCGCTTGCAGCAACTAACATTTTTACGGCTCGTTTGCATTCAATGCAATATATCCTTCGCGACTTTCTTAGCAAACATCATGAAATTTCCAAAATACATGCGACAAAATTTCATGATTTGTATTAGACTTATTGTATGGAACATCCAATGCGGCATCGAGTAGAGTCAAGAGTGATATCAAGTGGTGGTGGGCAACTTTTCGAATTGTAATGAAGCGAGCGTCCAGAGGAAATTGAGCCTAGAGCTCTGATACCAATTTGTCACGCCCCGACCCGGAATCACCCGAATCATCGTCCTCGCAGGGGGCGTGATGCCGCACGAGCCTGAAGTTGCGCTCGTGCAAGGCAAGATGACAAGTTCTCAAATGGTTATCTTTTGATTCGATATTAACAACGAAAGGAAACAGAGTATACAAAACAATTCTCTTTATTGATATTCGAAACTGAGATTTACAATGGCTTTCGATAGCCTAACAATATATGCCAGATTGGCTACAACACTCAGGTTCTCTCTTGCCCACAAAGGATTTCTCCGTTCCATACATCATGCCTTCTATATCTCGGCCGCATCAATCCAGCTGCGTAGTCCGAGCGTCAATGCGATAGCACGCTTCAATGCGCTTCGGCATTCCAAGCCTTAACACGTTCAAGCAACGCTTCGTCGTGAGAATCCATTCCCTGCACCCTGCATGAAGCTGGTGGGGGATCAGTACGTTCGTCCTCGCATGTACTGATATCAAAGATCATCTTTCCAAACCAACATCTTTAATATTTACGTTGAATCATGCAACTTAGCTTATGATCTTGCTATGTTCTCCTTAGGGTCAATTTCATGATTTCTTTGAAAGCGTAAAGCATGTTATCGTAGCAGCATGTTATCGAATTGAATAGGCAAGCAAACAAGCATTCTCGTGTTTGATTCGTGGCTTACCAAGTCGACGCACTCGCCCTTGCGTCCCTTGCACTGACGCAAGGTGAATACGCCCCATTTCTTCCCTGTCATGTTATAAGTGCAACTCTAAGTAGGATCTATATGCGGGACGCATTCGCGCCTACACTTTCAACCCATCGTTCCTTAACTATATGAGGGCCGTTGGCGTATCCGCGCCGGAATGGACTAAAGGAGTTCCTTTCTTTTCTCTCATTCTTTTCTCACTATTTGGTTGGGCTGCACGGCGTTTCACGGGTTGGGTCACAATCCCAAAACAACCGAAACGTTCCCGCTGCATACCATCATTTGTGGCTTTTCCCATCTAGTTTGATGTGCGCCTACAAAGATTATTCGAATCCCTCCGCGGCCAATCGGTTCCGGGGCGCATCCGGTATCTATCCGATTGGGGAAAACACCCGTGTGCGGGCGGTATCACATTTTATCTCGAGCCCATTCCAATCGACCATGCAACGCCCTATCATTCAAGTATCAATTTCAAACAACCAAACATAGTCTTGAGTCCGAGACTCAGACTTATCGTCTCGCATTTCTTCCATTTAGCTTTCTATGTTCTTTCGTTTCGCACTTCATTTCGATGATTCAATGGCATCGTGCCTCAACTCAATGCTCGTCAACCGAACGACCCGAGGGTCTCGAACACCTTTCGAGGCAACATGTCATATCCGACAGTTCCGTCACATTCATACCGCAACTGTATTCTCTCGTAACGAAGCCATCTTTTATTATCCCGTGCACGTAGGCACGTTTCGACCATATTCCCATGTTCTATAACTTAGCATTCAAGGTTCGGGGCTTGCGCGCTAGGGCGCTCGCCTATTGTCTTTCAATGTTCTAGCCGTCTAACTCGTGCATCAAAGTCACGGTATGGTTCGTGCACTAAGGCACTCGCCGATTATAGTTATCCCATGTTCTTACGGCTTGCGCTCCGAGGCGCTCGCCTTTGCGATATCCAATGTTCCATAGCGACTCGTGCATAGGATGCACGTATCATTTCAATTGTTCTAACTTAGTGTTCGACTCACACTATGATTTTATCTCCGATCGGCCACGCCCGTGGCGTCGATAGGTTAACTTTTAGCATACAAATGATATGTTTGACTTATCGAATGAAGGAGTAAAAAGAAGTCAATCCTCCCACCTTGAGTCGATATGCCTTCGTCATTTCGCCGAGCCGATGCGGCTCGATTCCCTAACTTTGTTGCACGGCCACTCTCCTGACTTAGCCATTCGAGCACTTCGTGCTTTCATTGAATCATACGCCCGATTTGCCTTAGCGTGCCCATGTCTCGGCCCGTCGCAAGACGATGATTTGATTTTGCGGACCCCTTACTAAATATTGCAAAAGATCGACCTCTAATATTTTCTCGTCAAAGTATGACCTGCACACGAAACCAACTAAAAATCAATACTTGCTTCGATTCGGACTTGCGCCTTGGTCGATTCGATTTCTTAGAATCTTCGAGCCGATTCAATGCACTCATCCTTCGGGGCAATGCGGCGCTTCGCATCGATTCACTCGATGCAATCTTAGGGACAAGGCAACTCTTCGCATCGACTTAGTTCGATGCGTTGCTCGGGACAACTTAGCTCTCGTATCGTTTTGCATCGATACATTCTTTCGGTCCACGCGACTCGTTGAGTCAACGCTTCTGCGTAATGCGCCGTGCGGAGCGGGGCATTACAACCAACAATGAATCATAATTTTCTGTTCTTACCATTCAATCTAGCTTAACTTTCAATGCATGCAATACAAAAAAAAGTGAGAAAAAAGTGATACCTATTATAATGTTCACAAGTAGCGCTGAAACACCAAAGGATACAGACATGAGCACATCCAGTAGAAGCCCTCCAATTAGAATGACAAATGCAACCCAGAACGGGCTAAAACATTGCTGTCAACACAAATAACAAAATGAACAGAAGATTGACATATGGTAGAAAGTAGTGGCAGTGGAGTATTGTGGTGGCAAATTATCAGTGGTGTAAGCCCCTATTTTTCAAATTTCATTTTAATTAGTGCTAATTAATTTTTAATGTTAATTTTAGCCTTAAAATAATTATTAGAATTTTTAGGAATTTTTCTAGAATTTTTAAATAATTTTTAAATGAGTTTTAATTCTAAAAATATCAATATATAATTTTCTAAATTGTTTTGATATCATTCTGTAATTTTTAGATTTATTTTTATATTAGTTTGCAATTAGTGAAATGTTTTTAAATGAGGAATGCAAATACTATTTTGCATCTAGCCACTGTTGGGGCCTTTGTGCAATTTCCTAATCTAGGAGGACCTAACTGCTAACCTACCCAACACCCCCCCCACGACCAGACTCTCTCTCTCTCCTCACCCACTCCGCTGACAGACGACCGCCAGCACACCCTGCCCCCGCCATTTCCGGCTGCCCCCGACCAACCCGACCGCCCTAACTAGTCTATTTAAACTCCCTTCTCTCCCCCAGACCAAACCCTAATCCTAAACCACCACGACGACCACCCCCGACCCCCATTTCCTCCACTTCCAGTCCGCCTAAACCCTAACTCCGGCGGACCCCCAGCGCCGCCTCCACAGCCGTCGTCGTCACCAACCACCACCACCATTCGACGCGCCCGGCCGAAACGACCCCAGCGCCACCGGAGCGCCGCCGTCCCGACGCCTCCTCTGCCGTCCACGACCTTCGAATCCCCCCCGAAGTCGGACAGGTATGTAACATTGTTTTCTCGTATCGTGTGTGTCTCGTGTTGAGTCTATATTGTTCGCCGTGTCCTGACGAACATGATGGTGAAACTGGACACGCGAGACTGAACTCGTGCGTGTCATGCTAGCCCAGACACGTAAATACCTGTGTCCCTAACTGTCCGGACACAGGCTCGTGTTTATTATTTTTTTTAATGTTTATGTTAAACAAAACCTAATAAAATTAACCTAAGTCCTATCCCTAACACAAGCCACGGGCTGACCCCTTGGCCAGCCCGATCTAACTAAACCCCCCTGCGCAGCTCGGGTTCGAGCCCCCCTTTCTGTTTCTGTTTCTTTTTCTTTTTCTGTTTCTTTTTCTTTTCTTTTTTTTTTGTTTTAATATATATATTTATATATATGTATACATGTATTTGTATATATATATATATATATATATATATATATATATATATATATATATATATATATATATATATATATATATATGTATGTATTATTATATATACTATATTATGTATATATATATGCTGTTTTTATATATATATATATACTTCATTTTTAGTACTTTATTATATATATATATATATATATATATATATATATATATATATATATATATATATATATATATATATATATATGTATTATGTACACATATGTATATATATATATATATTTTCTTGTGTATATATATATATATATATATATATATATATATATATATATATATATATATATATATATATATATATATATATATATATATATATATATATATATATATATATTTTTTATATATATATATATATATATATATATATATATATATATATATATATATATATATATATATATATATATATATATATATATATATATATATATATATATATATATACTTTATAATTAAGTATTTCCTTATGTATATATATATGTACTTTTGGCATAGGTATGTATATATTCATTTTGTATAAATTTACCTTATTAAAATAATAATATTTATTTTGTATTTTTTTACCAAATTGTATTTTTAGTGTATTTAAATTACTGCAACCATTTGGTGTCCAGGCCTAGCATGGGTTTTTGGGCCCAAATGTATTTTCACACATTCAAGACCTGTACAAGTCATATTGGACTTGATTCATGGCCTTGGGTCCTGTATTTGAACTTTGGTTCAAATTATATACATGGACAAAATACGCAGATAATTAATTATTTAATTTCAATAGTGTGTAATGCTATTTTTGGATTTCTAAAAATACTTAAAGTATTGTTAAAATTCTGGAAAAATAGTATTTAGATACTATGTTAAGTTAGCTAATTTAGTATAATTTTTATAGTATTTAAAATTACAGTTTTGCCACTAGTTTGGCATATGGAACCAAAACTCATTTTCTGTATGTTTAGGAAAACTGATTTTTATAAAATACTTGTACTGGTTAATAAATTCCAGAAAAATTATAATAAATTTCTACAATTGCAAAGATCATTTTGGTACTTTATTTTATGTAAAAATAAGCTTTTTGTCTATCTCAAAAATTGTTAGAACACAATGGTCATTTAATTTATTTATTGATTAATTACGACTTGTAGCTTTTTGTGTTATTTTGAGTTTTAGCCGTGTTGAACCCCACCCCTCACTAGTGTAAAGACCCTAGAAAGCTAGTTAAAGTAGTGTGTCACCCCACATTGGTCTCCTATGCTAAAATTATCATTTTGGCTAGGTGCCCAGTCACAAGTCGTGTTTCACCAATTAGTGTCTTAGCGTTTTAGCTTAGTATAAAAACTAAGTTATTGTATTTATTTCTACAGTGACGAGTTACTGGACATCCATAGCACTTTTATCGCAGCTTATTTTGCTTTGCTTTGCTAGAGGCAAGTACTTTCTACAAACTTTACATACTGTTACATAAATGAACTGCTAATCCAACCATGTTAAATGCTGATCCTTGGGGTAGCAAGTTAAAATATCATATGTTGTACTTTCCATTACTACCATGCTTAGATAGTTTTTATGTATCTCTCACATGATTAGAATATGGGTTATGGGAAAACTGATAGTAGAGTACGTGATCATACCCCCCTCTACAGTACCGAGCAAAGTTTCATTTTATATGTTACTGTGCCGTAGGCCTTACTCTCAAAGCTGTATTTGTACGTGTGTACATATATCGCCTTTACACTTGTATGGAAGTACATTTTATTTACATGTGCCTTAGTACATTGTACACCTATTGACCGATCATGTACCTGCTACAGTTTTAAACATTACATATACATCTGTCTCTATGACATATGTGTCCTTGCCATGAAAGATTGTGTGATGCCATGTTTCCAGTTATTTTTTCTCATGTTCATTTCCATGTTTCATATGCTAGTTTGCTAGATTCAGTACTTGCTCCCGTCCTGACAGGATAACGTTGTAGGTGTCCTTACTGAGGAGGAGTTACTCTGCGACACATATTATGGAGTTACTGCCGAGGAACCGACTCTGCTTTACGAGGATGTTCCTGCGGGGAACCTCGCCTAGTTGTCTTTTGTTTACTTAGACTTTTGAGAGTAGACATGTATTAGACTATATCTTTTTATAACTGGACATGTATCCAGTTTTACATTTCAGTTCACTTGTACTTGGATATTTTACTATACACGACAACTTTTGTGTTTGGAGCATTTATGACTTTTATTCACTTATAGAACTGTTAGCACATTTTGTCTTATCCTGTTGTCTTTAGAACAGCTTACTACGTTTTATATCAAATGTAGGCTGGGCATGACTCGGCCTAGCCCAACAATTTGGGTAGCGGGTCGTGACATGTTTTTAGTGGTGGTCCATGCAGGTCCCTGACTAAATTGTTTGGTTACGTTATTGTACCAAGCATGCCTGCAATTAGGAACTTAAGATAATTAGACAACATTAGGAATGACGCTTAGAACACTTAGAGGAATGCTAGGATTGCAACATAGGAAATACATCACATGCTTGCTATTATAATTAGATTTTCTTGCCTATGATTGCTTACTTTAAACAAGTCCTTATAAGTCCTTTTTATTTTTCTTTTTATTAGATGGTGCTTACTCGTTCGTCCCAGTATGTTACACCTGAGAATGGTGCACTCCCTATCCAGTCAGCTGACCAGTTGACTGATACACCCCCACCTCCACCTACCACATTCCCCCACTCCACAGATCCACAGACCCAGATGCCTCCACCACCTCCCACATCCCAGTCCCAGCAGGCCCCGATACTTCCACCACCCCTTATCATCATACCTACCCAGGCTTCCGTCACACTCGACGGAAACCAGCTGCTCACTATGATTCAGGAGTTCCTAACAACCCATCAGGAGCAGACTGCCCTACTCCGCCAGAGCATGGAGCGTTCCGAGGAACGTCCCGTGGTCCCACCACCTGTAGAGCCACGGCAGAGAGCGGGGACGATCAAGGACTTCATGGGTTTGAATCCCAAGGAGTTCTCAGGGACTGAAGGCATAGTAGTAGCAGATGACTGGCTAGATTCGGTAGAGAGGAAGCTCCTAGGAGTCAGGATGCCGGGTGACCTCCAGGTCGAGGCAGCGGGATTTCTGCTGATAGACTTAGCAGGAGTCTGGTTCCGGAATGAGCCGTTATTTGCGAGAGGGAGAGCCACTTGGGACCAGTTCAAGACCCAGTTTAAGAAGAAATTCTTCTCGACCACTGCTAGAGTAGCCATGGGGCTACAATTCCAGAACATCCAGCAGGGAAACCGTTCTGTTGATGAGTATACGGTAGAGTTTAGTCGCCTGAGCTATTTCGCTCCTAGTCTGGTTGCAGATCCAGAGGAGATAACCCGTAGATTTTGCCATGGTCTAGTTCCAGACATCGGCATTCTTATAGTGGCGAACGGTACGACTGACTACTACCAGAGCCTAGAGTTAGCCCGGAGCATCGAGGAGCGTCTTCTGTCTAGCAAGAGACCGGCTTCTGTACATCATGAGGGACCGTCCAAGCGTCAGGCTTTCCAGCAGAGAGCACCGACGCCACCCCAGCAGACTTACCGTCCCCCTACACCACTTCATCAGACCCCGCCAATTAGAGCCCCGAGACCCCGACATCAGCAGCAGCAACAGAAGGGAGCTATATGTTCTTTCTACGGAAGACCAGGGCATGAATTCGCCGTCTGTAGGAAGAGGTTGGGTCAGTGTTTGGCTTGTGGGTCTGCCATCCATCAGCTTCGGAACTGTCCAACAGCCAAGGGACCTAGAGGACCGCTTCCTACTCAGCAGCAGAGGTTTGGGCAGCATCTGCAGTAGCAGAAGGGACCTCAGGGGAAAGTTTATAGTCTAGCTCTCGAGCCGGAGCAGGTTTCGGAGCCGGATTACTTAACTGACGTCATCACAGGTCATGTTTATTTGCATACTTTTCTAGCTGTATGTTTGTTTGATTCTGGTGCATCTCATAGCTTCCTATCATTAGAGTTTATGCATAAACACCATCTAGTAGCTACACCTACTGCGGAGATTAGTAGAGTGATGACGGGAGGAGGACCAGTGCCTATTAGATCTATTTATAGATGTTCTATTTTTATAGCCGGAAGAGAGTTCAGGGGACGATTCTTTGTGATGCCACTCCCCGGTTATGATATCATATTGGGGATGGACTGGCTTAGCTATGCACATGCATCTATAGATTGTCATGAGGGTAGTATTTTGTTCAGTCCCCCAGGCACAGCACCATTCAGTGTCAGGAGGACAGGGCCGGAGATCAGCCTAGAGCCGAACTGTTGTGCGGCAGTTGGGGACGTAGCACCGCCACACCCTATCATCAGGGAGTTTATGGATCTATTCCCAGAGGATCTTTCAGGGCTTCTGCCTGACAGAGATGTGGAGTTCACCATAGATTTAGTGCCGGGCTCATCACCAGTATTCCGGACTTGCTATAGAGTGAATCCCAAGGAGGCCGTAGAGATGAAAGAGAAGATTGATGACCTGTTGCAAAAGGGTTTCATTCGATCCAGTGCTTCTCCATGGGGAGCGCCAGTGCTTTTTGTACCTAAGAAGGATGGTACAGTCCGGTTGTGTATTGACTACCGGGCGTTGAATGCCATCACCATCAAGAACAAATATTCTCTGCCCAGGATAGATGATTTGTTCGACCAATTGAGCGGGACGAAGGTGTTTTCCAGGATAGACTTGAGATCCGGGTACCACCAGGTGAAGGTTAGGGCAGCAGACATCCAGAAGACGGCGTTTAACACGAAGTACGGGCAGTACGAGTTTCTGGTGATGCCATTTGGACTCACGAATGCGCCAGCTGTCTTTATGAACTTGATGAATAAGACATTTCACCAGTATCTGGATAAGTTCATCATAGTGTTTATCGACGACATCCTGATATACTCGAAGACGCCAGAGGAGCATGCAGAGCACTTGCGGATAGTTTTGGGGATTCTGAGGCAGGAGAGATTGTTTGCCAAATTGCCGAAGTGCGAGTTCTTTTTAGACCGAATGGAGTTTCTCGGCCATGTAGTCACTGGAGATGGAATCTCGATGGATCCCAGGAAGATTGCTGCAGTTGAGACCTGGAAGGCTCCGACGTCAGTTTCAGAGATCAGGAGCTTTTTGGGTTTAGCATGCTATTATAGAAAGTTCGTCCAGGACTTTGCTAGGATAGCTGAACCCATGACGAAGCTGACGCGGAAGGACGCAGAGTACATCTGGTCAGAGGACTGCCAGGCAGCATTTGAGGAGCTGAAGAGGAGGCTGACGACCGCTCCAGTTCTGACTTTACCTTCAGGTTCTGGAGGTTTCACCATTTACAGCGATGCTTCTGGGAAGGGGCTAGGATGTGCCCTACAGCAGCATGGGAAAGTGATTGCTTATGCATCTAGGCAATTACGGACTCATGAGCGGAATTATCCTACCCATGACCTAGAGTTAGCTGCGGTGATCTTTGTACTCAAGTTATGGAAACATTACTTATACGGAGAGCGTGTGGAGATTTTTACTGACCACAAAAGCTTGAAGTATGTGTTCACGCAGAAAGAGCTGAACATGAGGCAAAGACGATGGTTGGAGTTGATGAAGGACTTCGACATCGATTTACAGTATCATCCTGGGAAGGCAAACGTGGTGGCGGATGCGCTGAGCAGGCATCCGATGGCATGGTACCTGATGATTGATCGGTATTTGTGGAAGGATCTGGAGAAGCTCGGTATCGAGCTAGTTCGGCCAGGATCAGTGATGCAGATGATGGCACTTGACATACAGTCAGGTTTGATGGAGCAGATCCGGAAGGCACAGTCTACAGATGAGAGCCTTCGCAGACTTAGAGCCCAGGCGTTAGCTGGATTGCTGGATGACTTCACGATAGCAGAGGATGGATCCTTGAGGCATGGCAGCCGATTGTGCGTGCCGAAGGGAGAGCTAGTAGAGGCAGTCTTGCAGGAGGCACACCGATCGAGATATTCTATTCACCCTGGTGCTAACAAGATGTACCGTGACTTGCGGGAACATCTTTGGTGGCACGGGATGAAGAGGGATGTATCACGTTTTATTTCGAGATGCCTAGTTTGCCAGCAGGTCAAGGCAGAGCGCCAGAGGCCAGCTGGGTTGTTGCAGCCGTTGCCCATTCCTGAGTGAAAGTGGGAACATATTACGATGGACTTTGTCTCAGGGCTTCCTCGTTCCCAAGGAGGGAAGGATGCCATTTGGGTCATCGTGGACAGGCTGATGAAGTGTGCGCACTTCATACCCTTCAAGGTGGGGCTTTCCACCGAAAAGTTGACGGAGCTATACATGCAGCAGATAGTTCGCCTACACGGAGTGCCGGTAAGCATCGTGTCAGACAGAGACAGCAGATTCACATCCCACTACTGGAGGAGCTTGCAGGAGGAGTTGGACAGCAGGCTCAAGTTCAGTACGGCGTACCACCCGCAGACAGATGGGCAGTCCGAGAGGACGATACAGACACTGGAGGATATGCTGAGGACCTGCGTGCTAGACTTCGGAGGATCATGGGAGAGCCATCTGCACTTGGTAGAGTTTTTATACAATAACAGCTATCAAGCCAGTATCGGTATGTCTCCTTTCGAGGCGCTTTATGGACGACGATGCCGCACATCGCTCTTTTGGGATGATGTTGGAGACAAAGTTATGCTTGGGCCAGAGATGATCACAGATGCAGCAGAGAAAGTCGGGATGATCAGAGACAGGCTCAGAGTAGCTCAGGATAGGCAGAAGCACTGGGCTGATGCTAATCGCAGACCGATGGAGTTCGCAGACGGTGATATGGTGCTAGTGAAGATATCACCTACCAGAGGGATGATCCGGTTCGGACGAGGAGGGAAGCTGAGCCCCAGATACATCGGGCCGTTCGAGGTACTTGGCAGGATCGGAGAGGTAGCTTACAGGGTTGCACTTCCACCAACCTAGGAGGAGTTCACGACGTCTTTCACGTATCTCAGCTGAGGAGATATGTTCCAGACCCCAGTCATATGCTAGATCATACAGAGTTGGAGGTCGGACCGAGCCTTACAGTTTCTGAGCAGCCAGTGGAGATATTAGACAGGAGAGAGAAGAGGCTAAGGAACAAGGTTATACTCCTAGTACGAGTAGCTTGGAGCCGTCACTCCCCAGGTAAATCTACTTGGAAGAGGGAGTCGGACATGAGGAAGAGATACCCTTACTTGTTCGATCCAACCGCTGCGAGGGAACCACCCGTTCTCGCTTGATACCTTAGAGGTTAGTTTCGATCGCAGCCTTAGTCATTTTGTTGCACTGCTTGCTATGTTAGAATATTGTAGGGTCTTCAATCCTTGTGAATTTCGAGGACGAAATTTTTCAAGGAGGGAAGACTTGTAAGCCCCTATTTTTTAAATTTCATTTTAATTAGTGCTAATTAATTTTTAATGTTAATTTTAGCCTTAAAATAATTATTAGGATTTTTAGGAATTTTTCTAGAATTTTTAAATAATTTTTAAATGAGTTTTAATTCTAAAAATATCAATATGTAATTTTCTAAATTGTTTTGATATCATTCTATAATTTTTAGATTTGTTTTTATATTAGTTTGCAATTAGTGAAATGTTTTTAAATGAGGAATGCAAATTCTATTTTGCATCTAGCCACTGTTGGGGCCTTTGTGCAATTTCCTAATCTAGGAGGACCTAACTGCTAACCTACCCAACACCCCCCACGACCAGACTCTCTCTCTCTCCTCACCCACTTCGCTGACCGACGACCGCCAGCGCGCCCTGCCCCCGCCATTTCCGGCTGCCCCCGACCAACCCGACCGCCGTAACTAGTCTATTTAAACTCCCCTCTCTCCCCCAGACCAAGCCCTAACCCTAAACCACCACGACGACCACCCCCGACCCCCATTTCCTCCACTTCCAGTCCGCCTAAACCCTAACACCGGCGGACCCCCAGCGCCGCCTCCACAGCCGTCGTCGTCACCAACCACCACCACCATTCGACGCGCCCGGCCGAGACGACCCCAGCGCCACCGGAGCGCCGCCGTCCCGACGCCTCCTCCGCCGTCCACGACCTTCGAATCCCCCCCCGAAGTCGGACACGTATGTAACATTGTTTTCTCGTATCGTACGTGTCTCGTGTTGAGTCTATATTGTTCGCCGTGTCCTGACGAACATGATGGTGAAACTGGACACGCAAGACTGAACTCGTGCGTGTCATGCTAGCCCAGACACGTAAATACCTGTGTCCCTAACTGTCCGGACACAGGCTCGTGTTTATTATTTTTTTTAATGTTTATGTTAAACAAAACCTAATAAAATTAACCTAAGTCCTATCCCTAACACAAGCCACGGGCTGCCCCCCTGGCCAGCCCGATCTAACTAAACCCCCTCCTGCGCAGCTCGGGTTCGAGCCCCCTTTTCTGTTTCTGTTTCTTTTTCTTTTCTTTTCTTTTTGTTTTAATATATATATTTATATATATGTATACATGTATTTGTATATATATATATATATATATATGTATTATTATATATACTATATTATGTATATATATATATGATGTTTATATATATATATATATATATATATATATATATATATATATATATATATATATATATATATATATATATATATATATATATATATATATATATATATATATAACATATACTTCATTTTTAGTACTTTATTATATTATGGATATATATATATATATATATATATATATATATATATATATATATATATATATATATATATATATATATATAAATATATATATATATATATGTATTATGTACACATATGTATATATGTATATATTTTCTTGTGTATATATATATATATTATTATATATATATATACTTTATAATTAAGTATTTCCTTATGTATATATATATGTACTTTTGGCATAGGTATGTATATATTCATTTTGTATAAATTTACATTATTAAAATAATAATATTTATTTTGCATTTTTTTACCAAATTATATTTTTAGTGTATTTAAATTACTGCAACCATTTGGTGTCCAGGCCTAGCATGGGTTTTTGGGCCCAAATGTGTTTTCACACATTCAAGACCTGTACAAGTCATATTGGACTTGATTCATGGCCTTGGGTCCTGTATTTGAACTTTGGTTCAAATTATATACATGGACAAAATACGCAGATAATTAATTATTTAATTTTAATAGTGTGTAATGTTGTTTTTGGATTTCTAAAAATACTTAAAATATTATTAAAATTCTAGAAAAATAGTATTTAGATACTATGTTAAGTTAGCTAATTTAGTATAATTTTTATAGTATTTAAAATTACAGTTTTGCCACTAGTTTGGCATATGGAACCAAAACTCATTTTCTGTATGTTTAGGAAAACTGATTTTTATAAAATACTTGTACTGGTTAATAAATTCCAGAAAAATTATAATAAATTTCTATAATTAGCAAAGATCATTTTGGTACTTTATTTTATGTAAAAATAAGCTTTTTGTCTATCTCAAAAATTGTTAGAACACAATGGTCATTTGATTTATTTATTGATTAATTACGACTTGTAGCTTTTTGTGTTATTTTGAGTTTTAGCCGTGTTGAACCCCACCCCTCACTAGTGTAGAGACCCTAGAAAGCTAGTTAAAGTAGTGTGTCACCCCACATTTGTCTCCTATGCTAAAATCATCATTTTGGCTAGGTGTCCAGTCACAAGTCGTGTTTTACCAATTAGTGTCTTAGCGTTTTAGCTTAGTATAAAAACTAAGTTATTGTATTTATTTCTACAGTGACGAGTTACCGGACATCCATAGCACTTTTATCGTAGCTTATTTTGCTTTGCTTTGCTAGAGGCAAGTACTTTCTACAAACTTTACATACTGTTACATAAATGAACTGCTAATCCAACCATGTTAAATGCTGATCCTTGGGATAGCAAGTTAAAATATCACATGTTGTACTTTCCATTACTATCATGCTTAGACAGTTTTTATGTATCTCTCACATGATTAGAATATGGGTTATGGGAAAACTGATAGTAGAGTACGTGATCATACCCCCCCTCTACTGTACCGAGCAAAGTTTCATTTTATATGTTACTGCGCCGTAGGCCTTACTCTCAAAGCTGTATTTGTACGTGTGTACATATATCGCCTTTACACTTGTACGGAAGTACATTTTATTTACATGTGCCTCAGTACATTGTACACCTATTGACCGATCACGTACTTGCTACAGTTTTAAACATTACATATACATCTGTCTCTATGACATATGTGTCCTTGCCATGATAGATTGTGTGATGCCATGTTTCCAGTTATTTTCTCTCATATTCATTTCTATGTTTCATATGCTAGTTTGCTAGATTCATTACTTGCTCCCGTCCTGACAGGATAACGTTGTAGGTGTCCTTACTGAGGAGGAGTTACTCTGCGACACATATTATGGAGTTACTGCCGAGGACCCGGCTCTGCTTTACGAGGATGTTCCTGCGGAAAACCTCGCCTAGTTGTCTTTTGTTTACTTAGACTTTTGAGAGTAGACATGTATTAGACTATATCTTTTTGTAACTGGACATGTACCCAGTTTTACATTTCAGTTCACTTGTACTTGGACATTTTACTATACACGACGACTTTTGTGTTTGGAGCATTTATGACTTTTATTCACTTATAGAACTGTTAGCACATTTTGTCTTATCCTGTTGTCTTTAGAACAGCTTACTACGTTTTATATCAAACGTAGGCTGGGCATGACTCGGCCTGGCCCAACAATATGGGTAGCGGGTCGTGACAAGTGGCCATCAAGATTAGCATATAATAGAACTGAGAACCAATATTTATGATATTTGATATTCATAATTCATTCATATTGATTGAATTGCCAAATGCCAATAACTATGTCACCATGGGTTAGTGTTACTGTATTGTATTTGTAGTCCTGGTAGTTGTATACAATTATTTATTTATTTCCACTCTTTTCCTTGATCAATTTTAGCACGTTACCGTGACTTTTCATTTGGGAGCACAAGACCAGTCAGTTTCTTGAAACCAACTTCTTATGCATGATCTACTCGAGATGCTCGTCAACCATGACCTTCGTGTCCTACTTAGACACGCCATTTTGTGCTCCATTTGCTTCGCACAACTTTTCTGACACATGACCCGATTTTATTTCACCCCACGGTGTCACATTCATTTTCCAACTTGATTTGTGGGTACCCTGTCGACCAAAACTTGTCAGCCCCAATTATGGACATGGCCCACATTGAGCCTACTATCCGCATGCCACTTATGTCCCATTTATTGGAATTCCCATGTGCTACTTATTTACCCATGATCATCAACACCTATTTTTTATTCGATTTTTGTACAATGTCTGATTTTGACCCAATCCGGCTCCACCAAGTCCAGCCCAGCTTCGTGCTACCCTCCATCGTGATACCCTCATTTTTTCGTGTCCAAAAATAATATTCAATACCTAGTTTCTATTCCAAATATTGAGTGTAAATTCTATTGAATTTAAATCCCTCAATAAATCCAATCCATATTTTATTCCCACCCTTGATCTCACTCCTAATTAATCCTAGCCCTCTATTCCTACAAGACAACTCACAACACTCACTCCCACATACTAGCCGGCCCTAAATTTAATGTGGAAAACCACCTTTTTCTCTCTCTTTCTCTCTCATTAATTCTCACAAACCAATTATTATCTCTCTCTCCCACTCTATTCTTTATCTCCACAAAAACACACACACCCAGCCAACCCTTCCCGAACTCAGCCATGGCCGAGCACAGTCGTGGCCGACCACCACCAGCTGGCCGAGCCCAGCCGTGGTCGACCACAACCAGCTGGCCGAGCCGACCACCCCCAGCCTACTCCTTCTTCTCCTCAACCATCCTCCATTCCGCCACCACCACAATGATCAACCATCACCACCAACGTCCACCATCCGAGCCACCAGCCTCAACCTTCGACCGCCGCTGTCATGCGCAGCGTCGGACGTGCGCCGCCCGCCTCCGCCGGGCTAGGCTGGGCCAGTGCAGCCCCCGCGCATTGCGTGCAGCAGCTGCAACAGCAGCTATTTTCTGCGTAGGTGCCGACCGGGACAGCCTTGGCCGCGCGGTGCAGCGCCGCCGTGGCCGGCCGCAGCCATCGTGGCCTCCCTCCTCACTGTCACGCGAACCCCGGTGAACTCTCCCCTGGCGGCCACCATCCTCCGGGACGCGCCGTCGAGACGATTCGTGCGTTTCGCACGAAGTTCCGTCGTGACGCGCGCGAAATCAAGTTCATTTTGGCGCCCCGTCGTAGCAACTTCGTACGCAATTTCTGAGAAATCCGACCGTTGGATCGGTGATTTCTTTGCTCCGTCGCAATCTCGGTATATCCACCTTCCCTCCTGTCAATTTTCATCCGTTGATTTTATTGTTTGATACATCAAAACCGGCCACCAAGTTGACCGTTTAAATTGTATTAATTTTGGACAGTTTCGCGGGGTCAACTTCGTCAGCTTGTACCTCCTCCACCGCAGCTCCATTTGGAATGCTACCTGTTCCTGTGCGAAGCTGGTATAACCCTCTTGCTACCCCTCCAGTTTTATTTTATTGTGAGCTTGTTTGATTGGTTGAATTCGACACCAAAGTTGGCCGTCCGAATTCGTAATTTCCAACTTGTAAAATTCTATTTTTGAACATGGGACTCCAGATTTCATTTCTGACACCACCATTAGACTCATGGCGTTGTTCTGGCATGTTTTCATATAAAATTTGTTAGATTTGGAGGTGTTGTTCCGGGTCAACGGGACTTTTGACGCTGGCTCATCGGAATCCAATTTCGGATATACCGTTGAGTTCGTATCGTTATTCTGGACTCGTTGACATATAATTTGCTAGGTTTTGGTGGACATTAGATCCGACACGTATTTCGGTGCAAGTCGGATACCAATATCCGAATCAAAGGATCATTTTGAGATCGGCTCATCGGAATTCAATTCCGGATATACCGTTGATTTCGTATCATCATTCTGGACTCGCTTGACATGTAGTTTGCTGAGTTTTGAGAACATTGGCTCCGGCACGCATTTTCGTGCAAACCGGAATTCCAAGTTTTGGTCAACGAACCAAATTGAGATCGGGTCAACGGAATCCAATTCTGGAGATACCGTTGGGTTCGTATCGTCATTCTGGTTTCGTGGACAAATAATTTGTTATATTTTATAGACTTTTTTTTCTTGCACATATTTTGGTGCAAAACGGCTCCGACACGGATACCGTTTGACCCAAAATTACCTTTTTGCCCTTGTGTCCAAATTGGACCGATAGGGAGGCTATCCTAGCTAATTTGACCATTTTGGACACGTTGGCGATATTTATTTTATCGTCCGACAATGTTTGTTAATAATTTCTCTGAGTTAACCTTTTTATAATTAATTAATAATTAATTCTTATAATGTTTGTATTTCGGGATTAGTACAACGAAACTGAGCTCAGTCAATTCCAGTGATCTCACAACGCTAAAATTGACAAGATGGACATGTGGATCACTATAATAAGATTATCAACTTTACCGTTGATCTTCTTATCTCGATTTGTGTGTCGTAAGTTTTGACGTACGAATAACGACGTACACGTTATATCTTTAATAATTAGACTAGAATTGACCCTGTTTGACCAGAGTTGACCAGTTGACCCAAAGTCAACTGTAAGCCAACACTTGACCTACTTTGACTAGATTATTGACCGAAGTTGACCTAGAGTTGTTTTGACTTAGAAGAACCTATGATAATATAAGTTGCTTGTAGAGATTCATTTATTATAACTTGAACACCTTGTAACCTGTGTTGCTTTAAATAGGACTCTGTGGCTTCAGTTGGATCCCCTATACTTATCAGCTGTTCAGATTATCAGGCGAGTACATTCTCTGATCATTTCATATCATGTTTAGGATTATATTTCCTGCTTTAGACTATCTTACTTGATGCTGACACATTGGTAACACGGATTGGTACTATATGGATCCCTTCATGAGATGTTATCCCTCTCGGGAGCATCAGATACTTTTGTCGTGTGTGTTTCACTTACATCACGTATCATATGCTTATATCATCATGAATCTTCGGGAATCAGCTAGTGACTCATGTACCCTCATGATCACCGAGCCTTCACGAATCAATTCATGAATCACCCTTTATGGGCAACGTAGTATAATCATGAATCTTAACGTAACTTGAATGGATCCTTGTGTATTGATTGAAGATGGGGGAGTATAAATGAACATGTGAATAAATTCAAGTAGTGTAATCATGAATCAATTCCAAGTAGTGTAATCATGAATCAGTCCTTAGCCATTCACATGTTTATCCAGTACTCTGAATCACTAGCACTGTCTTTCTATATATATATCATAGATATTTACTTACAGTCTCTCTTTTACATTATGCTGTTTCTTCAGATCCTGTATTTTATTCTCTAGCATGATTACATTTTCTTTCCTGTTATGACTTGTTGAGATGTATTGTGCTCGCTCCTGTCCTAACTGGACCTGTTGATAAATTTTACAGATAGCCTGGAGGTTGCCTGCTAGCCTAGAGGAGACACATTAGAGGTTGTTTAGTTAGCTATTTTCAGTTGTCTGGAGTTGTATTTATTTTATGGATTACTGTATTTGAGCTTTGAGATGTATTTCAGGGTTTGTGTATCTTAGACACTTAGGCTTCTATCTGCTGTATCTCTTTTGGATTTTATGTTTTACCTATCTTTTATCTTGCTCTACCTTAGTTGTGATTGAGACTGTATCTGCTATGTCACCCCCATTCGGGGAGTATAACCTGCTTAGCCTTATACTGTTAAATGCATGAGACCTAGGACAGCGTTCTACCGCCGATACTGCGGCGTGGGCTGGACGTACCCACGTCTCGTTCCCTTACCCTAGGGTGCGGGTCGTGACACGTTTTTAGTGGTGGCCCATGCAGGTCGAGTTTGTATAGTGGTATTCGAACTAGAGTACCACTACAGCCTGCAGTAGGAATAGGATATATTTTTGAAGATACTCAATCACAATTAGGATCCCTTGAGAGATTCCTGGGACGACCCTTGAGAATCTTGTTTAACTTCGATTTGAAAACTCTTCTCCCCTTGATTTGATTTATCTTTACTTTCTGTTGTTGGATTTGATTTTGATGATTATTGTTGAGTTTTGAATCTTAATGTTAGCTATAGCATCCGAGTTTGTAGTTATATGATTGAAGAATTTTTGTTCATTTTTGAATCTTGATGTTCGTTGATAAATTTGATTTTTGGGTATTCATTGTTGATTTAAATTAATTTTTGTCAAGATGAAATTATATGGGCTAGGTCATCTAAGTTTTGGAATCTAGTCTTCTATAGTCACATTAGCCAGCATGGTGAGGACATATAGTCTGATTTTAGATATATTTCTCGGGTGTGGGAATTTAAGGTTTTTGCAGCCAAGCTAGCGGCATCGCGAAAATGTTAAATACCATGATTCTAGAGGTATGTGCCTAAGTCGAGGACTCTGTGATTATCGTAGCCTTGCTTACTAGTATGACGAGGATTTAGAGTACCATGATTGTGGATAGACGCATATGATTATCATATTGTACCTTAAATATTTTGAACATGTTTTTTCTACTTTTGTTTCAGTCATTCAAAAAAGGGATTTATTGTTGTTTTGTTTTATTTCGCTTCTCATTGTTTAACTTAGGAGTAGGTTTAGCTGTTTTTATAAACCTTTGTGTAACTTCTTGCTATGAGTTTCTTCTTAATACAATGAATCAATGATTTTGCTAGACTTATTTTGGATTTAATATTTTAGCTATGGGTTTCAAAATGGTTCCTTTTTTTAAACAAATAAACAGAACAGATTTTATTGTTATTTTCTTCTTGCTACTATTCTTGTATTAAATGATAATAATAATAATAATAAAACTGTCTTGATTTCACCAATCACCTACTTTGCAATCTTGGTAGGAATCTAAATGTTAGTCTTAACGTAGAATTTGATTTTTATATTGGGACATGAGAATATATATATATATAGTGGACACAGACTCTTTGCCTGACACGTATGCATGTTACACTTGATTTTTCCCCTATCTAAATACATATTAATATGTTGTTGATGTTTAAATTGTCAAAATCCCAATATTTCTGGTTTTCTGCTTTTCCAGTTTAAATTTGTAAGTCAAATAAAGATTTTATGTTATTAGTTATGTTTACATCACTGCACATGTATGTTATACGTAGGGATTCAATCCAAAAAAAAAATTAGTTGAGTTTTGTGTTTGAATTTGTCAAATCTAAACTGTGTGCATATTAACCCTTCATATTGGATTTTAAATATTAGTTTAAATTGTTGTTTTAAATGTAATGTTTTGAGCTATATACATTGTGGTATGTAGGGTTATAAATTTAGGTTTCATATTCTTACATGATAGGTTGTGATAAACATTGGGTTAGTTGATGTTGAATTTCTCCAAATCCTAAAACTGAATACATGTTAACATTTTTTTTACATTAATTTCCAATGTTTAGTTCAATTTCAGATTTAATATGTAATATTGAACTGTATGCATAGCTAAATTTGTGTATAGTATGTTAGGATTTCTTCTCTATCATGTTAGGATGTATTGGAAGCATTGAGTTAGTTGTGATATTCAAACCCTAAATTCTGAAACTGCATTATGTTAATATTGTACTGGTTTAAATGTTAGCTTATTTTCAGATTTTGTATGTAAATGCTGAACTAAAATCGGTTTTAACCTTTCAATACTAAGCTACACCCTGTACAAGGACACACACACCCTAACTTAGTATACACTGCCATGTAAACCTAACCTTTTCTCTCTATGTTATGTTCATATACCTGTATAGATATATATAGAGTTTATGCATATATGTTATAATGTATATAGATACATAACTAAATCTCTACCTCCTTACGTATATATATGTATATGGTTAGCCATGCATGTTATTAGTAAATAGGTTGTGTATTGTAGATTGTTTAACCAATATGCCATGAGTAGTGTAACTTGATAGCCGTTGTTTTGAAACCCAAATTCTCATATACACTTTCATGTATATTTTACGTACACACACGCCTACTATCTAACCATATGAACATGTCCACATACACCCATACACACACAAACCACATAACCTTTACATAATGCTGGCTTTTCTCTCTCTAACACACCCTCTATATATATACATATTGTGATTGGATTTCCATGTAAGTGACTTTCATTCCTTAACTTTTGATTTTGATTTTTCTGAACCCTTTATAGATGATTGGTAGTTACCTTTCTTTATATTTTTTGATGATACCAATTTTCGTGTAGAATGGTAGACTGTCTTACAGTTTTGATGGTTTGTTATTTCTGTATCTTTTCTAGTTTAGCACCCTAGATTGCTTGTGTGTTTTGAAACCCTATGACCGTTTTGGTTTAGCATGACTAGTATACCTAGATGAGAATTTTACTACCACCGTATGCCATGACCCGGTATGTCGTCCTTTTTAGTCATATGTTTATTTAAGTTCTGGGTCTTGATTGTGGGGGTTTAACCTAGAAGGAGTACGAACATTTTAATTTCGAGGACGAAATTTTTATAAGGTGGGTAGGATGTAAGCACCCTGAATTTTGGGTTGATTTTTTCTATTTATTTATTTTAATTTTCTGATTGATTAGTTTCGATAAATAATTTATTCTGTTTATTTATCTGTAAATATATTTTTTTGTGCCTTTGATATTTAGAGTGTTAGGGATGTTCAACTCTAGAAATCTTCTTCACGAGTTTTGTAGTGGACAAGATTACCTTCATGATGGTATATAGTGTCCCATCCAAACTTGTCCCCTTGTACTCTTTTTACTTCGCACAACTTCGGGTCGAATTAGACCATTTAATCATTAATTAATTTTCCCACTCTTTTCCTTGATCAATTTTAGCACGTTACCGTGACTTTTCATTTGGGAGCACAAGACCAGTCAGTTTCTTGAAACCAACTTCTCATGCATGATCTACTCGAGACGTTCGTCATCGATGACCTTCGTATCCCACTCAGACACGCCATTTTGTGCTCCATTTACTTCGCACAACTTTCCTGACACGTGACCCGATTTTATTTCACCCCACGGTGTCACATTCATTTTCCAACTTGATTTGTGGGTAATCTGTCGACCAAAACTTGTCTGCCCCAATTATGAACATGGCCCATATTGAGCCTACTATCTGCATGCCACTTGTGTCCCATTTATTGGAATCTCCATGTGCTACTTATTTACCCATGATCATCAACACCTATTTTTTTATTCGATTTTTGTACAATGTCTGATTTTGACCCAATCCGGCTCCACCAAGTCCAGCCCAGCTTCGTGCTGCCCTCCATCGTGACACCCTCATTTTTCCGTGTCCAAAAATAATATTCAATACCTAGTTTCTATTCCAAATATTGAGTGTAAATTCTATTGAATTTAAATCCCTCAATAAATCCAATCCATATTTTATTCCCACCCTTGATCTCACTCCTAATTAATCCTAGCCCTCTATTCCTATAAGACAACTCACAACACTCACTCCCACATGCTAGCCGGCCCTAAATTCAATGTAGAAAACCACCTTTTTCTCTCTTCCTTTCTCATTAATTCTCACAAACCAATTATTATCTCTCTCTCCCACTCTATTCTTTTTCTCCACAAAAACACACACACCCAGCCAACCCTTCCCGAACTCAGCCATGGCCGAGCCCAACCTGGGCCGACCACCACCAGCTGGCCGAGCCCAGCCGTGGCCGACCACCACCAGCTGGCCGAGCCGACCATCCCCAGCCTACTCCTTCTTCTCCTCAACCATCCTCCATTCCGCCACCACCACAATGATCAACCATCACCACCAACGTCCACCATCCGAGCCACCAGCCTTCACCTTCGACCGCCGCCGTCGTGCGCAGTGCCGGACGTGCACCGCCCGCCTCCGTCGAGCTAGGCTGGGCCAGCGCAGCCCCCGTGCAGTGCGCGTAGCAGCTGCAACAGCAGCTATTTTCCGTGTAGGCGCCGACCGGGACAGCCTTGGCCGCGCGGTGCAGCGCCACCGTGGCCGGCCGCAGCCGCTGTGGCCTCCCTCCCCACTGTCACGCGAACCCCGGCGAACTCTTCCCTGGCGGCCACCGTCCTCCGGGACGCGCAGTCGAGACGATTCGTGCGTTTCGCACGAAGTTCCGTCGTGACGCGCGCGGAATCAAGTTCATTTTGCGCCCCATCACAGCAACTTCGCGTACGATTTTCGAGAAATTCGACCATTGGATCGGCGATTTCTTCGCTCCGTCGCAATCTCGGTATATCCACCTTCACTCCTGTCAATTTTTATCCGTTGATTTTATCGTTTAATACATCAAAACCGGCCACCAAGTTGACCGTTTAAATTGTATTAATTTTGGACAGTTTCGTGGGGTCAACTTCGTCAGCATGTACCTCGTCCACCGTAGCTCCGTTTGGCGTACTACCTGTTCCTGTGCGAAGCTGGTATAACCCTCTTGCTACCCCTCCAGTTTCGTTTCATTGTGAGCTTGTTTGATTGGTTGAATTCGACGCCAAAGTTGGCCGTCCGAATTCGTAATTTCTAACTTATAAAATTCCATTTTTGAACACGGGACTCCAGATTTTATTTCTGACACCACCATTAGACTCGTGGCATCGTTCTGGCATATTTTCATATAAAATTTGTTACATTTGGAGGACGTGGGCCCTGGCACGTTTTTTGGTGCAAAGTAAGTCCCACAGTCCGGATCAACGGGAAATTTTGACGTCGGCTCATCGAAATCCAATTCCGGATTTACCGTTGAGTTCGTATCGTCATTCTGGACTCGTTGACGTATAATTTGCTAGATTTTGGTGGACATTGGATCCGGTACGTATTTCGGTGCAAGTCGGATACCAATATCCGGATCAATGGGTCATTTTGAGATCGGCTCATCGAAATCCAATTCCGGATATACCGTTGAGTTCGTATCATTATTCTGGACTCGTTGACACGTAGTTTGCTGAGTCTTGAGAATATTGGCTCCGGCACGTATTTTCGTACAAACCGGAATTCCAAGTTCTGGTCAACGGACCAAATTGAGATCGGGTCAACAGAATCCAATTCTGGAGATACCGTTGGGTTCGTATCGTCATTCTTGTTTTGTGGACATATAATTTGTTATATTTTATAGACTTCTTTTCTTGCACGTATTTCGGTGCAAAACGGCTCCGACACGGATACCGTTTGATCCGAAATTACCTTTTTGTCCTTGTGTCCAAATTAGACCGATAGGGAGACTATTCTAGCTAATTTGACCATTCTGGACACGTTGGCGATGTTTATTTTATCGTCCGACAATGTTTGTTGATAATTTCTCTGAGTTAACCTTTTTATAATTAATTAATAATTAATTCTTATAATGTTCGTATTTCGAGATTAGTACAACGAAACTGAGCTCAATCAATTCCAGTGATCTCACATCGCTGAAATTGACAAGGTGGACACGTGGATCACTATAATAAGATTATCAACTTTACCGTTGATCTTCTTATCTCGATTTTTGTGTCGTAAGTTTCGACGTACGAATAACGACGTATACGTTATATCTTTAATAATTAGACTAGAATTAACCCTATTTGACCAGAGTTGACCAGTTGATCCAAAGTCAACTGTAAGCCAACACTTGACCTAGTTTGACTAGATTATTGACCGGAGTTAACCTAGAGTTATTTTGACTTAGAAGAATCTAGGATAATATAAGTTGCTTGTAGAGATTCATTTATTACAACTTGAACACCTTGTAACCTGTGTTGCTTTAAATAGGACTCTGTGGCTTCAGTTGGACCCCCTATACTTATCAGTTGTTCAGGTTATCAGGCGAGTACATTCTCTGATCATTTCATATCATGTTTAGGATTATATTTCCTGCTTTAGACTATCTTACTTGATGCTTACACATTGGTAACACGGATTGGTACTATATGGATCCCTTCATGAGATGTTATCCCTCTCGGGAGCATCAGATACTTTTGTCATGTGTGTTTCACTTACATCACGTATCATATGCTTCTATCATCATGAATCTTCGGGAATCAGCTAGTGACTCATGTACCCTCATGATCACCGAGCCTTCACGAATTAATTCATGAATCATCCTTTATGGGCAACGTAGTATAATCATGAATCTTAACGTAACTTGAATGGATCCTTGTGTATTGATTGGGGATGGGGGAGTATAAATGAACATGTGAATAAATCCAAGTAGTGTAATCATGAATCAATTCCAAGTAGTGTAATCATGAATCAGTCCTTAGCCATTCACATGTTTATCCAGTACTCTGAATCACTAGCACTGTCTCTCTCTATATATATATCATAGATATTTACTTACAGTCTCTCTTTTACATTATGCTATTTCTTCAGATCCTGTATTTTATTCTCTAGCATGATTACATTTCATTTCCTGTTATGACTTGTTGAGATGTATTGTGCTCGCTCCTGTCCTGACTGGACCTGTTGATAAATTTTACAGATAGCCTGGAGGTTGCCTGCTAGCCTAGAGGAGACACATTAGAGGTTGTTTAGTTAGCTATTTTCAATTGTCTGGAGTTGTATTTATTTTATGGATTACTGTATTTGAGCTTTGAGATGTATTTCTGGGTTTGTGTATCTTAGACACTTAGGCTTCTATCTGCTGTATCTCTTTTGGATTTTATGTTTTACCTATCTTTTATCTTGCTCTATCTTAGTTGTGATTGAGATTGTATCTGCTATGTCACCTCCATTCGGGAAGTATAACCTGCTTAGCCTTATACTGTTAAATGTATGAGACCTAGGACATCGTTCTACCGCCGACACGGCGGCGTAGGCTGGACGTACCCACGTCTCGTGCCCTTACTCTAGGGTGCGGGTCGTGACAGGAGCAGCTGAACTCTTTCTTGGCGTTGTGATGTTGGTGGCTCAGGCTTGGTGAAAACACAACTTAAACAAATCATGATCCTAACTGTGATTGTCCGTACCATTCAAGATTCAAATCTTCTACTCTACTTAGCAAATATTATGATTTCACTACTACTAGGTTACCTATTTAGCAAAATGCAAAATTTTGTCAATAACAACAGTAATTAAAATTATTATTTCTTATTGTAACAATACTACAAACAGTTGATAGACATTAGACACACATTAACAACAGATGAATAACTGATTGATACTTTTTTGATATAAACAAATAATTTGAATAAATTAAACAAGAGAAAAAACTGAAACAAAAGACCCTATCTAATTATCAAAATATATTACCTCTTAAAAGAGTTGGAAATTAGTTGTCAAATTTCCCGACAAATCATCCGACTCCACATCGCCGACTTCCACAAATTGAAGAAGAACAATCATACAGAACTGCAGATTGGAAGAGAGAAAGATAGGAGGTGAGAATGGATTAATCAATAAATAAATAGAGGAAAGATGGTAGAAAAAAAAATTCTGAGAAAAAAAAGAGACGTTACTTGTCTTCATGATTTTTTTGAGAAGTGGAGAGAAGTAAAAATTGGGAAAGATGAAGAACGGAAGAAGAAGAGTCGACAGCAACCTCCGGTTATTCCTAAAACCGAAAAAATTAATGAATACCTAATATTGACAGAATTGAATCCATACCATCAGCCATTCTTTCTTTGGACCGTTGGTTATCTAAAATTTTTGGGCCCCATAGAGTCTTTGGGCCCTAAAATAAATATAAACTAAGTTGTTATATATAAAAATTTTGTGCCCCTATAATTTTGGGGCCCTGGGCCATCGCCCAGCCTGCACAGGCCCAAGGCCGCCCCTGGCCTCAGGAATAACAAATCTCCTCTTCCAGTTCCATATGTTGCCATTATTTGTAACATCACCTCAATCTGATCGACTGTCTCAGAGAGACTCTCCCATTTGATCGCCTGTCTCAGTTGTTGCATTGGATTGTTGATAGGTATCTTGCCAGCAGTTTAAGAAACCGAAATAGCAACCCACGTTTGAGTTATCCAATAATTAGATGTCACACATGTAAAATTAATTGTGTTGTGCTATTTAAATAATTAAGACAAATTAAAGTGATCCAATTGAAAAATATGCTTAAGGTATAATTGTCATGGAGATAATGTGTAGATAACTTAGAAATAAATATAATTTGATGAGGACAAAATTAGAAATATCTAAAACCGAGAGAATATATATATATATATATATATATATATATATATATATATATATATATATATATATATTGAAGCAAGGGTACTTTTATTGATAAGCAAACTGTTGGTATAAACTTTACATCATCATCCCATTAGATTAGGCCTCCACATTAGGATTCCATGATAAGAGCATCACTCTCAATGTTGTTCATAATCCCCAGGATGGACGTTTTTGCACCTTCGAATATGCGCTTATTCCTTTCCCGCCATATATGTCATATGGCTGAAAGAAGTTTAATTCTAACCTTGTCAAACACATCCGAGTCCTGCCGCTTTAGTGCCAACATCTCATCGAAGACCCGATGTATGCCCTCTCTATTGTTTTCTGGAATGCCCATACGTCTCTTGCATTTGTTCCATATCTCTCCAGATACAGAGCATTGGAAGAAAATGTGGTCCTGCGATTCAACCCCGTCTCCGCATAGCACACATGTAAGGCTACCTATTTGTATCCCGAATCTGGCCATCCTTTCTCGAGTGAGCAACCTATCGCGTATGGCTTTGAAAGCATATATTTTCATCTTAGTAGCCGCCTTGCACGGCCATATAATGGCAGTCCATTCCAGCTGAGGCTTGCGTGGCCGAATTTTCTCATATACAGTCATGAATGAAAAATGTCCTCCTTGTATATCCGTCCAAACCCATACATCAGATGCCGCCTCCTCATGGATATGGATATTCCTAATCTCATGTGCATTCCACTGACCGATAGGTCGAGCTTATGGCGCCCAGTGACCTTCTCGGAGGAGCACGGCTACCTTCTCCTCCCTACAACATAGCTCAAAAGTCGGCCATCCCCACCGATCAATCATACTTTGATGATCCAGCCATGGGTCCATCCATACACTACAACAAAAAGACCTATTAAGACGCTTGATAAGTGGTTTTCATGACGGCTGATGTGGAAGCGTCATCAAAGTTCAGCAAGACTAGAATCTATGACGATTTACATTAAAAACGTTATTGATAGTGCTCCAGTGATACGAGCGTTATAAAAAAAGTACGAAAATTTAAGTTGAAACCTCGACTCCACCGCAATTCTCCTGCAATTAAGAAAAATTCTAAACCCTCTCTCTTTTTCCTTCTCCTTCTCCTCCCGCTCCCCAACTCCCCTCAGCCCACTCCCCGCTACCCAACTCCCCACAGCCCGCTCCCCGCTCCCCAACTTCCCTCAGCCCGTTCCTCGCCTCCCTCGGTTACAGACTCCACCGCAGAGGAAAGGTTGTCACCGGCGTAGCCTTCACCACCGGTTTGTCCTAAAATCCCGATCATTGCTTATTTTATGCCCTAAATTCTGCATCGACATGATTTTAGTAAAATCTTCTAATTTTTGACAACCATACATGCATCCATCTCTTCAAAATTAGGGTTCTTTTAGGGTTTCCCGACGTCTCTGTCTACGTCGGCGATGATCCGAAAAGGGCTGCATCATCGCTGACTTCTATTGATTAAGTGAGTGATTTTGATTTAGATTTTTTTTCCTAAAAAAAGATTTTGTTGGGAATTGTTCTATGTGCGCTTCATGTTCGATGAAATAATTGTAAGTACCAAATGCTTGTGTTCTTTGATTTTTTTTTGTTTGTTCTTGTTCAAGGGAGTGTAATTGCATTTGGGGAGCCGAGTCCGAAGCCTCTCCACAGTCACAACTGCGACCCAGCGAGGTGCTGTACGTGCCTGCGAGCCGAGTCCGAAGCCTCCCTTCGGATTCTGACACTAAATTCTAGGGTATAAATTCTAAACTCTTGATTGATTTCAGTTTCTGGGTTTATTTTGTTTGTCAATGATATTGTTGGATCTCGATCCCTACATAAAAAGGGTTTTGATCGACTGATACGTGTTGGGTTCGATTTTGGGTTGACGATCCTACGATTGTCTTTGTTTGTGAAGCGCAAATGATCTTTAGATCATGTTCGGTTCTTTACTTGCTGATGGATCATTTTCAGTTTCGGGTTACCTAGCTGCTGTTGGAATTATTTGTGATGCATGTATTGTTGGTTTGGGTTTCTTATATGAATTGTTGCTTGGGTTCTCCTTCCTATACTTGCTGTGAGATGTTGGTTTAGGTTTTCCTTATTATACATGTTGGGTTGGAAAAGATTTTTTTGCTGTAGGAGATATTTTGCTATTTGGATTAAAATTGCTGGTTGGATGTCTATTATGTATGATAGGTTTAACTTGGTACTGTGGGTGTTTTTGTTGGGAGCTTTTCGATATAAATCACATGCGGGTATATATTAGTTGGGAGTATTTCTATTTCGGGATTGACATCTCCATTAGCATGCATGCGTCGTTGATTTTGGGACTACGTCCACTATGCCATGCCTGGATATTTTACTTTATTTGTCGGTTTCGGTTTTTATTAGAGTACTCTGATACTCTTGGTGATGGTCGTTCGACCAAACGAACCAAAGCATTGCAGATTGTATCGGATACACTGGCTCCGTGTCGGGACGTGTCCTATACATGTTATGGCACACTAGTACAGCAGATGATGATTGATCCTTATCTGAGACATCTTATATATCTCATTTCGTTTCTTGTCGTTGGTCGTAGTTTGTATGTTGGTACTGTTGGGTAGTTCATTCTTGGTGCAGATACGCTCGTGTTTGTACGAGTCGATACTGGACACGGATGTGAAGATACATTCGTGTCGATGATGTAGCCTCTCCACAGTCACAGCCATGACCCGGCGAGGTGCTGTGCGTGCCTGCGAGCCGAGTCCGAAGCCTCCCTTCGGATTCTGACACTAAATTCTGGGGTGTAAATTCTAAACTCTTGATTGATTTCAGTTTTTGGGTTTATTTTGTTTGTCGATGATGTTGTTGGATCTCGATCCCTACATAAAAGTGTTTCGATCGACTGATACGTGTTGGGTTCGATTTTGGCTTGACGATCCTACGATTGTCTTTGTTTGTGAAGCGCGAATGATCTTTAGATCATGTTCGGTTCTTTACTTGCTGTTGGATCATTTTCAGTTTCGGGTTACCTAGCTGCTGTTGGAATTATTTGTGATGCATGTATTGTTGGTTTGGGTTTCTTGTATAAATTGTTACTTGGGTTCTCCTTCCTATACTTGCTGTGGGATGTTGGTTTAGGTTTTCCTTATTATACATGTTGGGTTGGGAAAGATTTCTTTACTGTAGGAGATGTTTTGCTATTTGGATTAAAATTGTTTGTTGGGTATCTATTATGCATGATGGATTTAACTTGGTATTTTGGGTATTTTTGTTGGGAGCTTTTCGATATAAATCACATGCGGGTATATATTAGTTGGGAGTATTTCTATTTCAGGATTGACATCTCCATTAGCATGCATGCGTCGTTGATTTTGGGACTACGTCCACTATGCCATGCCTGGATGTTTTACTTTATTTGTCAGTTTTGGTTTTTATTAGAGTACTCTGATACTCTTGGTGATGGTCGTTCGACCAAACAAACCAAAGCATTGCAGATCGTATCGGATACACTGGGTCCGTGTCGAGACTTGTTCTATACGTGTTATGGCACGCTAGTACAGCAGATGATGATTGATCCTTATCCGAGACATCTTATATATCTCATTTCGTTTCTTGTCGTTGGTCGTAGTTTGTACGTTGGTACTGTTGGGTTGTTCATTCTGGGTGCAGATACGCTCGTATTTGTACGAGTCGATACTGGACACGGATGTGAGGATACCTTCGTGTCGATGATGTAGCCTCTCTACAGTTGCAGCCGCGACCCGCCGAGGTACTGTGCGTGCCTGCGATCCGAGTCCGAAGGCTCCCTTTGGATTCCGACACCAAATTATGGGGTATAAATTCTAAACTCTTGATTGATTTCAGTTTTTGGGTTTATTTTATTTGTCGATGATGTTGTTGGATCTCGATCCCTACATAAAAAGGGTTTCGATCGACTGATACGTGTTGGGTTCGATTTTGGCTTGACGATCCTACGATTGTCTTTGTTTGTGAAGCGGGAATGTTCTTTAGATCATGTTCGGTTCTTTACTTGTTGTTGGATCATTTTAGGTTTCGGGTTACCTAGCTGCTGTTGAAATTATTTGTGATGCATGCATTGTTGGTTTGGGTTTCTTGTATAAATTGTTGCTTGGGTTCTCCTTCCTATACTTGTTGTGGGATGTTGGTTTAGGTTTTTCCTATTATACATGTTGGGTTGGGAAAGATTTCTTTGCTGTAGGAGATGTTTTGCTATTTGGATTAAAATTGTTGGTTGGGTATCTATTATGCATGATGGGTTTAACTTGGTACTGTAGGTGTTTTTGTTGGGAGCTTTTCGATATAAATCACATGCGGGTATATATTAGTTGGGAGTATTTCTATTTCGGGAATGACATCTCCATTAGCATGGCTGCATTGTTGATTTTGGGACTACGTCCACTATGCCATGCCTAGATGTTTTACTTTATTTGTCGGTTTCGATTTTTATTAGAGTACTTTGATACTCTCGATTTTTCGATATAAATCACAGACTCTAAAATTGATAGACTCTAAAAGTGAGGGTTTTGCTTTCTTTTTCAGGGTTTTGCTATACATAGATGTGCTATGGACAGTCTTCATGTGACCAAGTTGAAGCGTTATAAGTGTGCTTCTTCGCTACAGTATCTGTGAGATTTTTTATGCCGATAGTTTTGATGTAGCTAAAGTGTACTCTATATTGGATACTCTATATATTTTGAGAAGATGTATATAATGAAATGGAAAAATGTAGAATGGTAGCTAAAATACTCTATTTTGAGACAACAAAATAGAAAATGGTATTTTATATTATATTTCAATGCTTTGTTGTGAATATGGTTCAAAGTGTTTATTTTCGAATTGAATTGAGCAGCATTTGGAATGTCATGCCGTATAGAGCGTTATAAATGTAATACAACGACCATATACAACAATTTTTCATAACTATTCATAACGCTTTGAAAATAAAACGTAGCAGAAATTCAACCTATTAATGACGGTTTTGGATGAATTATCTATAACGCTTTTAAAAACATTTATAACACCCGATTTCATAACGATTGGACTGAGAAAAAGCGTCATGGTTTCAATTAATGACGCTTTTAGCCGTCATTAAAAGGTATTTTTGTTGTAGAGATAAACTGGTATTCTTGCCATCGTGAACCTCCCGGTTGATGAGCTGCTTTAATTTGGGCCGAACACGCAAGATGTTCTTATACGGAACAGAGAAGTTGTTCATAACTTGAACCCAAAAATTGGTATTTCTGGAATACCTACTTGTCATCCATCGCACCCATATAGAGTCATGTTGCAGCAACCGCCACGCCATCTTGAGCAATGCCACCTCTCGTAGTACCCGTAAGGATCGTAGGCCCACTCCTCCCTCCTCTTTGGCTTGACACATTTCATCCCAAGAAATGGCATGCAAGCCTCCTCTCCACACGAAGTTGGCGCATATTTTCTCTATTTTTTGTATTATTTTATCCGGAAGGAAAATAGCCTGCATCCAGTAGTTGATGATAGCATATATAACTGCCCGAATCAACTCAATATGGCCTCCGAACTGTCACGTCCCGACCCGGAATCACCCGAATCATCGTCCTCGCAGGGGGCGTGATGCCGCACGAGCCTGAAGTTGCGCTCGTACAAGGCAAGATGACAAGTTCTCAAATGGTTATCTTTTGATTCGATAATAACAACGAAAGGAAATAGAGTATACAAAACAATTCTCTTTATTGATATTCGAAACTGAGATTACAATGGCTTTCGATAGCCTAATAATACATGCCAGATCGGCTACAACACTCAGGTTCTCTCTTGCCCACAAAGGATTTCACTGTTCCATACATCATGCCTTCTATATCTCGGTCGCATCAATCATGTTGCATAATCCGAGCGTCAATGCGATTGCACGCTTCAATACGCTTCGGCATTCCAAGCCTCAACGCGTTCAAGCAACGCTTCGCCGCGAGCCTTCTATTCCCTGTACCCTGCATGAAGCTGGTGGGGGATCAGTACGTTCGTCCTCGCATGTACTGAAGCAAAGACCTTCTTTCTAAACTGATATTTTAGTATTTATGTTGAATCATGCAACTTAGCTTATGATCTTGCTATGTTCTCCTTAGGGTCAATTTCATGGCATATTCGAAAGCGTAAAGCATGGCAAGCATGTTATTCGATTTGCATAAGTAAACAAACAAGCAATCGCGTGTTGTTCCGTAACTTCTTACCAAGTCGACGCACTCGCCCTTGCGTCCCTTGCACTGACACAAGGTGAATACGCCTCATTCCTTCCCTTTCATGTTATATGTGCATCTCTAAGCAGGATCTATACGTGCGGGACACATATGTGCCTACACTTTCAACCCATCGTTCCTTAACTATATGAAGGTCGTGGGCGTATCCGCGCCGGAATGGACTAAAGGAGTTTCTCTTTTATCTTTTCTTACTTTCTTTTCTCTCCTTCTTTTCTCTCTCGTGTTTGGGTAGCCTGGCGTTTCACGGGTTGGGTTGCTATCCCAACTACCGAAACTTACCACGTGCCTACCATCATTTGCGGCTTTTCACATTTACGATCGAGTGCTAATCGGACTTCGCAGATGTACGCCTATCAAAGATTACATCCCTCCTAGGCCGAACGGTCCCGGTGCCCCGGTGCGCCCGTTCGGAGGGAACGTTCTGTGCACGGAAGATATCATCGCAATTATCTCAAGTCCATTCCATTCGACCATGCAACGCACTATCATTCAAACAACCAAGCATAGCCTTGAGTCCAAGACTCAGACTTTATCATCTCGTATTTCTTTCGTTAACTTTCTATGTTTTTACGTTTCATACTTCGTTTCAATGATTCAATGGCATCGTGCCTCAACTCAATGCTCGTCAACCGAACGACCCGAAGGTCTCGAACACCTTTCGAGGCACCATGTTATATCCGACAGTTCCGCCACATTCATGCCACAACTGTATTCTCTCGCAACGAAACCATCTTTTATTATCCCGTACACGTAGGCACGTTTCGATCGTATTTTCATGTTCTATAACTTAGCATTCAATGTTCGGGGCTTGCGCACTAGGGCGCTCGCCTATTGTCTTTCAATGTTCTAGCCGTCTAACTCGTGCATCAAAGGCACGGTATGGTTCGTGCACTAAGGCACTCGCCGAGTACAGTTATCCCATTTTCTTACGGCTTGCGCACCGAGGCGCTCGCCTTTGCGATATCCAATATTTCATAGCGACTCGTGCATATGATGCACGTTTCATTTCAATTGTACTAACTTAGTGTTCGACACACACTATGATTTATCTCCGATCGGACCACGCCCGTGGCGTCGATAGGTTAACTTAGCATACAATGATATATTTGACTTATCGAATGAAGGAGTAAAAAGAAGTCAATTCTTCCACCTTGAGTCGATACGCCTTCGTCGTTTTGTCGAGCCGATGCGGCCCGATTTTATAACTTTGTTGCACGGCCACTCTCCTGACTTAGCCATTCGAGCACTTCGTGCTTCATTGAGTTATACGTCCGATTTGCCTTAGCGTGCCCAAGTCTCGGCCCGTCGCAAGGCGACGATTTGATTTCGTGGACCCCTTACTAAATATGTCAAAAGATCGACCTCTAATATTTTCCTGTCAAAGTATAACCTGCACACGAAACCAACTAAAATCAATACTTGTATCGATTCGGACTTGCGCCTTGGTCGATTCGATTTCTTAGAATCTTCGAGCTGATTCAACGCACTCATCCTTCGGGGCAACGCGGCGCTTCGAATCGATTCCACTCGATGCATTCTTTCGGGGCAAGACAACTCTTCGCATCGACTTAGTTCAATGTGTTGCTCGGGACAACTTAACTTTCGTATCGTATTTGCATCGATATATTTCCTTGCATCAACGTGACTCGTTGAGTCAACGCTTCAGCGTAATGCACCGTGCGGAGCGGGGCATTACACGAACGACAGAAGTTGTGCATGCCATCCTTCTAGTCTAGTCTGAACATATTGGACCAAACCCTGACAGTCAGTGTCTCTGGCATAATTTATCGAAAGGGGGAAGCCAAGGTACTTGACCGGCAATTGACCTGGTTCAACTTGAAGCATCGACGCCCACCTTTCCTTCGCAGGACAATCTCGACTAAAATATAATTGGCTCTTCTCTCTGTTCAGATACAAACCTGACAGTTTACCGAAGTCTTTAAGTTCTTCATTTAGTCCATTAATACTTCTTTCGGATGGCTCAATGTCATGCCCCAGAACCAGAATACTGGAGATCCGGGGCGAAACAAAGCCAGCTACGTATATCAGAGTACGCCAATACCCCGGTATACGATCAAAGCTGTCTAGAAGACAAGTGGGTGGACTCTAGCATGCCATCGACGACTCCTAAGGTCGAACAAATCATATCTCAATCCAATAAACATAAGAAGCAATAAAGAGTAAATTATATATGAGATGGGTAAGGCGTCCCAAACACAAGTACATACATAATCATGAGAGCTGACATAATAAAAGATATATCAACTGACTATACAAAAGGTACGTAAATGTACAACTAGCAGTTGTCCAGAATATACATCCACGTCGTACTAAGACGGAGGGAACAAAACCAAAAAAGAAGGACTAACATATGTCCTTGGCTAATACACCACAAAATGAAAGTGCAAAATAAAGTGAAAAATAAAGGTAAACCACTCGCTAATCTATATCGGTCCTCTGAGTGCGAACCATCCGGAGGAGAAGACGGTAGATCCTCATGATCAACTATGGAACCTGGCCATACAAAACCAGTGGGGTCAGACCCCAAATAGTAAGTACCACAAGGAAGGCTCGAGGTGAACGACAAAGCCCAACAACAACACGACAACATAATGACAGAAATAAATAAATATGGGTCAAGACTAATGCGGTACCAATGCACGTATCTCAAGATTATAAATGACTGAATGAAAATACTGAACCATATAGCAATAGAGAACAATAAGTCAATGAGCAACAATGGACTTAGGAACTACTAGAAATCGGAGCCACAACCCTTAAACTAAACAAGGACCAAGGTTGCAGATCTTTTCCCTAGCAGAACTTAGCCTCTGGCCACTCATCGACATAAGAGTATATAAAGTAACACACAACCAAAAGTGCACGGCCAATCAATACCTATGGCTTGCTATCATTAACTAGATAGGATTATCATAATCCTAATTACTAGTATGCAAGTTGAGGATTTTCGTAACTACCTGACTGCAGATACCCGGATGTCCAGGGGTACGAGTAGTACATCTATTGTCCAACAAGACTGCTGGCAGATGAAATGTGTCTTGACCTGTAGCATGAACAACCATATCATATACTTGTAAAAGAAAACATATAACTGACTGTGCCGCAAGCCGGTACGACATGTGACTCGATCATATATCAATACGCGCAAACTTGGTAGGTCATGGAGCCCTTGCCAAGCAGGGTTGAGCCATGCCTCATGGGGCCCTTGGAGCTCGGGGTTGGTAGTACGAATTTCCTCCAACAATGATCTACTTGAATTTACTAGTTATTTACCTTATCATATTCATGTCAAATTCTCAAGTCGTGGACACTCAAGAATTTCCTAAGATGACGTGTGCTATGTACAAGTAAATCATAAGTTATCACTTACGAACATTCCCGTACTAACATCACGTGATACATGGAACAATGCTCACACTCGATTGTCCAGTGCCAAGATGCAATAGATTAAACATTCAACAAGATATATCCACGGTGTCAAGAAAGAACATGTACTCATATCTCGGGTCTAGAAATCAATAAGAAAATCAAGTCATGAGTGTGCTACTACGAGCCACTATAGAGAATTAAGGGAGTACGCCATGACAGGCCACTATCATGTAAGCAAAGAAGGACATGTATCATGAGTGCGCCACGACAGGCCACTATCTAGTAAGCAAAAAAGATATGTAAGAAGAGTGCGCCACGACAGACTACTATTATGTAAGCAAAAAAGACATGGCAATAATTATCATAGCTTGTAAGAAAGAATCTATCAAAAAGACATATTATGGCATGTGGGAAAGAATAATTAAAGCTAAGTACATTTCATAAAAAATGATTGAACATGTGCTAGTATCAAGTGTATATAGGCTGTACAATCATTTTCTAACTATGCAAGATCATCTAATCATGTTAAAAAATTATTATAGTCAAGGATATTATCAAAAACGAAAAAAAACGGACAGAAACGGACAAAAACAGACAAAAATAGCCTAAAACAGCATACCGGCGGTATTCCGGCCTAAAGACAGAAAGTTTCTGGTGCAAAAATCGGCATACCGTCGGTATACCGATTTTTCAAACAGCAACAAAATCCAGATTTTTGCCAAAACTTGTTTCGGCCATAAAAACTTCATTTTAAATCGAAATTCGGATTTTCAAAAGTCAAAATTGTATAGAATTGAATTTCCTACAACATGGAAGAAGTACTTGTCTAGGGTTAAGTTCCAATCCTAATCTTCTACTCCACCAAGAGGGGCACGAAACCACACTCTAGGCCTCAAGGCCAAGCTCCCATGCAAACTCCAAGGGAAGAGAAGAGAATATGAATGAAGAGATAGGGTGGAGAGAATAAAAAGAGAGAAGAGAAAGAAAATAAGAGGGTATATATAGAAGAGGTAAATTAATCGTGACCGTTGGATTGTGATCCATGTCAAAATCTATATCATTCCTAGCCATTGAAAAAAAATCAATTGTCCATTGGATAATAGAATGCATCTATACTATTCACGAAAAAATCTAAATACTATTCATCAAAATATCTAAATACTATTCACGAAAATATCAGAAACACTATTCATAAAAATATCATAAATCAAAAATATCTAAAATATGGAAAATATGTCCGAACGGTATGCCGTCGGTATACACCGGTACACCGTCGGTATGCTGGTCAAGGAGAAAATCTATAATTTGAATTTTTTTTAAAGCATTCTGAAAACCAAGAAAATACGAAATACAATACAAAATACGTATCTGTATATAAATACCGATACTGTGAGACGAGTCTCACAACTCTCCACAACTTAGAAAAATTTCGTCCTCAAAATTTCCTAAAGCCAGTCGAGCAAAAATACACATGCTAAAACAAAGTAAAATGGTAACACATCGAAAGAAAATATCCCGTGTACAAGTGATATTTGAGATACAGAATTTAAATAAATGCTGAAAATAATAAATACATATATATATATATATATATATATATATATATATATATATATATATATATATATATATATATATATAAATATATATATATATATATATATATATATAATACAAGAAAGGAGGCATATGGAATAATATACCCCTGAGTCAGTTGAGTAGGGATTCGTCCTCGCTTGCCTACGCTGACTCACAAAGTGGACAAGGGTCAAGTTTCGATGTAAGTCGGTACCAACGACTCAGTCGAAGACATGACTCTAATCCAGGACGCACCTACGTAGTCGGGATACATGATAGATATCGTGTATCACGAGATACGGAGGCAGATAAGTGGTACAAAAAACTCGTGTTCACTCGCCGAATGTGTCAAGTCGACCATCGCATTCCGGGTATGAATGGAATACAAGGCCGTCAATGGTACCCAAGAATAAGAATGACTTAAGGAACACCTCAGAAGCTTACTAACAATCTGACTGCCCTCAACCAACATCTTGTCACTCCCCGTTCCCAGAATGCATATTTTTATTCATGTACAACTCATGTATATTTATGTAGTATTTATCATGTATTATCTTGTATTTAAATTCCTTTAATTTCATGTTAATTAATTAGCTGCATTTTATTTCCTGCAATTTTTATTCTTGCATTTATTTCTGTATTTTATTTCCTGCTGTTATTCTCTACTTTTAGTCTTGTGTTTCGGGTTCATGGTGGATCAAACCCGGCCCAACCCCACCTACCACCATCCTTCCTATTTAAAGCTTTCATCTCCTTCTCTCTCCTCATAACTCATTCTTCACCATTACTTCTTCTTCTTCCTCTCATCACTTCTCCACCTACCAGCAGTAGCAGTAGGCAAGTACAATCTTGCTTCTTGCTTGGAGAACCATTTTTATGGTTCATTTCTCTCCCTCTCACGATTCTGAGAGAGTTTACTACTTAGCATTTTTGATTTCTGTGGCTGGTTTCTCCTAGATCTAAGTTGCTGTTCTTCTCGGTTGGCCATAGGTTTTCTCGGTTGGCCATGGGTTTTGATCTCCCAACTTAGCGTATTTTCTGGCTGGGAACTTTATTTTCTGGCTTGGGACGAAGGCTGAGTCACGCACACGTTCTTACGTGTCTGCATGTATTTTCAGTCATGCACACGTTCTTATGTGTCTGCGTGTATTTTCAGTCACGCACACGTTCTTACGTATCAGCGTGGATTTTAGTCACGCACACGTCTTTACTTGTGCGTGCGTGGATTTTTAGTTACGCTCACGTTCTCATGGAGCGTGCGTGGATTTTAGTCACGCTCACGTTCTCATGGAGCGTGCGTAGATTTTTAGTCACGCTCACGTTCTCATGGAGCGTGCGTGGATTTGTAGTCATGCTCACGCCCTTACATGCCAGCGTGTATTTTGAGTTACGCTCACTTGTGCGTGCGTGAATTTCTAATCACTTTTCACGCTGTGCGTGCATGAATTTCTTGTCACACTTTTCACGCTTTTCCACGCTCACGTTATGAATACGTAAATTTCTTTTTCACGCTCACGCTGTTTACACGTTCACCCCAACCTGCTAGACTTGGCGTGACTTTTGGCCTTAGCTTAGACTTGTTGGCGTAACTTTCTAACCAGGGTGTTTCTATTTGTTCTATAACTTATTCATTTAATGATGGCATGATAATTCTTCTATTATATCCTTACGCCTTTTAGCATGAACTTGATAAAATCATGATATGTTAATATTGTCAATATAGATTGTTATATTGAATGCTCCTTGTGTCTTGATCGGTTTGTAGATACCCAGTATGACTGGAACTTAACCCTGAGAATTATAGACTCGACCCCATGCAATACTAATTGACTTTCATGCCTTGTTACCATTGATAATAATGGTTATCTTGATTAAATATTGATCATGCGTTCCTAGTTGGAACTAAGAGACTGGCTAGTCGCCTTATTGAATGAAATGAATGAGACACGTTCATGTAATGAACTATTGCAATCGATTAGCCGATCCCGAATATTGGCATACAGGCATATGCAGGTTTCAAATTATTTATTTATTTATTTAGTTATTTATTTATCTTACAAAAACAGCATGTGTACTTTATGGTCAAGGCATGATTACTCCGTGGTTAGATTTGATTGTTGCATTACGCTATGTAAGACCTACAACATAGCCACACGGGTATCGTTGTAGAGTTGCGTATATCGTACCCCGTACAAAAGTACTCATTTGAATGACCATGATCCACGGCATGGAACTTCACTCAACATAGGGACTATTAAGTTAAATAAAATAATGATGGCATGGAGAGAATGGTTTCCCGAGTTCTTACATGGCAGCCCTCTTTGGGACTATTAAAGTGCCCGACAGGCCGGCTGGTTCCCACAGATACCGTAAATCTGTCACACGGGCAGGAAACGGTATCTGCTTATATTATTGTACATGCTATATTAACGGCGGGCGTCCTGCTGGGACTCGTCTAATTATATGATTGGCACAATTGATTGATTGGATGGACTAGCCTTGCTCGCACATAGTAAGAACTGAGGAATCCCTATTTGCATAATTCCAGGATAACTTGGGACTCACAATAGCAAGCCGTAGTAGTTGATTGGCCATTCAAGATGATTTGTTTGTGTACTGTACCTACTCTGTTGCCTAACTGAGATGATCAGAATGTCAGGACATGACGGGCCAACTTCTGTCCTTGTTTGGTTGGGAGGTTGGTTCGAAGTGTCGTGAGGTTATGTGAATCCTAGTGGAAAGCAGAGATCTATTATTATATTCTCTTACTTACTGGTTTAATCCTTCATATCGTCCTTCCTTGTGGTACTTGCTATTAGAGGTCTAACCTCTCTGGTTTTGCATGGCCAGATTTAGAGCCAGTCCTCGAGGATCCAGCTTACTTCTACCTCCACGATGGTCAATACTAGATGGATGATCGCAGGAGGACTCGAGTGGGTTTCCTTACTCCACCGCTCGTTTTGTTATTTATTTCATACTTAGCCGTTTGGCACCGATATGTTAGTCGGATTGTCTTGCACTTACTTTTGCATAATTATAACAAAAGTCAGACTGCAGCTGATAACAATTGTGTATATGTTACTATACCATCTGGCTATGTTTTGTAAAGCCAGATCTCAAGAACATTTTGACTGAGCGTTTAGGACGCCTTACTGCTTTATCTTACATGTTCTCTATTACTGTTTCTTGTTTGAACGATTAAGACAATAGATGTGAAGTGACCATAGTAGGACTTTCATCTAGTATGCACCCCCTAGTCTGGTTAGACATCATTGATCGTATTATACGGTATTCATCTACCCGTAATACGTAGCTGGCTGAGTCATTCCCCCTCTCTCCAGTATTCTGGTTCTGGGACGTGACAAGGTTTTAGTGGTGGCCCATGGAGGTCTGATTTCAGACTTGTAGGGTGTTTTGATTTATAGGATGTCTCAATCACACGTGTTCCCTCCTTGATCTCATGATTCGTTATTCTTAACCCTTACTTGACATTCCGGTATCCTTTGACTTCATTGATCCTCCATGTCCGGTTGTTTGATTGTTCTCTTGTCCCTTTTCTTAGGGGCACTTCGTCCGCATCGGTCAGAGCTGGACAACAGCAGGAGCAGCATGGATAACCTGACCCTGTTGGTCAGCAACAAGGGCCAGTACTAACTCAAGAGGCTACCCAGGAAGAAGTGATAGTGGAACCAGCAGCTGGATCGCAGTATCCGGATATTCCACCACCACCAACAGTTCCACCTACCCAAGTGGACACACCAGCCCTTCTGGAGATCATGAGAGGAATGATGGCTACTCAGCAATATCAGATGTTGGCCCAGCAACGCATGCACACTCAGCTACAAGAGCAGAATGTGTTGCTCAAACAAGGATTGCAGACGGCTTTGGAAAGAGGAGTGAGGACTGATTCAGGAGCATCAGCCAGGTTTTGCAAGTACAACCCCCGCCGTTTCGAGGGCACGGAGGATGCCATATCAGCAGATGCTTGGCTTAAGGATATGGAGGCTATTCTGACGGCAGCTAAGGTACCGGCAGAAGAACGTGTGGATCTAGTGAAGTTGTTACTTCAGGATGTCGTACGTGATTGGTGGGAATCAGAGGAAGTGGGCATCAGGCGTCCTGTGGCTTGGGACGATTTCACTGTCAGATTTAAGACCAAGTACTATGGAGTTGTGGCACGGTTTGAGCTGCAACAGAAGTTTATCAGCCTCAGGCAGGCCGGCAAGACTGTAGATGCTTATGCAGCGGAGTTCTGCAGATTGAGTAGATTCGCCCCAGAGATGGTAGCAATAGGGAGCCAGAGGGCCATGAGATTTCAGCAAGGGTTTCATCTTGAACTCTTGCAATTGATAGAGGGGCACAATTACCAAACTTTTGACGAAGTATTGACGGCGACTCGAAGGCATGAGATCACCATTCAGAGGCTTGCAGTAAGGACTGGGGGTCAGAAGAGATCCCACAGTCAGATTGAAGGAGGAGGGGAGCAGCGCCCCGAACAACAGCACCATCCACTGGCATTCGTATCCACGATGTGGCGATACGAGGACCAGCACCACCACCCAGGCAGCAGCAACAGCAACAGAGGAAGAACCAGCATCCCCCGGCGGGCTGCACTTATTGTGGAAAGATGGGACACACTAGAGATGTGTGTCAGACATTAAATGGACTGTGTCTGATATGTGGAAATCCAGACCATCGGGTTACCACATGTCCCATGAATTCAAGGTCAGGAGGACCAGGGCAGCAGTTTCCTGCTCTGCCAGCACCAGGGGCAGGCCAGTATCGAGGACCAGCAGTGGCAGTAAGGCCGTTGGCACATCGTCCGTTAATGACGTAGGCTCAGATATTTCGGCAGCAGGGGCCGCCGATGCAGTAACACCAGCATAGACCACCCCAGCATCATCAAGGCAGAGGCCAGCAGCAGCATCAGGCTAGGCCGTAGCATGGAAATCAGCAAGGAGGTCGAGGGCAAGAATTCACTTTGTCCTTGGAGGAGGCATTGGCATCGGGAGATATTATGGCAGGTAACATTCTCGTCGCCTCATATCCCGCAGTAGCATTGTTTGATTCGGGAGCATCGCATTCATTTATATCTGCACAATTTATGACACGACTAGGCATAGAGTTCGAGGCATTGCCAGGGAGGTTGAATATACTCACTTAATGGGCTCGTAGGAGTTAGTAGAGTTATTCTAGCGTGTAGTGTTGTAGTTTGCGGGCATTCCTTACCCGCCCGGTTGATAGAATTTCTTGTTAGAAATTTTGACGTTATCTTAAGCATGGACTGGCTGAAAGACAGTCATACGACAATAGATTATCGTAGAGGGAGTGCATCTTTTGATATTCCAGGCGTGGAGCGGTTCACCTTAGTCAGATCAGAGGCAACTCAACAAGAGCAGGGAGTAGTAACGGCAATGGAAGAAGTTTAGATTCCGAAGGTAGTTGAAGAGTTTCTAGACGTATTTCCCGAAGAACTTCCAGGTCTACCACCGGATAGAGATATTGAGTTCAGCATAGAATTGGCACCAGGAACTAAACCGATGTCAGATCGAGTTTACAGAATGGCGGATTCAGAGCAGGCCAAGGTATATCAGCACATAAAGGAACTAAAGGAGAAGAAGTTCATCCAAGCTAGCGTGTCACCATGGGCAGCACCAGTGGTACTTGTGGGAAAGAAGGATGGGTCATCCAGATTATGTATTGACTACAGGAAGCTTAATACGGCAACTGTGAAGAACAAATACCCATTACCCAGGATCGACGACTTATTTGATCAGTTGAGCAAAGCTAGAGTTTTCTCCAAGATAGATCTTCGTTCAGGGTACCATCAGGTGAGGGTTCGAAAGGAAGATATTCTCAAGACAGAGTTCAGGTCGAAGTATGGGCATTATGAGTTCTTAGTAATGCCGTTTGGTTTGACCAATGCTCCAGCAATATTCATGGATTTGATGAATCACATCTTTATGCCATACTTAGATCAGTTTGTCGTTGTGTTTTTCGACGACATTCTCGTATACTCTGCTAGTGAAGAGGAGGACGAAGACCACCTCAGGAAAGTGTTGCAGGTTCTGAGAGAGAACCAGTTGTATGCCAAGCTCAGCAAGTGTGAATTTTGGTCGGATCACATTTCATTTTTGGGTCACATCATATCAGGAGCTGGAGTAGCAGTAGATCCCAAGAAGATAGAAGCAGTAGAAAGTTGGCCAGTACCCAAGACTGTAGCAGATGTGCGGAGCTTCTTGGGATTGGCAGGATATTACAGAACGTTTATGTCAGACTTTGCAAGGCTTTCAGCACCCATGACCCGCTTGACCCGGAAGGATGTACCGTTCGTTTGGTCGGCAGAATGTCAGGCATCATTTGAGACTTTGAAGCAGAAATTGATATCAGCACCCATTCTTACATTGCCAGTTGGACCCGGAGGTTTACAGTATATTGTGATGCGTCAGGTAAAGGACTTGGATGTGTCCTTATGCAACATGGAAAGGTGATAGCGTATGCATCTAGGCAGCTTCGGGACCACGAGAAGAATTATCCAACTCATGATTTGGAGTTAGCGGCAGTAGTTTTTGCTTTGAAGCTATGGAGGTATTACTTATATGGTGACCGAGTAGAGATGTACACAGACCACAAAAGTCTGAAGTACATCTTTACTCAGAAGGAGCTGAACATGAGGCAGAGAAGATGGTTGGAGTTGATTAAGGATTATGACGTGGAGCTTCAGTATCATCCAGGCAAGGCGAATGTAGTAGCAGACGCTCTTAGCAGGAGAGGCGGCACATTTATGTTAACAACACAGAGGCATATCTTAGAAGACCTTCAGGAGATGGGCATCGAAGTTATACTTCCTAGTGATATAGGAGTTCTAACAAGTCTGCAAGTTCAATCCGACTTGATAGGCAGGATCAAGACAGCTCAGGCACAAGATCCAAGGATTCAGAAGCTTAGGGCAGAATGTGAGTCAGGACTCAGGAAGGAGATGAGAATTCATGAAGATGGTACACTTAGGTTTGGATCACGTCTATGTGTGCCTAGTGGAGATATCAGACAGGAGGTTATGGCAGAAGCTCACTGTTCTCAGTATTCTATTCACCCTAGAGGGACCAAGATGTACCAAGATATCAAGCAGCATTTCTGGTAGAACGGGATGAAGAGGGAGATAGCTAGATTTGTTTTCCGTTGCTTGGTATGTCAGCAAGTGAAGGCAGAACAGCAGAGGCCAGCTGGGTTATTGCAACCGCTTTCTATCCCAGAATGGAAATGGGAGCATATTACAATGGACTTTGTGACCGGTTTACCGAGATCACCAAGTGGTAAGGACGCTATTTGGGTAATAGGGGACCGACTTACGAAGGTAGCACACTTTCTTTCTTTCAGAGTAGGGCAATCTACAGAAAAGTTGGCAGAGTTATATATGCAACAGATAGTCAGGCAGCATGGAGTCCCTGTCAGTATTGTGTCGGATCGAGATACCCGCTTTATATCACATTTCTGGAAGAGCTTACATCATAGTCTGGGTACCAAGTTAAGGTTTAGCACGGCTTACCATCCGCAGACGGATGGATAATCAGAAAGAACAATTCAGACTTTAGAAGACATGTTGCGAGCTTGCACTTTAGATTTTGGAGGGTCTTGGGAGAGTCACCTGCTCTTAGTCGAGTTCTCATACAATAATAGTTATCAAGCCAGTATCCAGATGGCGCCATTTGAAGCACTGTATGGTAAGAAGTGCAGGTCACCGCTTGCATGGGATGATATCGGAGAGAGGAAGATGTTAGGCCCAGAAATGATTGTTCAGACGGTTGAAGTGGTTAAGGGAATTAGAGAGCGACTTCGAGTTGCGCAGGACCGGCATCGTCATTGGACGGACCAGCATCATAGGCCGTTAGAGTTCTCGGTTGGGGACCACGTATTCTTGCGGATCTCACCTACTCGTGGGGTCATTAGATTTGGCGTTCGCGGGAAATTGAGTCCGCGGTACGTAGGCCCATTTGTTATTCTTGATCGGATAGGCGATGTTGCTTATCGTTTATCCCTCCCACCTTCGTTACGAGAGGTGCATGACGTGTTTCATGTATCTCAATTACGTAGGTATGTATCGGACCCAAGCCATATCCTCGATCATTCGGAGCTGGTTGTTGGTACCAACCTATCTTACGAGGAACAGCCTGTGTCCATTTTGGACCGAAGAGAGAAGATACTCAAGAACCGAATAATTAGTCTTGTCCGTGTTGCTTGGGGTCATCACTCATTGGGAGAGTCGACGTGGGAACGTAAGGATGATATCCGATCACGGTATCCACACCTGTTTGACTCACAAGGTATATCTCTTTCTGTATACCTTGATTGTCCTGATTCTTCATGCTTGTCACCTTATGTGTAGAGCTACTTGATATCGTAGAATGATGAATTTACATATATAGTACTTGCTTTAGATATGGTAATAATGATTGCTTGTTCACTAGAATTGCTTGTATTAATTTAGCTCCGATATTTCTAACCTGCTTGGATTTGAAATTCCGAGGACGGAATTTTTCTAAGGTGGGTAGAGATGTCACTCCCCGTTCCCAGAATGTGTATTTTTATTCATGTACAACTCATGTATATTTATGTAGTATTTATCATGTATTATCTTGTATTTAAATTCCTTTAATTTCATGTTAATTAATTAGCTGTATTTTATTTCCTGCAATTTTTATTCTTGCATTTATTTCTGCATTTTATTTCCTGCTGTTATTCTCTACTTTTAGTCTTGTGTTTCGGGTTCATGGTGGATCAAACCCGGCCCAACCCCACCTACCACTAACCTTCCTATTTAAAGCTTTTATCTCCTTCTCTCTCCTCATAACTCATTCTTCACCATTACTTCTTCCTCTTCCTCTTATCACTTCTCCACCTACCAGCAGTAGCAGCAGGCAAGTGCAATCTTGCTTCTTGCTTGGAGAACCATTTTTATGGTTCATTTCTCTTCCTCTCACGATTCTGAGAGAGTTTACTACTTAGCATTTTTGATTTCTGTGGCTGGTTTCTCCTAGATCTAAGTTGTTGTTCTTCTCGGTTGGCCATGGGTTTTCTCGGTTGGCCATGGGTTTTGATCTCCCAACTTAGCGTGTTTTCTGGCTGGGAACTTCATTTTCTGGCTTGGGACGAAGGCTGAGTCACGCACACGTTCTTACGTGTCTGCGTGTATTTTCAGTTACGCACACGTTCTTACGTGTCTGTGTATATTTTTAGTCACGCACACGTTCTTACGTGTCAGCGTGGATTTTAGTCACGTACACGTCTTTACTTGTGCGTGCATGGATTTTTAGTCACGCTCACGTTCTCATGGAGCGTGCGTAGATTTTAGTCACGCTCACGTTCTCATGGAGCGTGCGTGGATTTTTAGTCACGCTCACGTTCTCATGGAGCGTGCGTGGATTTGTAGTCATGCTCACGCCCTTACATGCCAGCGTGAATTTTGAGTTACGCTCACTTGTGCGTGCGTGAATTTCTTATCACTTTTCACGCTGTGCGTGCGTGAATTTCTTGTCACACTTTTCACGCTTTTCCACCCCACATTATGAATACGTGAATTTCTTTTTCACGCTCACGCTGTTTACACGTTCACCCCAACCTGCTAGACTTGGCGTGACTTTTGGCCTTAGCTTAGACTTGTTGGCGTGACTTTCTAACCAGGGTGTTTCTATTTGTTCTATAACTTATTCATTTAATGATGGCATGATAATTCTTCTATTATATCCTTACGCCTTTTAGCATGAACTTGATAAAATCATGATATGTTAATATTGTCAATATAGATTGTTATATGGAATGCTCCTTGTGTCTTGATCGATTTGTGGATATCCAGTATGACTGGAACTTAACCCTGAGAATTATAGACTCGACCCCATGCAATACTAATTGACTTTCATGCCTTGTTACCATTGATAATAATGGTTATCTTGATTAAATATTGATCATGCGTTCCTAGTTGGAACTAAGAGACTGGCTAGTCGCCTTATTGAATGAAATGAATGAGACACGTTCATGTAATGAACTATTGCAATCGATTAGCCGATCCCGAATATTGGCATACAGGCACATGCAGGTTTCAAATTATTTATTTATTTATTTAGTTATTTATTTATCTTACAAAAATAGCATGTGTACTTTATGGTCAAGGCATGATTACTCCGTGGTTAGAATTGATTGTTGCATTACGCTATGTAAGACCTACAACATAGCCGCACGGGTATCGTTGTAGAGTTGCGCATATCGTACCCCGTACAAAAGTACTCATTTGAATGACCATGATCCACGGCATGGAACTTAATTCACTCAACATAGGGACTATTAAGTTAAATAAAATAATGATGGCATGGAGAGAATGGATTCCCGAGTTCTTACATGGCAGCCCTCTTTGGGACTATTAAAGTGCCGACAGGCCGGCTAGTTCCCACAGATACCGTAAATCTGTCACACGGACAGGGAACGATATCTGCTTATATTATTGTACATGCTATATTAATGGCGGGCGTCCCGCTGGGACTCGTCTAATTACATGATTGGCGCAATTGATTGATTGGATAGACTAGCCTTGCTCGTACATAGTAAGAACTGAGGAATCCCTATTTGCATAATTCTAGGATAACTTGGGACTCACAATAGCAAGCCGTAGTAGTTGATTGACCGTTCAAGATGATTTGTTTGTGTACTGTACCTACTCTGTTGCCTAACTGAGATGATCAGAATGTCAGGACATGACGAGCCAACTTCTGTCCTTGTTTGGTTGGGAGGTTGGTTCGAAGTGTCGTGAGGTTATGTGAATCCTAGTGGAAAGCAGAGATCTATTATTATATTCTCTTACTTACTGGTTTAATCCTTCATATCGTCCTTCCTTGTGGTACTTGCTATTAGAGGTCTAACCTCTCTGGTTTTGTATGGCCAAATTTAGAGCCAGTCCTCGAGGATCCAGCTTACTTCTACCTCCACGATGGTCAATACTAGAGGGATGATCGCAGGAGGACTCGAGTGGGTTTCCTTACTCCACCGCTCGTTTTGTTATTTATTTCATACTTAGCCGTTTGGCACCGGCATGTTAGTCGGATTGTCTTGCACTTACTTTTGCATAATTGTAACTAAAGTCAGACTGCAGCTGATAACAATTGTGTATATGTTACTATACCATCTGGCTATGTTTTGTAAAGCCAGATCTCAAGAACATTTTGACTGAGCGTTTGGGACGCCTTACTGTTTTATCTTACATGTTCTCTATTACTGTTTCTTGTTTGAACGATTGAGACAATAGATGTGAAGTGACCATAGTAGGACTTTCATGTAGTATGCACCCCCTCGTCTGGTTAGACAACATTGATCGTATTATACGGTATTCATCTACCCGTAATACGTAGCTGGCTGAGTCATTCCCCCGCTCTCCAGTATTCTGGTTCTGGGGCGTGACACATCTGCTCAATGATAACAAACTCTTTCTGTCTATGCATCGGGACGGCTTCTCTTACCTGCTGCTGATTTTATCTGACTTACTGGACCTGGACAAACTATACCGGATGCTGACATTAAATCTGCAGAGACTGTATCGGAAGGAGGTGCTGAACATGGGATCGGGCTGACTTTATTAGCTGAACTGACTGGAGTGAAGTGAACTGAGCTGCCACCAGATGCTGAGATAGTACTGGTACATGACTCTGTGGAGGCGGGATCTGATACCGATATACTGCTTGAACCAAGGAAGAAGACGGAGCAATAAAATCCTCGAAAGAAATAGATAAGAAGGTTGGGTGTCCCTGAATGATAAGGACACGTGATATCAATAATGGATAGGAATAGAACAAGGATATGTCAATCATGTTTACAGTTCAAGGAAAATAAGAATGCGATAAGCAAAGGGGGATCAAATGAAGACAAGTATAGGATTGAGATTCTAACAAGATGAATATCCCACAAGTCTGAAGACAGACCTTGCATGTGCCACCAAAAAACCTGTCATGTCCCAGAACCAGAATACTGGAGATCCGGGGCGAAACAAAGCCAGCTACGTATATCAGAGTACGCCAATACCCCGATATACGGTCAAAGCTGTTTAGAAGACAAGTGGGTAGACTCTAGCATGCCACTGACGACTCCTAAGGTCGAACAAATACTATCTCAATCCAATCAACATAAGAAGCAATAAAGAGTAAATCATATATGAGATGGGTAAGGCATCCCAAACACAAGTACATATATAATTATGAGAGCTGACATAATAAAAGATATATCAACTGAGTATACAAAAGGTACGTAAATGTACAACTAACAGTTGTCCAGAATATACATCCACGCCGTACTAAGACGGAGGGAACAAAACCCAGAAACAAGGACTAACATATGTCCTTGGCTAATACACCACAAAATAAAAGTGCAAGATAAAGTGGAAAATAAAGGTAACCCACTCGCTAATCCATATCGGTCCTCTGAGTGCGAACCATCCGGAGGAGAAGATGGTAGATCCTCGTAATCAACTATGGAACATGGCCATGCAAAACCAGTGAGATCAGACCGCAAATAGCAAGTACCACAAGGAAGGCTCGAGGTGAATGACAAAGCCCAACAACAACACAACAACATAATGACAGAAATAAATAAATATGGGTCAAGACTAGTGCGGTACCAATACATGTATCTCGATAATATAAATGACTGAATGAAAATACTGAACCATATAGCAATAGAGAACAATAAGCCAATGAGCAACAAGGGACTTAGGAACTACTAGAAATCAGAGCCACAACCCTTAAACCAAACAAGGACCAGGGTTGCAGATCTTTTCCCTAGCAGAACTTAGCCTCTGGTCACTCATCGACATAAGAGTATATAAAGTAACACACAACCAAAAGTGCATGGCCAATCATTACCTACGGCTTGCTATCATTAACTAGCTAGGGTTATCACAATTCTAATTACTAGTATGCAAGTTGAGGATTTTTGCAACTACCTGACTGCAGATACCCGGATGTCCAGGGGTACGAGTAGTACATCTATTGTCCAACAAGACTGCTGGCAGATGAAACATTTCTTGACCTGTAGCATGAACAACCATATCATATACTTGTAAAAGAAAACATATAACTGATTGTGCCGCAAGCCGGCACGACATGTGACTCGATCATATATCAATACGCACAAACTTGGTCGGTCATGGAGCCCTTGCCTAGCAGGGTTGAGCCACGCCTCATGGGGCCCTTGGAGCTCGGGGTTGGTAGTGCGAATTTTCTCCTACAATAATCTACTTGAATTTACTAGTCATTTACCTTATCATATTCATGTCAAATTCTCAAGTCGTGGACACTCAAGAATTTCCTAAGATGACGTGTGCTATGTACGAGTAAATCGTAAGTTATCACTTACGAACATTTTCGTACTAACATCACGTGATACACGAAACAATACTCACACTCGATTGTTCAGTGCCAAGATGCAATAGATTAAACATTCAACAAGATATATCCACGGTGTCAAGAAAGAACATGTACTCATATCTCGAGTCTAGAAATTAATAAAAAAAATTAAGTCATGAGTGCCCTACTACGAACCACTATAGAGAATTAAGGGACTACGCCATGACAGGCCACTATCATGTAAGCAAAGACGGATATGTATCATGAGTGCGCCACGACAGGCCACTATCTAGTAAGCAAAGAAGACATGTAAGAAGTGTGCGCCATGACAGGCCACTATCATGTAAGCAAAGAAGACATGGCAACAATTATCATAGCTTGTAAGAAAGAATCTATCAAAAAGACATCATGGCATGTGGGAAAGAATAATTAAAGCTAAGTATATTTTATAGAAAAATGATTGAACATGCGCTAGTATCAAGTGTATATAGGTTGTACAATCATTCTCTAACTATGCAAGATTATCTAATCATGTTAAGAAATCATTATAGTCAAAAAATATATCAAAAACGGACAAAAACAGACAGAAACGGACAAAAACAGCCTAAAACGGCATACCGGCGGTATTCCGACCTAAAGACAGAAAGTTTCTGGTGCAAAAATCGACATACCGTCGGTATACACCGGCATACCGTCGGTATACAGATTTTTCAAACAGCAACAAAATCCAGATTTTTGCCAAAACTTGTTTCGGCCATAAAAACTTTATTTTAAATCGAAATTCAGATTTTCAAAAGTCAAAATTGCATAGAATTGAATTTTCTATAACATGGAAGTATTAATTTTCATAAATTAAAGCATTTGATAGATCAGTACCTCAAAGTACTCAAAAATTATATCTAGAAACTCAGATCTACGTAATTCTGTCGATCAAAACCAAAACTGCTATATACTAAAGATGTTGGCAATTTAGAGGAGCATATTATAGAACAATAAAACTTTAATTTCTATGGAAAACAAAATTATAGCATGGTCATGTCACTTTTGAGCAAGATGTACTTGCCTAGGATTAAGTTCCAAGCCTAATCTTTTACTACACCACCAAAAGGGGCACAAAACCACACTCTAGGCCTCAAGGCCAAGCTCCCATGCAAATTCCAAGGGGAAAGAAGAGAAGATGAATGAAGAGAGAGGGTGGAGAGAATGAAAAGAGAGAATAAAGAGAAAATAAGAGGGTATATATAGAATAGGTGAATTAATCGTGACCGTTGGATTGTGATCCATGTCAAAATCTAGATCAATCCTAGCCATTGAAAGAAAAACAATTGTCCATTGGATAATAGAATGCATCTACACTATTCACAAAAATATCTAAATAATATTCATCAAAATATCTAAATACTATTCACAAAAATATCAGAAATACTATTCATGAAAATATCATAAACCAAAAATATCTAAAATATGAAAAATTTGTCCGGACGATATGCCGTCGGTATACACCGGTACACCGTCGGTATGCTGGTCAAGGAGAAAATCTATAATTTGAAAAAAAATTTAAAGCATTCCGAAAACCAAGAAAATATAAAATACAATACAAAATACGTATCCGTATATAAATACCGATACTGTGAGACGAGTCTCACACTTAACGAACACAAGTAGATCGTCCACATATATCAAATGGGACACAATAGGAACTACCTTTCTATATAGGGGAGTGATTTTCTTCTGATGCACCGCAACATCCATCAAACATGTAAAGTACTTCATCACTATAGTAAATAGATACGGCGATAGGGGGTCCCCTTGACGCAGACCTCGATTACTGCTAAAATAGCCACATGGTTGATCTTTTATAATAATGGAGAATGTTGGGGAAGTGATGCACTCTCTTATTCTGTCAACCCACCATCGATCGAAACCCATGCTGAGGAGGGTCTGGCACACGAAGTCTCTGTTAACCATGTCGTAGGCCTTACGGATGTCTAATTTGAAGCAACTCTTCTTGCCACCCGCTTTGTTGAAATCTCGTATGAGTTCATGCACTAGTAAGCAGTTTTCTGTTATGGTCCTGCCCTTTATGAACGCAGACTGATTGTCCGAGATCAATCCTTGCATAATCCCATGCATTCTATTACACATACGGTGTATAATAATTTTGTATAGAAAATTACAGCATGCTATCGGTCTGAATTCTCCCAACACATTAGCACCATCCTTCTTCGGAACTAAAGAGAGGAACGTATGGTTCAACTCTTTCAAGAGCCGGCCTGACATGAAAAATTCCTGAACCGCCTGGAGCACCTGGTATTTAAGCTGATCCCAGTGTAGCTTGTAAAATGCAGCATTAAAACCATCTGGCCCTGGTGACTTGTTCGAGTCCGCACCTCGAACAATCTGCTCTACCTCCTCCATGGCCACGTCCCGGCATAGCATTCTGTTCCCTTCATCCGTAACTATGCACTTGCATGTAATAGTAGGGAATGAGTCTAAATAATCTGACTGGTTATACAGTGAAGTATAATACCTGATGGTCTCATCCTCTAACCCTCGATCATCCGTAGTAAGTTTTCCGTCAGCACCAATTAGGCTAGCCACCGAGTTTCTGTGTTGTTTGGCTCGTACCGTGGCATGAAAAAATTTGGATCCTCTATCGCCCTCCTTAAGCCAAGTACATTTGGCTCTTTGCTGCAAATGAACCTCTTCCTGGAACCGCAAGCTTCTGACCTCTTCTTGAAGACGAGTTTCTTGGAACCGCAAGCTTCTGACCTCTTCTTGAAGACGAGTTTCTTTAGCCGCATGTTCACTAGATAGCGGGTTAGCTTGTAAATGACTCTGAGTTGCTTTAAGTTCTGCCTCTAGCTCATGAAGAACTGTGTTAGGCCGAGCCTTGTTCAAATTTTTAAGAGCACTTTTCACCGCTTTAAGTTTATGAACAAGACTATATTGAGCTCTACCTCCAATATGAGAACCCAAGCCAATGTCTACAGCTTCTTGATATCCATCTACCAAAGGCCATGCGTTATTAAAACGAAAAGGCTTCCTACGAGACGGGACAGTACTACTCAACCGGATTAATATAGGAGAGTGGTCACTAGTGCCGCATGGGATGCCTTCTGCTCTGACATCGGGGAATAGCTCAATCCATTTGGAGTTGCATAAGGCCCTGTCAAGCTGACAAACTACCCTTTTGGATGAGGAGCTGTTGCTCCACGACCAGATGTGTCCCGTCCGGGCCATACACACCAAGTCCGAACTAAGTAAACAATCCTGGAAGTCCGCAAGTATTGGGACCGGAACTCGTCTTCCTCCCAGTTTCTCCGACTCCGTAAGCATTGCATTAAAATCGCCGCACAGGACTAGAGGAAGAGTGTTCTCAATCACTGCAGCGACTTTAATAATGTCCTTCCATAGTTGGTACCTCCTCCTCCTGTCATTGTGGCCGTAAACAACCCCTAGAACAAACTGGAGACCACCACTATTTGTTAGTTTCAAAATTATGAGTTGTTCAGATCGAAACCTAACCTGCCCAGACCAGACTCGAGAGTCCCACATAGTCCAGACTCGAGTCACTCCGCATTCTTCAATGTTGTGAACTGCTTTCCAGTGAGTAGGAATCCTACTCATAAGCCTGCTCGCCACTTTAATTTTACTCTCCAGAATAGAGACTATCGAACACTTATTTTGGAAAATTACATTAGTGATCTCTCTCCACCTCCCGATCGAGTTAGCGCCTCGAACGTTCCATGTGATGATCGACATGGGTCAACGATTGAGGGCGTCATGGAGATCCCCTTGACACTCCCTGGGACGATTGGGAGCGGCCAAAGATTCGTTCCTCTGTCGTTCATCTCCATTAGGAGAATGGAGACTCTGTGTGCACCCCTCTATAAGCCTGTACCAATCAGGATTGGGTTTGGTTAGAGCTGTGATCTCAAGGGCTTCTCCTTTGTGCTGGCTACTACACCCTTCCGACTCCGAAGCTCCCTCGGCTGCTTGTAGCCTAGTTGTTGTCCTCTTAGGATACCTCTCCGAGGATTCCCTCCTATCCCCAGCTACTGAGTTCGAGTGCACTAGTTGGTCGTTTATGTAGGTAGTCCGCCTGCTATCTCGGTTGGCCATCTCGACGACCACAAAGTCGAGTGACGAGGGGGCGCTAGACGACCTCGCCTCCGGCCCGGGTCCTTTCCCAAGGACTGATTGGTGCACCGCCTCCCTTCTCTCCTCTCTCCGTCCATCTTCTGCCGCCTTGGCCACCTGCATAGTCGTGTCCGATCCTTCTACCATTGCCTCTGGCTCCGACACTCCTCCACTTTGGTCCATATCTTCTTCCCCCTGTATGTTTTCATCTTCGCCTGGGTTAGTTTTCTCCTTGCATTGTGCTTTGGAGTGACCAAAGCAATGGCATTGAAGACAAGATGGAGGTACCCACTTATAATCAACATCCTGGGTAATCCGAGCTCCATTCGGGAGAAGTATGTCTATAGTTCTGGGCAGAACGTCCGTTGCCGTGATCTCCACGAAGACTCTAGCTTATGAAAGTCTTTGTATCCGAGTCGTAGGAATGTCCGTCTTGATAGGGGACCCTACCATGCTCGCTAACTTCATGATTGAAGAGATGCTCCACAATTGGGGCGAAAGCCACGGCGGTCGGACCCATATAGGAACTTTCGTTAGTTTGTCTTTCGCCAAATTCGACTCCGGATGCCATCTCTTAAGCACGACCAATCTTCCATCGAACGTCCGCGGGCCTCCTTCTAATATGCGCTCCAGATCTTCTGCTAACGCAAATTTAATAAAATAGAATCAATTTTCCCTGGAGAATATCTCCATCTCTACTTTCGGTTTCCACTCGCGCAAGGCATACGCTCGTAACTGTCCATAGAACGGACGATTCCCCATAACATAAAGCACCAATATGTTCTTCCAATATTCTTTTGTCTCTTGGATATCCTCCTCTGTTATTTCGACCACTTTCACCCCATTTATGACGTTGGGTTCTATATATTGCATGTCCAATTCCTCTTGAACTGCCATCGGTCTACAAATCTCCGCCCAGGAGACAGGAGTACGCTGAGAGGTGTAGGTAGGTGGCCGTCGTTGTCGTTGCAGAACGGCAGGAGCTTCCTTGGGACTCGTCGTATTCACCATTGTTCGCTCGCCTTGATCTGTATTCCGCGCACCTCTGTCCTCCCTTGTCAGATCATGGCGTCACCCGTGCGGGAGTAGTCCGCTGCGTGGCCTCCTTCCCCCGTGCGGGAGTAGTCCGCTGAGGTCCTCTCATGGAGATCGGTTTCGGCCTACGTCGACGTTCCACAGTAGTCCAGCCCCCCGCTTTTTCCATGATATCTCCTTCTCCCGAGTCGCCATTGCCTCCTCCACCCCCTGAGTCGTCCGTCGACCTCCCATCAGCCAGCCGGCAGTGATTTTGGGTAAACCCTAAATCTGGAGGAACTCCCCCTGCCGCCATCTTCCTTTTTTTCAAGAGTATATATATATATATATATATATATATATATATATATATATATATATATATATATATATATATATATATATATATATATAAGCGGATCAAAAGTCCCCCTTAGAAAACCCCCTAAAAACCCCCTCACTCTCAGCCGTTCATTTATTGTTAATATTAATGTTAATATTAATGTTAAATACTAAAATTAACATTAAACTTAACATTAAAATTAATATTAACATTAACATTAACATTAATATTAACATTAACATTAACATTAATATAAAAATAAAATTAAAAATAAATATTAACATTAACATTAATATTAATATTAATATTAATATTAATATTAATATTAATATTAACATTAATATTAACATTAACATTAATATTAACATTAAATGGACGGCTGAGAGTGAGGGGGTTTTTATGGGATTTTCTAAGGGAGGCTTTTGATCCGCTCCATATATATATATATATATATATATATATATATATATATATATATATATATATATAAAGTAGAGTTATGGTTCCCAATTTGTATGGCCACAAAGGAAAGAGTTTTTTTTTTTCTTTCCACTCTTCATCTCCATCAACCTAGAAATACAAAGAATTCATCTTTGTCAAAGGCCCGTATCAAGTTGGAACACCAAACCATAAAAGTAGAAATTAGCTACAATATCAATCTAGCCAAGCGATGGACTCAGATATGTTTCAGTTATTAGCTTATGTTCTTCATCTGATGAATCAACTGAGTAGATTTAACAAGCCAAAAGTGATAACAATACCGTCTTAATTTAACCTCTTATTCAGGTAGAAGTAGCCAAACTTGTTTTTATTTTATTTCTTGTTTGTTTCAATTTTTTTTAATAATTATTTCTTTGTTAATCAACTACTTTAGATGTCTTAAGATTAATATAGAGATCTTAAATATTGTATGCTGGCTTCACATTACGAGACATCCAATAGACAAGTTTGAGAGCCTGCAGGCAAGCTATATATCTTTGCAACCGGAGAAAAATCTCCGGAATGTGACAAGTTTGAAGATTTAAGCAATGTAAGGAAAGTCTTTGGGGAAGTGGAAGTAGAGTTTTGTTGGTTCATGATCGGTGAAGAAAGCAAGATAACTGTGCAATTCCGTGTAATAATAAGCTTCCAGCTCTAGCACAAAAGTAAACGCCACAAATTAACTGGAAAGCACTAAATAGTAAAATTGTGTAATAATTGTTTACTTTGTAAGCAAAGTATCACAAGTATGGTAATTGACTGGAACGATTCCAGAAGACTGGATCACAGGATCCAGAAAGAAAACTTCGTGTAACATGTAAAATCGACGACATACACACTGCAGAGTAGCAATGCAAATCAGTCCGACCGAGAAGAACATCACATACATAAATAATCTCAACCTTTACTGATAAACCCATCATAAAACTTAGAAATATTACATTTTCAACTTACATGAACAACGAAAAGATGAAATCAAGGGCGATGATGAGTTAGCCTGTGCGATGCGGGGCATCCACAACGTCGGAGGCCTGACGATATAGGGCTACGAACTGAGCCTGCGTGGGGCAGAATGAGGCGTCCGTGTAGCAAACTCAGTGCACGGTCGTCGTGCGACGGATCGGGGAATCGGCATCATTCGTCCACGGGTATAAGCGACAGGCCGACCACGCGGCCCGTCGTGCGGCGCTGCTGAGGGCGACGAGAAGACGTCCGCCATAAACGATCGCATGCTCGATCTTAAGGGCGTCGGCGATCGTCACCAATATGCGCGTCGTGCGCATAGAATGGGCGGCTGGACGGAATCGGTAGTCGCAGTCGGCAGGGAATCAGTGGCCGTCGTACGGGCGGTCACCCTTAGTCGTCGAGGGCTTCTCTTCGGCGTCGTGGGCAAAGCGAGGTGTTGAGTAACTACCGTCGAAAGACGGTGTGCTGCCGAGCGGAGCTCTGGAGCGCACGGAGTGCGCGGGATGCGCGGGGTGTGTGTGCACGGCGATGATGACAAGGCCAACGTACTACGTCCGTACTCCAAAAGTCGTTCCATACGATAGGGCAAGAATCGTGTGCGTGGGACACACGATTATACTGAGCCTTGGAAAAAAAAAAAAATCAAAAGTAACTAATCCGGTCTAAACCAGGCTAATATAATGATAAACTTTAAAACGATATGTAACCTATCCAAACTTAGAAGTTCGACACTTATTCTTAAAACGCATACTTGAAGCCTTATCTAATTGAGTATCACATTCTTCAATTCAAGGCCATTTATGGCATTTTAAGGATCCGATACAAATACTAAGAAGGGTCTTTTTTCTAACCCCTGGCTCTAAGACTTTTTTCTGACATTCTAAGGATCTTGTTACTGTAGTTTCTAAAACATAAGAAGACCTAAATCTAAAAAATAGAGATTTCACATTAGTAACATATGTGGAAATTGAAAATTTTGGAATTTTTCGGTTCATGTATGTTCGTACAGCTTGCACTTGCTCAAAAACAGTCCTGATGTTCTCCTTGTAGAGAATAATTGTTGTGTGTTTTATTGATTGGTTACTCCACTATTTATAGGGAGTCTAGCTCCTCTTCATACTACATTTTCCAATGTGGGACTAAAGTCCCTTATTAGTTCTCAACACTCCCCCTCAAGATGGGCGATAGATATTAATCATTCCCATCTTGTTACATAGCTTCGACAGACTTAATGAACTAAGATCCTTAGTCAGACAGTCTACTACTTGTTCTTCTGAGCGAACATGATCAATCTTCAGTATCCCTTGTTCCAGCTTCTCTTTGATGAAGAATCGATCGATCTCGATGTGTTTCGTTCTGTCGTGCTGAACTAGATTGTTAGCAATACTTATTGCTGCTTGACTATCGCTCAGAAGACGTAACGGTGCTCCCTTGTCCAGCTTCAACTCTGTCAGCAACGCTTTCACCCACAGCAACTCCGACACTCCCAAAGCTATCGCTTTGTATTCTGCTTCAGCTGTAGACCGTGCTACCACTGACTGTTTCTTGCTTCTCCATGAGACCAAGTTTCCTTCTACAAAGACACAATATTCCGTGGTAGACCTTCTATCGTCTATACAGCTCGCCCAGTCTGCATCGTAGTATCCCTCAACTTCTATACTTCTATTCTTCTTGAACCTTAGCCCTTTTCCCGGCGTCCCTTTTAGATATCTCAAGATCTGAAACACTGCATCCATATGACCCGTTCTTAGATCATGCATGTAGCGACTTACTAAACTCACCGCAAATGAGATATCAGGGCGAGTGTGCCCCAGATAAATCAATCTTCCTACAAGTCGTTGATATCTTTCACGATCAACTGGCTCTCCTGCTTCTGCTCCCAACGTGCACTTTTGGTCAATTGGAGTGACTGCTGCTTTGCATCCCAGCATCCATGTCTCCTTCAGCAGATCTAGTGCGTATTTTCTCTGTGAGAGAACAATTCCTTGTTCGCCTTCACACACCTCGATACCTAGAAAGTACTTCATTGCTCATAAATTCTTCACTTCAAACTCCTTCGCGAGTTTTGACTTCAGCTTAGCGATCTCGACTTCATCATTACCTGTGATTACTATATCATCCACGTATACAGCAAGTATAGTGATGTGCCCTCTTGCATGCTGAAGAAAGACCGTATGATCTGCATTTGCTTGATGGTATCTTCGTCGGCGTCGGCGTCGGCGGCGGCGTCGGCGTCGTCGTCGGCGTCGTCTGTATGTAAAGTCTTCAACGGAGACCTTACGACTGCGCGGTCAACTTGGCCAACACTGGCGCGCGCATGTAGATCCTAATTTGCATATCGAGAACGGAAAACAAATAAAATATTTGTAATTCTGGAGGGCGTAATCTAGGAACAGAAGATACAAATAAAGCATTTGACAGCCATCCGTCGTCGAAAAACCACCCACATAATCTCTCTCTCAAAATTAGGATTTTTTTTTTCGAAAAGAAAAAAAAAAGGAGGGGGGAAGGGGCGTCGGGGGGGGGGGGGGGGGAACTGCCGGTGGGGGAAGGGGGGGGGGGGGAAGGGGGAAAAACTGCCGGTGGGGGAAGGGGGGGGGGGGAGGAAATTTTTTTTTTTTTTTTGTGGTTATGGCTCTGATATCATGTAGAGAATAGTTGTTGTGTGTTTTATTGTTTGGTTACTCCACTATTTATAGGGAGTCTAGCTCCTCTTCATACTACATTTTTCAATGTGGGACTAAAGTCCCTTGTTAGTTCTCAACACTCCTTCCTAAATTTGAAAAGGTTAACATAGAGAAGGTAACTAGCAATCTTCACCGTGACAAGGACTAAAGGATAATGATGGAATTCAAACTCGTTCCGGAAGTGGGGCTCTTGCCAATGACATTTTCCAGGGCACTGCAAGTGGCCAATAAAATTTACTGGGTTCTATTCTTGTCAATTTACTCGAAGAAAATTGATTCTATGCTTAGTCCATGGAAGACAATTTGTTAGGCCTGCTGCTCGCAAGCCAACATGTGAAAATGTTATAGAAGCCCCAGTTGTGTCAGAGTGCAGCTAAACCTACATATTGGCATGGTTCATTATGTAAAATAATTAAGTACACATTAACCTTTAACTTAGGGGATGTAAATTGAGGAATATGAAGAAATGGCAACAAAAGACCGACAATTTCAGAATTCTGTAACTTAGGACTGACATATTCGCTATACTAGAGGAAATTAAACTTTAATCACATTGTAATGAACTCATCATCAGTCAAATAATAATGGGATCCTCAAGGAGAGACCGTGAAATTTTTCTAATTAAGACGAAGTACTAAGCCTGAGGTACTGAATTTGTAAATAACACTAGAAAATAACAACACACAATTAATCTACACGGATCTACAGTCAAGGTACGATTGTTGAGCAAGATTGCTATTTCCTCTTCTTTGGCCGCATCTCCGCCTTACTATCAGGACGGGAAGATCTCTTTCTCCGACGGATTTGATCGAGTAAAGGCTAGAATTAAATATGATTACTGCATTTCATTCATGGACAAGCTTGATATGGTCCACATTACAAGTTACATTACAATAAAAAGGTCCATACTATATTCCAGTCTCCTAATAGCAAACAAGCTTGCAGTCCTTAAAAGATTCCAACCATTAATTAATAACCGGTTCCATTTTATTCTTTCAAGTCTGTGTGCTACACCAACTAGAGCAAGGCAAGATATCTAGTCATTAACATAATTCTAAGTGCTTGTATTCTTCCAAAACTGTCACTAATGTCCCAAACAACAAGGACAACCAATGAAATGGACCGTCTCTTGAAACAAAGATGAGCAGCCGGCCGATGATCATAGACCAACTGTCAGGTGCTGATTGGCATATACTACATGTAACTTGTCTTGGAAACAACAAGAGAAGCAGTACATCCACATCTCCATAGTTCTGGACTTCCCCTCTCTTGGATTTCTCTTCGAATCCCAATGGGAGAGTAGCAATAAACAAATGGGCATGGCTATTTTATCTGCGGTTTGTGACCGTAGACGTGACTGTATACCACATGGTAGCTTTCTACTGGCCTTTGGTCCGAGTTTTAAAGAGGTAGAGTCAGGAGGGCCAATGGTTGACTGCTACTTGGATCTGTGGGCACGTCCATAAACCGTGGACAAAATATCATTTTTCTGAACGAATAGATGGCGATGGAGACAATGCACGTAGGAGGCATTCTAATTGCGTGTTCGTGCAACGTTCCCTACTTTGTTTTTGTTTCATTTTCAATCACCTTCAAAACTTTTACTTCCCATCATTGGACATTGGTGATACACAAGGAGCTCCCCTCCCCTATAAAGAGCAGCCGCAGCTTCAGTATAGTATTAGTACTTAGAATCATCTCAAAGTCTCCCTTTACTTTTCTTCCGTTTCCTTCAAAACCCTATGGCAACAGAACTTGGCATGCTTTCCCAGAACCTCCAAAAATTAGCCCAACAACAAAAGCAGCAGCAGCAACGACACCAACTGAACACGTGGAACTACACCGGCCGTCGCCCAACTGCCGACGATGGCGACTCGTGGGAGGTTCGGGCCTTCGCGGAGGACATGAGCAGTGCCATGGGAACGACGTGGCCGCCTCGGTCCTACACGTGCACCTTCTGCCAGAGGGAGTTCCGGTCGGCCCAGGCGCTCGGCGGGCACATGAATGTCCACCGCCGGGACCGTGCCCGGCTTCAGCAGGTCCCGCAGGGATCTGATCCTTCCCCCTCGTCCATCGCTGCCGCTTCGTCCTCGCCGGCGGTCTTCCCGTCCCCGGGATTTGTTCCCGTCCCCGCAGATTATTCGAGTACTCTTCTATCAGTCTCTCCTTATGCTGGTGTCCCTCTCTTGGATAAAGTAGGGATGACGAGAGACATTAATATCAAAGGGAATGGCTGCGTGAGTAGTGATGATGATGATGATGGCGTTGTTGCTGAGGAGATGGATTTAGAGCTTCGACTTGGATGGTGATTTCGTTATACTAAGAGCCAGCCAGGAACAAAGAAATTTCCGACAGGATTTGTAGATTTTGATATGTTCTAAACGAACTCAACAGGAAAATAGGAAAAAAATGTTTTATTTACCTCCAAACTTATATCCCTCCATATCCTTCCGTCCGTCACGTGGCCCTCTTCTAGTCGCTCTCCCCCAACTCCCCTCCTACTTGCATGGGTCAATAAGTGTTATATGGCAGAAGAACATGGAGAGATGGAATTTTTGGAGGTGCATATAGCATCACTTTATATCCTCCACTACCCAGTATATATGCCAGCCTTGGCTAAAAATTTGTAACTTTTACATTTTGTAATTAAATATTGGATGATTGTGCAAACCAATAAAATATATTTATTTCTTTATACTCTTGTAAACATACTACTGTATATTGTATTCGGTTGTTAAACTATCGTGCTATTATAAATAATAGAAGCCTGTGAAGAACTCTTAAGGATTCAGCCATTAGAGAATTTCTCTTCATCTCTCTCAAATCTCGTAGTCAAAAAATTGACCACAAGACGTTATCAGTACGTAATTCTGCTACCGGTGTCATCCTCGAATATACGAGTTAGTATGATCAAATATCTTTTATTTTCTTCTCCTTGAGAGACGAAGAGAGGACGACTCCACTAAAGAGCTGACCCCCACCCCCAACCCCCACCCTCTACAAGCTACCCTTAGCCTAACCCATAACTTGGGCTTATTGTTCGCAAAATATTCGCCAATGTAGTATTTGAAGGAAAAAAATTATACTCTCAACTATCCATGATCATCATCATAATCTTAATAGGAAAATTTATGAAATGTCCAAAAACGAAAATTTTTTATGAAAAACCAACCGCACAATAACATTTCATCGCGTGCCCAGAATTAGCAAAAAATATATAAAGAGGGTTCCGAATGACCTTTTTGCCCTTCCTTCTAATTTATTGAAAACACCCACGAAACTACTCTTAAAAAAAATGTTTCGATACTTCATCTTCTTCCATACGCTGCTCACTTTCGAATCTAGGTTTTCTCCTTAAAAATCTTCAAAAACTCGTCGAAAAATTTCGGAAAGACCGAGACAACGACAAAAGTGCTAAAACGGAGGTCCAAACATCATTTTTTTTGCGATTCTAAAATTTTGGAAGGCCGTCTAACGAAAAAACTGTTACTTTCAGACTCCTCGAAGATACGCTCATTTTGGGATAAACCGGACCTCGTTTCGACCTCCCAGTCAAAAGTTATGGCCCTTCAAAGTTTCAACTGACCATAAAATGCAGGAGAATGGTCATTCTCCGTGTTAGAACACGAAAAATGTTAATTTCGCATGAGGGTGGTCATTCTCCGTGTAGTAACACGGAGAATGTCATTCTCCGTCTTAATTTACACGGAGAATGGCATTCTCCGTGTAAATTAACACGGAGAATGACATTCTCCGTGTTAAATAAAACGGAAAATGGCCATTCCCCGTCTTAATTTACACGGAGAATGGCCATTCTCCGTGTAATTTAGCACGGAGAATGGTCATTACAGTGTTAAAACGCAGGAGAATGACCATTCTCCGTTTTATTTAACACGGAGAATGGCATTCTCCGTGTTTCTAATACGGAGAATGGCCATTCTCCGTGTTTCTAATACGGAGAATGGCCATTCTCCGTGTAATTTAGCACGGAGAATGGTCATTACAGTGTTAAAACGCAGGAGAATGGTCATTCTCCGTGTTAGAAACACGGAGAATGCCATTCTCCGTGTTAAATAAAACGGAGAATGGCCATTCTCCGTATAATTTAGCACGAAGAATGGTCATTACAGTGTTAAAACGCAGGAGAATGGCCATTCTCCGTGTTAAATAAAACGGAGAATGGCATTCTCCGTCTTAATTAAAACGGAGAATGACATTCTCCGTGTTAATTTACACGGAGAATGGTTATTCCCAGTGTTAAAACGTAGGAGAATGACCATTCTCCGTGTAATTTAGTACGGAGAATGGCATTCTCCGTTTTTAAATTACACGGAGAATGGCCATTCTCCGTGTTAGAAACACGGAGAATACCATTCTCCGTGTAAATTAACACGGAAAATGTCATTCTCCGTGTTAAATAAAACGGAGAATGGCATTCTCCGTCTTAATTAAAACGGAGAATGACATTCTCCGTGTTAATTTACACGGAGAATGGTTATTCCCAGTGTTAAAACGTAGGAGAATGACCATTCTTCGTGTAATTTAGTACAGAGAATGGCATTCTCCGTTTCTAAATTACACGGAGAATGGCCATTCTCCGTGCTAAATAACACGGAGAATGACATTCTCCATGTTAAATGACACGAAGAATGGTCATTCAAATGTTAAAACACAGGAGAATGGCCATTCTCCGTGTTAGAAACACGAAAAATATCATTCAACACGGAGAATGACATTCTCCTTGTTAAAAATGCAGGAGAATGACTATTCTTCGTGTGATATCGACGGAGAACAGTTGACAGAAACCTAATTTTTTCATTTTTTTGTTTTGTGGAAAGAAATTTGACATGAATAAAGATTTAAGAGTTTTCGTTCTTCTTTCAAAACGATGCTAACTCTTATGGAAAAGAAGAAGAAGATCTTCTCTCCATAATTGACCTAATTGTCGGAGAAGAAGAAGAAGAAGAAGAAAAAGAAGAAGAGCGATGATTGGAGTTCGACTGAAAAAAAAGTATGGTGAACTACGAACGATCTTTGCGATCTCTGCTGAAGATGAGAGCAATGAAATTCAGATCTCTCGTGAAGAAGAAAAAGAAGAAGAAGAGAATCGCAATCCAGATCTGAGTTTGTGCGGAGGGGTAGTTATGGTATTAATTTTGTAAATACAGAGCATCTAAAGAAAATCTTTGAATATTTGACGTGGAATTATATAATTTTGGGCATTTCATAAAACCCATCCTGCGGGTGGATTTTTCATACAATCCAACCCCGAAATTGGGTTTCTCAGCAATTTCCAGATCTTAATATGGGGTATAATTAATCTTACTTATTTTCATAATTAAATAATCTAGCATCAAAAACATAGCCTATAATTTTTGTCACGTTTCGATCCGTCGAATCGTTCGTTCTCGTATCGATTCAGCCGAAATGATCGATTTCGCTGGAACGTGATGTCGTACGAGTCTGGAGTTGCACTCGTACAAGGCAAGACAATTCAATCTTAAAATTGTTATCTTAATTCGAATATTCGCAACGGAAGAAAGCATAGTCATACTGAAGTTGCACAGAGTATACGAAACAATTCTCTTCTATTGATAACGCAGCCGAATACAAAGGTTCTTAATAGCCCCAAATGAACATGCCAATTGGCTTACAACGCACATAATATCTCTATCACACAAAGGATCTCGACGTTCCATACAACATGTATTCTATATCCCGGCTGCATCATCATGTTGCAAGTCTGAGCTCTGATGCCTCGACACATCCACGTCGCTTCAGTACTTGGGGAGTTAGGGTATCAGTACACATCTCATACTGGTGAATGGAAAACTCATCCGCATAAACCGGCACTAAGTAATGTTGTGAATCATGCAGCTTAATTTGTGATCTTTCTATCATTGTCTTATGATCAATTTCATGACATTGTAAACAATAAAGCATGTACTCATAGTAAACATGTTATATATACTTGATTAGCATAAGTAAACAGACAACATGTATATATATCGCTTCAAGACGACTTCTTACCAATATCGACGCACTCACCCTTATACCGATGCAAGGTGAATACTTATCATCCATCAATGTCTTGTTTAAGCAACATTTGAAACATAATTGTGGCAGGTTCTGTTTTTCTACACCAAACATAATGTAAGACATAATGTTCAGAAATGGACTAAAGAAGAGAGGTTATATAGTTCTATCCTCCACTACGGAGTATATATATGCCATCCTTGGCTGAAAATTTGTAATTTTTAGATTTTTATTGTAATTAAATATTGGATAATTGTGCAAACCAATAATAGAGAGATAATTATCTCTTTTATAATCTTGTAAACATACTATTGCATTCGCTTGGTTAAACTATCGTGCTATTATAAATAATAGAAGTCTATGGAGAACTCTTTAAGGATTCAGCCATTAGAGAGAACTAGCCGGGCTTATGTTCATAGAGTCTTGATTAATATAGCTTATATTTTATATAACCTTCAATTGGAGCCAACAAACTCCCTGATTAATCAGAATAGTTCTAATCGTCTCCTCTCATTGGATTTTTCCTGGTCTCCTCGTAAGAGAGTAGCAATAAACGTAAAGAGTGCTATATATTAATTCTTAATTGTTGTCCTAGAGTTGTCTTACTGAAAAATTATTTCTAACTTAGGGGTATCCTGTGATAACAAAGCAATCGGGAGGTGAGAGCCATCTGTATAGATTATCACTTATGCTATTTGGCTTTCAAAATTTTTTGGGTGATACCATCTTCCATCAATTATGCTATTTGGCTTTCAAAAAATTTGGATGAACCCAAAAAATTTATTGTTAATGTTAATGCTAATGCTAATTTTAATTTAATGTTAATATTAATTTTAATGTTAACTAATATTAATGTTAATATTAATATTAATATTCATGTTAATTTGATATTAATATTAATTTTAATGTTAATGTTAATGCTAATTTTAATTTAATGTTAATATTAATTTTAACGTTAATGTTAAAGTAATATTAATCTTAATCTTAATTTTTATATTAATGTTCATGTTAATTTGATATTAATATTAATTTTAATATAATTTTAATTTTAATGTTTAATTTTGTCATGTCAACTGTCATGTCATCAGCCATGTCATAATGCCACATAAGGGGAGATGGTATCACCCAAAAATTTTGGGAGTTAAATAGCATTTTTGATAGATTATACTACTCTAATTTTGTTTAAATTTTGCTTGAAATTATGTTTACTAATTTTGATTAAAGTTTAATAGACTCTTATATATAGTATGAAGTCACATCCATGCAAACTCGTTGAGGTCGACTTGCATTGCCAAAATCTCACATATTCAACATCATTCCAGGTAAGCCAATAGCCAATGTATTTTATATATGTTTGTTGATTGTCGACATTCCGAGCAGCATTTCAACTCCACAAGTTGCCGATAACATATTCTCTCTTTATAATGGCAATTATAAACTCGACAAAATCCAATGTCTTCTTTAATTCCATTATTGCCATGAATCTGACTGCCCTATGTTCTAAATGATTACATGACAAACATTGAAAAACATACTAATTTGGAATATCCTCATAGTAATGCTCCAACCAATGATTTTAACACATACCACTTGCATGTTTGTTTCTCAAATGTACATATCATTGGAAAAATCATTACCAAGTAATAGCTAGTCTTTCTTTTAGTATTCATTTGGAGTTCTTTTAACTCGTACCAATACGCTACTTTAAACAATCATACTTTGAACAAGTTGGAAGTACTGTTCAAGGAAGCATGTCTTGGTTGTTGGAGACGAGGCCTTGAAATTTTTTCCAATGAGAAAGTTGGAGGAAGGTGGGTTCATTTGCTGCTCCTCCACGTACCATCGGCAATTCCAATAGCTAACTTAAGGACAGCCACTAAACATCACCAAAATGCTCATTCTAATATGAGTAATAATATTCGCACTTTCAAATTGTCCATTCAAACCATCTCTCCTTATATGGCAGCTGACGTGATACGTTAAATAATATTATGTGCCATCTGACATGTCATATGACATAGTAAATTTTAACCCAAAAAATTAACTATCCAATTTTCTTTCATGTTAATATTAATATTAATATTAACATTAATATTAATTAGTGTTAACGTTCATGTTAATATTAATTTTAATTTTAATGTTAATATTAAGATTATTATTAATGTTAACATTAATTTAAATTTTAAATTTAATTTTAAAATTTGTCATGTCAGTTGCCACATCAACAATGCTACGTCAGCTGCCACGTAAGGAGGGACGATTTGGAGGAACAATTTGGAGGTATAAATAGTATTATTCTTCTAATAATACTTGAGTACGAGATAAATGATACAAACAAATCGAGTAGTGTATACAAAACACAAAGGTTTTTGAATCCTAGGGCTGACTGTGCCAAGATAAAGAGTGGTTGGGATTTAATCTTGGTGAATCAACGGTTGTGGGGTTTTATGGAGAAGAGCATTATTGGGAGTGGGGTTTTATGGGTAAGAGCATTATTGGGAGTGGGGTTTTATGTGGAATCCAAAGATGGGGATTTAATATTTTGATGGTTGGGATTTAATATTTTGATGGGGGCCTCATAATGGTTGTGGATGAGCATTGTTGAGAGTGGAATTTTATGGGAAATCCAAAAAAAATTCACATCCAGCAGTGGTTGGGATTTAATATTTTGATGGGGGCCTCAAAATTATTATTGTTCATTTAAAATTAGGGGTCCAAGATTTTGAGGGGGAATACCTTAAATGAACCATGCCCTATGGGCACGGGTTATGACTAGTATATATATATATATATATATATATGAGGAGGGATCCACATCTCTATTTTTTTGCATCTCCAAACATCTCCATGCTATCCACCGTCGGATGTTATTTAAGTTATATAATATTAACCATTGATTTGAATAGTTCAAATCAACGGTTAAGATTAATTGACTTAAACAACATCATTGGCAAAAGTGATTCTGTTTAGTACTACTCATATTTGAAATTGTATATTATCGTATTTGGTATGATACATTGTATTTCCCGGGATACCAGAAATATGAAATCCCATATTCCATAGTATATAGTTCCTGCATTTTACAAATTACAATTTTAACAAACTAGTCTTCTAAACATGCATTTAAATACTTTATTTAAAGCCATTTACATAGTATCAATGTCAAATTACTTTAGTTACCTAATATACAAATTGAATAATCAACAAAAAAGAGTTGTTTTTAAGGGGAAAAAAACAACTGTCACATATATAAAATTTATAAAGTAGCATGTTAAAAATTTGTTTATATCGAGTCGGGTAGGGATAGATTAATTTCTTGTTTTGGTATGGTCAAGTTTGGGTCGAGTCGAGTCCGGTTGGATCCGATCATGTTCATGTCGGGTTTTGGTCATGTTCAGATAGTTGAACTCTTGTGCCCGGGTTGGATCAAGTTATAGATTTTCGCAGGTCTGGATATTATTAAGTTTTGGGAGTATATGGTTAAGTTTTTGTTCATGTCGGTCATCTTTTAGTATGATACAATACCCAAAAGCATACTTTTATTCTCGAATATTTTTTTAATCTTGTGCCAATCGATCGATCGCCTGCTGTCACGCCCCAGAACCAGAATACTGGAGAGCGGAGGAATGACTCGGCCAGCTACGTATTACGGGTAGATGAATACCGTATAATACGATCAATGCTGTCTACAAGACGAGGGGGTGCATACTACATGAAAGTCTCCCTATGGTCACTTTACTTCTATTGTCTCAATCATTCAAACAAGAAACAGAAATAGAGAACATGTGAGAATAAGCAGTAAGGCGTCCCAAACGCTCAGTCAAAATGTTCTTGATATCTGGCTTTACAAAATACAGCCAGATGATGTAGTAAGTATACACAATTGTTAGCAGTTGCAGCCTGACTTAGTTACAATTATACAAAAGTAGGTACAAGACAATCCGACTAACATGTCGGTGCCAAACGGCAAAGTATAAAGTAGATAACAAAACGGGCGGGGAAGTAAGAAACCCACTCGAGTCCTCATGCGATCATCCCTCTAGTGTTGACCATCTTGGAGGTAGAAGTAAGCTGGATCCTCAGGGACCGGCTCTAAATCTGGCCATGCAAAACCAGAGAGGTTAGACCTCTAATAGCAAGTACCGCAAGGGAGCACGATATGAGGAATGGAGCCAGTAATAAGAGAATATGATAATAGATCTCTGCTATCTACTAGGACTCACACAACATCACGACACTTCGAACCAACCTCCCAACCAAACAAGGACAGAAGTTGGTCCGTCATGTCCTGACATTCTGATCATCTCAGTTAAGTAACAGAGTAGGTACAGTACACAAACAAATCAATTTAAACGGCCAGGCAACTACTACGGCTTGCTATTGTGAGTTCCAAGTTATCCTGAAATTATGCAATAAAGGATTTCTCAGTTCTTACTATGCGCAAGCAAGGCTAGTTTACCCAGTCAATCAATTGCGCCAATCATGAATTAGACGAGTCCCAGCGGGACGCCCGTCATTAATATACAATATTCCATAGATAATATAACCAGATACCGCTCCCTGCCCGTGTGGCAGATTTGCAGTATCTGTGGGGACCAACCGGCCTGTCGGGCACTACTAGTCCCAAGAGGGCTGCCATGTAAGAACTCGGGAATCCATTCTCTCCATGCAATCATTATTTTATTTAACTTAATAGTCTCTACGTTGAGTGAAGTACCATGCCGTGGATCATGGTCATTCAGAATGAGTACTTTCGTACGGGGTACGATATGCACAACTCTATAATGATACCAGTGTGGTCAGGTTGTAGGTCTTACATAGCGTAATGCAACAATCAAAACTAACTACGGAGTAATCATGCCTTGACCATAAAGTACACATGCTTCTTTGGTAAGATAAATAAATAATAAATGAATTGAAGCCTACATGTGCCTGTATGCCAATATTCGGGATTAGCCAGTCGATTTCAATAGTTCATAATTAATATGAATGTGTCTCATTCATTCAATTCAAAAAGACGACTAGCCAGTCTCTTAGTTCCAACTAGGAACGCATGATCAATTATTAGTCAAGGTCACAATCATTATCAATGGTGACAAGGCATGAAAGTCAACTAGTATTCAGTGGGGTCAAGTCTACAACTCTCAGGGTTTAATTCCAGTCAATCGGGGTATCTATAACTCAATTCATGACACATGGTACATCCCACGTAACAATCTATATTTAACAGAAATATTAACATATCATGATTACGCTCAAGTTTATGCCAAAAGGCGTAAGGATATAAAATGGACGTTAAATATCTAATAAAATATCAATATACAGGGCTATAGAAGATCCAGGGTAAGTAGGGTCAAGTCAAGCTACGCTCAAGTCAAGCTACGCTCAAGTCAAGCTACGCTCAAGTCAGGCTACGCTCAAGTCAAGCTACGCTCAAGTCAAGCTACGCTCAAGTCAGCCTACGCTCAAGTCAGGCAACGCTCAAGTCAGCCTACGCTCAAGTCAGGCTACGCTCAAGTCAGCCTACGCTCAAGTCAGCCTACGCTCAAGTCAGCCTACGCTCAAGTCAGCCTAGCGTATGGACTCCATACGACTCCTCTTCAAGGCAGCGTATGTACTCCATACGACTCCTCTTCAAGGCAGCGTATGTACTCCATACGACTCCTCATCAAGGCAGCGTATGTACTCCATACGACTCCTCTTTAAGGCAGCGTATGTACTCCATACGACTCCTCTTCAAGGCAGCGTATGTAAGTCATACGCCTCCAAAAGGCAGCGTATGAGTCAGACTGCGATGCGCTAAAGAGCGCGCGCAGCTCAGTGGTGCAAGCTAAAAAGATCACGTACACTGCTCACTGTCTTCTCCAAATCAGCAAGAACTCCATGGTTTGAACCCAAAGCTTCAAAAGTCCATAACTTGGTCAAAATAAGTCCAAATCCAACTTTTCAAAGGTCAAAATTGGATAGAATAAAATTCTCTACAACATGGAACCATCAAAACTTGAAAGCAAAGAAGTTTGATAGATCAAAACCACCAAAATCCAAAAATAACTAATTTCTAGATCTACAAAAATTAAAGCCTCAAAATGGAAAATGACAAGTTCTAATGTGTCTTAGAAATATGAGGAGAAGCTAATGGAACAATAAAAATGGACTCTCATGTGGAAGCAAGATGTACTTGCCTAGAAGTTGGTAGGTAGAGGGAGTTATGAAGAAGAAGAAGAGTAAATGAGAAGGAGAAGTAATGAAGAGAGAGAGAGAGAAAGGATTGGGGCTTTAAATGGTGATGGTGGGTTCGGTTCATGATGAACCACCATAACCCGAAAATAAACCAACCTAGGCCAAACCTAAAGTAAGCTAAAGCAGAGAATAAAAGCAGAAAGAAAAATACAGAAAATTAATTGCAGGAAATTAATTAACATGAATTTAAAGAGATTTAAATACAAAATAATACATGATAAATATTTACATAAATATATTAAAGCAGTACATGTATTAAAAATACGTATTCTGGGAACGGGGAGTGACATCTCTACCCTCCTTAGAAAAATTTCGTTCTCGAAATTTCAAATCCAAGCAGGATAGGAATATCAAGGCCAAACTAGTACAAGAAATTTAAGTAAGCAATCATTTTACAATGTCCATAGCAAGTAACATATCTATATTTAACAATCTACGATATCAAGTAATTTCTACTCATAGGGCGACTAGCATGCGGAGTTAAGACAATCAAGGTACACGGGAAAAAATATACCTTATGAGTCAAACAGATGTGGATACCGTGATCGGATATCATCCTCACGTTCCCACGTTGACTCTCCTAATGAGTGATGACCCCAAGCAACCCGGACAAGACTAATTGTTCGGTTCTTGAGTATCTTTTCTCTCCGGTCCAAAATGGATACCGGCTGCTCCTCGTAAGACAAGTTGGTACCAACAACCAACTCAGAATGATCAATGATATGGCTGGGGTCCGATACATACCTTCGCAATTGAGATACATGAAACACGTCATGCACCTCTCGTAACGAAGGTGGAAGGGATAAACGATAAGCAACATCGCCTACCCTATCAAGGATAACGAATGGTCCTACGTACCGCGGACTCAACTTCCCGCGAACGCCAAATCTAATGACCCCACGGGTAGGTGAGATCCGTAAGAATACGTGGTCTCCAATAGAAAACTCTAGCGGCCTACGATGCTGGTCCCCTCCAATGACGATGTCGATCCTGCGCAACTCGAAGTCGCTCTCTAATTCCTTTAACCAATTCAATTGTCTGAACAATCATTTCCGGGCCTAACATCTTCCTGTCCCCGATATCATCCCATGCTAGTGGCGACCTACACTTCTTACCATATAGTGCCTCAAATGGCGCCATCTGGATACTGGCTTGATAACTGTTGTTATATGAAAACTCAACTAAGTGCAGGTAGCTTTCCCAAGATCCTCCAAAATCTAGGGTACAAGCTCGCAACATATCTTCCAAAGTCTGAATTGTCCTTTCTGATTGGCCGTCCATCTGTGGATGGTAAGCCGTACTAAATTTTAACTTGGTGCCCAAACTACGATGTAAGCTTTTCCAAAAATGTGACGTAAAACGGGTATCTCTGTCTGACACAATACTGACAGGGACTCCATGCTGCCTGACTATCTGCTGCATGTACAACTCTGCCAACTTTTCTGTAGATTGTCCTACTCTGAAAGGAAGAAAGTGTGCTACCTTTGTAAGCCGGTCTACTATCACCCAAATAGCATCTTTACCACTTGGTGATCTCGGTAAACCGGTCACAAAGTCCATTATGATGTGTTCCCACTTCCATTCCGGGATAGGAAGCGGTTGTACTAATCCAGCTGGCCTCTGCTGTTCTGCCTTTACTTGCTGACATATCAAGCAACGGAAAACAAATCTAGCTATCTCCCTCTTCATCCCGTTCCACCAGAAGTGCTGCTTGATATCTTAGTACATCTTGGTCCCTCCAGGATGTATAGAATACTGAGAACTGTGAGCTTCTGTCATAACTTCCTGTCTGATATCTCCACTAGGTATACATAGACGTGATCCAAACCTAAGCGTACCATCTTCGTGGATTTGTATCTCTTTTCTGAGCCCTGACTCACATTCTGCCCTAAGCTTCTGAATCCTTGGGTCCTGTGCCTGGGCTGCCTTGATCCTGCCTACCAAGTCGGATTGAACTTGTAGACTCGTCAGAACTCCTATATCACTAGGAAGTATAACCTCGATGCCCATCTCCTGAAGGTCTTCTAAGATATGCCTCTGCGTTGTCAACATAAATGCGCCGCCTCTTCTGCTGAGAGCGTCTGCTACCACATTAGCCTTGTCTGGATGATACTGAAGCTCCACGTCATAATCCTTGATCAGCTCTAACCATCTTCTCTGTCTCATGTTCAGCTCCTTCTGAGTAAAGATGTACTTCAGACTTTTGTGGTCTGTGTACATGTCCACTCGGTCACCATATAAGTAATGCCTCCATAGCTTCAAAGCAAATACTACTGCCGCCAACTCCAAATCATGAGTTGGATAATTTTTCTCGTGGTCCCGAAGTTGCCTAGATGCATACGCTATCACCTTCCCATGTTGCATAAGGACACATCCAAGTCCTTTACCTGACGCATCACAATATACAGTAAAACCTCCGGGCCCAACTGGCAATGTAAGGATAGGTGCTGATATCAACTTCTGCTTCAGATTCTCAAATGATGCCTGGCATTTTGCCGACCAGACGAATGGTACATCCTTTCGTGTCAAGCGGATCATGGGTGCTGAAAGTCTTACAAAACCTGATACAAACCTTCTGTAATATCCTGCAAATCCCAAGAAACTTCGTACATCAGCTACGGTGTTGGGTACTGGCCAACTCTCTACTGCTTCTACCTTCTTGGGATCCACTGCTACTCCAGCTCCTGATATGATGTGACCCAGAAATGAAATGTGGTCCATCCAGAACTCACACTTGCTGAGCTTGACATACAACTGGTTTTCTCTCAGTACCTGCAACACTTTCCTAAGGTGGTCTTCATGCTCCTCTTCACTAGCCGAGTATACGAGAATGTCGTCGAGAAACACCACGACAAACTGATCTAAATATGGCATAAAGATGCGGTTCATCAAATCTATGAATATAGCTGGAGCATTGGTCAAACCAAACAGCATTACTAAGAATTCATAATGTCCATACTTCGACCTGAATGCTGTCTTGGGAATGTCTTTCTTTCGAACCCTCACTTGATGGTACCCTGAACGAAGATCAATCTTGGAGAAAACTCTAGCCCTACTCAACTGGTCAAACAAGTCGTCGATCCTGGGTAGTGGGTAGTTGTTCTTTACTGTCGCCGCATTAAGCTTCCTGTAATCGATGCATAATCTGGATGATCCATCCTTCTTCCCCACAAGTACCACTGGTGCTGCCCATGGTGATATGCTAGCTTGGATAAACTTCTTCTCCTTTAATTCCTCTATGTGCTGATACACCTTGGCCTGCTCCGAATCCGCCATTCTGTAAACCGGATCTGATATTGGTTTAGTTCCAGGTGCCAATTCTATGCTGAACTCAATATCTCTAACCGGTTGTAGACCTGGAAGTTCTTCGAAAAACACGTCTAGAAATTCTTCAACTACCCTCGGAACTTGAACTTCTTCCATTGCCGTTATTACTCCCTGCTCTTGCTGAGTTGCCTCTGATCTGACTAAGGTGAATTTCTTCATGCCTGGAATATCAAAAGATACACTCCCACTATGACAATCTATTGTCGCATGACTGTCTTTCAGCCAGTCCATGCCTAAGATAACGTCAAAATTTCCAACAAGAAATTCTATCAACTGGACGGGTAAGGAATGCCCGCAAACTATAACACTACACGCTAGAATAACTCTACTAACTCCTACGAGCCCATTGCCAGTGAGTATATTCAACCTTCCTGGCAATGCCTCGAACTCCATTCCTAGCCGTGTTCAAATTGTGCAGATATAAATGAGTGTGATGCTCCCGAATCAAATAATGCTACTGCGGGATATGAGGCGACGAGAATGTTACCTGCCACAACATCTCCTGATGCCAATGCCTCTTCTAAGGACAGAGTGAATGCCTGCCCTCGACCTCTTTGTTGGTTTCCATGCTGTGGCCCAGCCTGGTGCTGCTGCTGGCCCCTTCCTTGATGATGCTGGGGTGGTCTATGCTGGTGTTGCTGCATCGGCGGTACCTGCTGCTGAAACATCTGAGCCTGTGGCATTAACGGACGCTGGGCCAATGGTCTCACTGCTATCGCTGGTCCTCGATACTGCCCTGTCCCTGGTGCTGGCAGAGCAGAAAACTGTTACCCTGGTCCTCCTGACCTCGAATTCATGGGACATGTGGTAACTCGATGATCGGGATTTCCACATATCAAACACAGTCTGTTTAATGCCCGACACACATCTCTAGTGTGCCCCATCTTCCCATAATAAGTACAGCCCGTTGGGGGTTGCTGGTTCTTCTTCTGTTGCTGCTGCTGCCTGGGTGGTGGTGCTGACCCTCGCATTGCCACATCGTGAATGAGAATGCCAAGGGATGGTGCTGTTGTTCGGGGCGCTGCTCCCCCTTCTCCTTCAATCTGACTGTGAGATCTCTTCTGACCTCCAGTCCTTACTGTGATCCTCTGAATGGTGATCTCATGCCTTTCGGGTTGCCGTCAATATCTCATCAAAAGTCTGGTAATTGTGCCCCTCTATCAATTGCAAGGGCTCAAGATAAAACCCTTGCTGAAGCCTCATAGCCCTCTGGCGCTCCGTTGCTACCATCTCTGGGGCAAACCTACTCAATCTGTAGAACTCCGCTGCATAAGCATCTACCGTCTTGCCGGCCTGCTTGAGGTTGCTAAACTTCTGTTGTAGCTCAAACTGCGCCACAACTCCATAGTACTTTGTCTTGAATCTTGCTGTAAAATCGTCCCAAGCCATAGGACGTCTGATGCCTACCTCCTCTGATTCCCACCAATCACATGCGAGATCCTGAAGTAACAACTTCACCTGATCCACACGTTCTTCTGTCGGTACCTTAGCTGCCGTCAAAATAGCCTCAATATCCTTAAGCCATGTATCTGCTGAGATGGCATCCTCCGTTCCTTCAAAACGGCGGGGGTTGAACTTGTAAAATCTGGTTGATGCTCCAGAATCCGGCCTTGCCCCTCTTTCCAAAGTTGTCTGCAACCCTTGGTTGAGTAGTACGTTCTGCTCTTGCAACCGAGCGTGCATGCGTTGTTGGGCTAACATCTGATGTTGTTGAGTAGCTATCATTCCTCTCATGATCTCCAGAAGAGCCGGTGTGTCCATTCCCGCAGGGGTAGGTAGAACTGTTGGTGGTGGTGGAACATCCGGATACTGCGATCCAGCTGCTGCTTCCACTATCACTTCTTCTTGGGTAGTCTCTTGAGTTAGTACCGGCCCTTGTTGCTGACTAACATGGTCAGGTTATCCATGTTGCTGTCCATGTTGTTGCTGTCCAGCTCTGACAGGTGCGGACGAGGTGCCCCTAAGAAAAGGGACAAGAGAACAATCAAACGACCGGACAGGAAAGATCAATGAAGTCAAAGGATACTGGAATGTCAAGCTAGAGTTGAGAACAACGAATCATGAGATCAAGGAGGAACATGTGTGATTGAGACATCCTATAAATCAAAACATCCCACAAGTCTGAAATCAGACCTGCATGGGCCACCACTAAAACCTTGTCACGCCCCAGAACCAGAATACTGGAGAGCGGGGGAATGACTCAGCCATCTACGTATTACGGGTAGATGAATACCGTATAATACGATTAATGCTGTCTACAAGACGAGGGGGTGCATACTACATGAAAGTCTCCCTATGGTCACTTTACTTCTATTGTCTCAATCATTCAAACAAGAAACAGAAATAGAGAACATGTGAGAATAAGCAGTAAGACGTCCCAAATGCTCAGTCAAAATGTTCTTGATATCTGGCTTTACAAAATACAGCCAGATGATATAGTAAGTATACACAATTGTTAGCAGCTGCAGCCTGACTTAGTTACAATTATACAAAAGTAGGTACAAGACAATCCGACTAACATGTCGGTGCCAAACGGCAAAGTATAAAGTAGATAACAAAACGGACGGAGAAGTAAGAAATCCACTCGAGTCCTCCTGTGATCATCCCTCTAGTGTTGACCATCTTGGAGGTAGAAGTAAGCTGGATCCTCAGGGACCGGCTCTAAATCTGGCCATGCAAAACCAGAGAGGTTAGACCTCTAATAGCAAGTACCGCAAGGGAGCACGATATGAGGAATGGAGCCAGTAATAAGAGAATATGATAATAGATCTCTGCTATCTACTAGGACTCACACAACATCACGACACTTCGAACCAACCTTCCAACCAAACAAGGACAGAAGTTGGTCCGTCATGTCCTGACATTCTGATCATCTCAGTTAAGTAACAGAGTAGGTACAGTACACAAACAAATCAATTTAAACGGCCAGGCAACTACTACGGCTTGCTATTGTGAGTTCCAAGTTATCCTGGAATTATGCAATAAAGAATTTCTCAGTTCTTACTATGCGCAAGCAAGGCTAGTTTACCCAGTCAATCAATTGCGCCAATCATGAATTAGACGAGTCCCAGCGGGACGCCCGTCATTAATATACAATATTCCATAGATAATATAACCAGATACCGCTCCCTGCCCGTGTGGCAGATTTGCAGTATCTGTGGGGACCAACCGGCCTGTCGGGCACTACTAGTCCCAAGAGGGCTACCATATAAGAACTCGGGAATCCATTCTCTCCATGCAATCATTATTTTATTTAACTTAATAGTCTCTACGTTGAGTGAAGTACCATACCGTGGATCATGGTCATTCAGAATGAGTACTTTCGTACGGGGTACGATATGCATAACTCTACAATGATACCAGCACGGTCGGGTTGTAGGTCTTACATAGCGTAATGCAACAATCAAAACTAACCACGGAGTAATCATGCCTTGACCATAAAGTACACATGCTTCTTTGGTAAGATAAATAAATAATAAATGAATTGAAGCCTGCATGTGCCTGTATGCCAATATTCGGGATTAGCCAGTCGATTTCAATAGTTCATAATTAATATGAATGTGTCTCATTCATTCAATTCAAAAGGACGACTAGCCAGTCTCTTAGTTTTAACTAGGAACGCATGATCAATTATTAGTCAAGGTCACAATCATTATCAATGGTGACAAGGCATGAAAGTCAACTAGTATTCAGTGGGGTCGAGTCTACAACTCTCAGGGTTTAATTCCAGTCAATCGGGGTATCTATAACTCAATTCATGACACATGGTACATCCCACGTAACAATCTATATTTAACAGAAATATTAACATATCATGATTACGCTCAAGTTTATGCCAAAAGGCGTAAGGATATAAAATGGACGTTAAATATCTAATAAAATATCAATATACAGGGCTATAGAAGATCCAGGGTAAGTAGGGTCAAGTCAAGCTACGCTCAAGTCAAGCTACGCTCAAGTCAAGCTACGCTCAAGTCAGGCTACGCTCAAGTCAAGCTACGCTCAAGTCAAGCTACGCTCAAGTCAGCCTACGCTCAAGTCAGGCTACGCTCAAGTCAGCCTACGCTCAAGTCAGCCTACGCTCAAGTCAGGCTACGCTCAAGTCAGCCTACGCTCAAGTCAGCCTAGCGTATGGACTCCATACGACTCCTCTTCAAGGCAGCGTATGTACTCCATACGACTTTTCTTCAAGGCAGCGTATGTACTCCATACGACTCCTCATCAAGGCAGCGTATGTACTCCATACGACTCCTCTTCAAGGCAGCGTATGTACTCCATACGACTCCTCTTCAAGGCAGCGTATGTAAGTCATACGCCTCCAAAAGGCAGCGTATGAGTCAGACTGCGATGCGCTAAAGAGCGTGCGCAGCTCAGTGGCGCAAGCTAAAAAGCTCGCGTACACTGCTCACTGTCTTCTCCAAATCAGCAAGAACTCCATGGTTTGAACCCAAAGCTTCAAAAGTCCATAACTTGGTCAAAATAAGTCCAAATCCAACTTTTCAAAGGTCAAAATTGGGTAGAATAAAATTCTCTACAATATGGAACTATCAAAACTTGAAAGCAAAGAAGTTTAATAGATCAAAACCACCAAAATCCGAAAATAACTAATTTTTAGATCTACAAAAATTAAAGCCTCAAAATAGAAAATGACAAGTTCTAATGTGTCTTAGAAACATGAGGAGAAGCTAATGGAACAATAAAAATGGGCTCTCATGTGGAAGCAAGATGTACTTGCCTAGGAGTTGGTAGGTAGAGGGAGTTATGAAAAAGAAGAAGAGTAAATGAGAAGGAGAAGTAATGAAGAGAGAGAGAGAAAGGATTGGGGCTTTAAATGGTGATGGTGGGTTCGGTTCATGATGAACCACCATAACCCGAAAATAAACCATCCTAGGCCAAACCTAAAGTAAGCTAAAGCAGAGAATAAAAGCAGAAAGTAAAATACAGAAAATTAATTGTAGGAAATTAATTAACATGAATTTAAAAAGATTTAAATACAAAATAATACATGATAAATATTTACATAAATATATTAAAGCAGTACATGTATTAAAAATACGTATTCTGGGAACGGGGAGTGACACCTGCTGTGCTATGTTGTACTGGACGCTAGGCGACAGGTTGTCTGCCTTGCCTATGTCATGGTCCGATCCAAAAAATTGCTCATCCTCGCATCGATTTATTCGAATCATCATCCTTACTGGGTGTGATGCCGTACGAGTCTAGAGTTGCACTCGTACAAGACAAGATGATAAGTTCTCAAATTGTTATCTTTGATATTGTTATTCAGTAGCGGAAAAAACAGAGTATACGAAACAATTCTCTTTATTCGATAAATGAACTAAGGTTACAAAGGCTTTCAATAGCCCAACTGAATTTGCTAGAACACTCAGGTTCTCTCTTGCCCACAAAGAATTTCACCGTTCCATACATCATGTATTCTATATTTCGGCCGCATCATCCTGTTGCAAGTCCGAGCGTCAATGCGGTCACACGCCTCAATACGCTATGGTATTCCATGCCTCAGCGCGATCAAGTGAAGCTCCGCCGCGAGCAGACCATTCCCTGAACATGCTAGCAAACTAATAGGAGGTTAGTACTTTCGTCCTCGCTGTACTGATCAAAGATCCACTTTACCTAAACCGACATTAAGTAGATATATTGAATCATGCAGCATACAATTTAGTGATCTTTCTATCCTTATCTTAGAATCAGTTCATGGCATATTTGAAAGCAGTAAAGCAGGTTATCATGGCAAGCATGTTATTGATGATTAGCATAAGCAAGCAGGCAACCAATAGCACTCCAGTGTTATTTCGTGACTTCTTATCGACATCGATGCACTCGGCCTTGCACCAACGCAAGATGAATACGCCTTATTCCTTCCTTGTCATGTTATAAGTGCTTTATGCAGGATCTCTGTGTGCCTGCACTTTCAGCCCACTGGCCCTTATCTATATGAAGATCACTGACATTCACCATATCAGAATGGACTTATGTTTCTCAAAATGCATTACGACGCAACCCATTTAGCCTAGGTTATGAGCCTTACTGAAGGTCCCGCAATGCTCGTGCTTCCTTTAGCCATGATAAACATTCCTCCTAGGCCGAACAGTCCCGATGTCCCGGCGCGTATGTTCAAGGAAAACAAACTCATACATGGGTTAGTTCACAGTCCATTGATCATACAACTCGCATCTAAGCATACAACCAAACATAGTCTGTAATGTCCCGCTCCGTACGGTGCATTACGCTGAGACGTTGACTCAGCGAGTCGCATTGATCAAATGAAATGTATCAATACGAATCGATATGAGAGTTACGTTGTCCCGAGCAACGCATCTAACTAAGTCGATGCAAAGAGTTGCATTGTCCCAAAGTATGCATCGAGTTGAATCGATGCGTAGCGCTGCATTCCCCGAAGGATAAGTGCGTTGAGACGGCTCGAAGATTCTAAGAAATCGAATCGACCAAGGCGCAAGTCCGAATCGATGCAAGTATTAATTTTAGTTATTTTCGTGTGCAGGCTATACTTTGACGCATAAATATTAGAGGTCGATATTTTGCCTTATTTAGTAAGGGGTCCGCGAAACCAAATCGACGCCTTGCGACGGGCTGAGGTGTTGGCACGGTAAGCTAAATCGGACGTGTAATTCAATAAAGCACGATGTGCTCGAATGGCTAGGTCAGGAGAGTTGGCCGTGCAACAAAGTTATGAAATCGAGCCGCATCGGCTCGACGAAACGACAAGACGTATCGACTCAAGGTGGGATGATTGACTCTTATTTTTTACTCCTTCGTGCCTAAGTCAAATTGTGCCATTGTATGCTAAGTTAACCTATCGACGCCACGGGCGTGGTCCGATCGGAAGATAAATCGTAATGTGTGTCGAACAGTAGTTAGAATAATTGAAATGAAACGTGCATCAAATGCACGAGTCACTATGGAACATTGGATATCGCAAAGGCGAGCGTCTCGGTGTGCAAGCCGCAAGAACATGGGATAACTATATTCGGCGAGTGGCTTAGTGCACGAGCCATTTCGTGCCTTCGTGCACGAGTTAGAAAGGCTAGAACATTGAAAGACAATAGGCGAGCGCCCTAGCGCGTAAGCCACGAACATTGAACACTAAGACATTGAACATGGAAATACAGCTTCGATGCGTGCAGCAAGTGCACGACGCGAAGGTTAGATGATAAATGTGTCGAAACATACCTACGTGCACGAGATCATAAAATATGGCTTCATTACGAAAGAATACAGTTGTGGCATGAATGTGATGGAACTGTCAGACGTGGCATGATGCCTCGAAAGGTGTTCGGGACATTCAGGTCCACTACAAGAAAAGTGACTTTTTACGATATTGAAATTACGACGTGCATAAATAGCATGCCGTAAATAATTGATTCACGACGTACATTTCACTAAATGTCGTAAAAAGGTCGAAATATAATTATCTTACATTTATTTATACTATCGACGACGTGCATATAATGTCGTAATTGTTTATACCAAACATGGCACACAATAAACGTCGTAAAGATGAAATAAAATAGCGCCAATTTTTTTCAGAAACCGCCTACCAGTTTCAACTAAGAAAAACTTTTCAACCCTCTTTCCTTCACTCCCAGGCCTTTCTTTTTCTTCTTCTTCTTATTATTATTATTTTCTCTCTCTTTCTCGACTCCAACTTCTCCCTCTACTCACATAAACCCTAATTCCAGGCTAGGGTTTCCATTTTATGCCATTGATTTGTTCGTCGTGATAGAATATAGGTTTGATCTGTCCATTAAATTAGGGTTGCGGCTAGGGTTCCTGTATCCATTCTCCTTTCTGCGACATAGGTGGGAGAGCTATGATCTCTAACGATGAAGGTGAGTACTTCTCTTTCTTTCAAAAGTCTCATTTGCTTTAATTTTGGGTGTTTTTGTATTGTTTCTGCAAATTTGGTAGATGAGTTTTAGGAGGAAGAGGAAGGACGAGAGGCTGACAAGGAAAGTGATGGCAGAATCAACAGGGATGACGATAAAGACGAGGAGGAAGAAGAAGGTATGACAATTTTAGTATTTCTTCGAGTCTTTTTGGGGGACATTGAGAGTAACAAAAAGAATCCACCTATATACATGATTTCTGCTAGTCATACTGTTAGGAATGTTGTTGTTAAAGATTTACAAGTAGATGCACACATCGACTCCTCTTTATATTTAGTAATGAAAATCTAAAGGACTTATCTTAGCCCAAGCTATCAAACCATTCATCACAGACAATCCTACATGATAACATGACTCAAGAATTTGTTTTCAGGCTTTTCCATGGTGTGATCCCTTTTTTCCATCTGTCTGTTTTGTTTATATTGAATAGAGTCATTAATTTTTATTGTTCTGGAATGCAATTTCTAACAATTATTAGGTTCTTTCACCCCTATAGCTTTTGTAGTCAAGATTCCGAAGTTATTCTTTTTTGTTATCGGTAGATTGGTACTGCAGTTGGTGGAAAAATAAATGCATTTTATGGATTTAACCACGATATGTTTTGTTATTTGGAGTTAATATCTTTCTTTTTGGTTAGGACTATTTATTTTCTTGATTGTATATTTATGTTACCGACATATTGTGCATTTTATAAGATGCTGATATGAATGATGTTATTAATTATCAGTCGTTGATATTTAACTTTTAACCATTTTATATTCTGACCCGCTATTTTCTTCTTCTCAATTTTTAGTTTATTATCATGCTACTGTTTGGGGGAGAACTTAATTAGGATGCAGGATATACCAACAGAAGATGGGTAAGGTTAGGGATTGGTAGAGGAAAAAGACATGGAAAAGATTGGAATAGTTCTTTATGGAAAGAAATACATGATAACTGTGGAACGATGGCTTTCACAATAATTATAGGTGATTTGTAGTATGATATGAAGTTAGGTGCTTTGATTTGGTCGAAGTCTTAGAAAAGAAGAGAAAATACCTAACTTAACATGGATGGAGATAATTAAAGAACATGTAAGAATCACAAGATCATGACCAATCTTCATTAATTCCTCTGACTACTTGAGATTGAATCACAAGTATACTACCAATTGAGTTTAGATGACATGCAGATTATGTTGTCTAAACTACCATCTTTTTACGGCATGGGCTAATACGGCGTTAGCATGTGTGCCGTCTAAAGTATTTTACGGCACACATTGCGCATCATAAAAACATATTTTTCCTGTAGTGATCGTTCGGTTGACGAACATTGAGTTGAGGCATGATGCCATCGAACATTGAAACGAAGTATAAAATATAAGAACATAGAAAGTCAATGGAAGAAAAATGAGATGATAAAGTCTGAGTCTCGGACTCAAGACTATGCTTGGTTGTTTGAATAATAGTGCGTTGCATGGTTGAATGGAATAAACTTGAGATAATTGAGATAATAACCCGTGCATTGGTGTTCCCTCGAACGGTTAAGTGCTGGGGCGCCGGAACCGTTTGGCCTAGGAGAAAATATATCTTTGATAGGCGCACATCCGTAAGACGATTAGCAACCGCTTAACGAGATGTAAAAAGCCGCAAATGATGGTATGCAGCGATAAATTTTGGTTGTTTGGGATAGCAACCCAACCCGTGAAACGCCGGGCTACCCAAATTCGAAGAAAGAAAAGAAGGAGAGAAAAGAAAGTAAGGAAACTAAAAGAGAAACTCCTTTAGTCCATTCCGGTATGGATACGTCAACGACCTTCATATAGTTAAGGAACGATGGGTCGAAAGTGCAGGCACGTATGTGTCCCGCACACATAGATCAGGCTTAGAGATGCACTTATAACATGACAGGTAAGGAATGGGGCGCATTCACCTTGCGTCAGTGCAAGGACGAGTGCGTCGACTTGGTAAGAAGTTGCGTCACGAATCAAACACGAGATTGCTTGTCTGCTTGTCTATTCAATTCGAATAACATGCTTGCCATGATAACATGCTTTATGCTTTCGAATATGCCATAAAATTGACCCTAAGGAGAACATAGCAAGATCATAAGCTAAGTTGCATGATTCAACATAAATACTACAATGTCGGTTTAGAAAGAAGGACTTTGCATCAGTACATGCGAGGACGAACGTACTGATCCCCCACCAACTTTTATGCAGGGTGCAGGGAATAGATTACTCGTGGCGAAGCTTCGCTTGATCGCGTAGAGGCTTGGAATGCCGAAGCGTATTGAAGCGTGCGAGCGCCTTGACGCTCGGACTTGCAACAGGATTGATGTGGCCGAGATGTAGAAGGCATGATGTATGGAATGATGAAATTTTTTGTGGGCAAGAGAGAACCTGAGTGTTATAGCCAACCTGGCAAATTTAGTTAGGCTATTGAAAGCCTTTGAAATCTCAGTTCGAATATCAATAAAGAGAATTATTTCGTATACTCTGTTTTTCTTTCGTTGTTAAATATCGAATCAAAGATAACTATTTGAGAACTTGTCATCTTGCCTTGTACGAGCGCAACTCCAGGCTCGTGCGGCATCACGCTCCCTGCGAGGACGATGATTCGGGTGATTCCGGGTCGGGACGTGACATAGTCTGAGTCCAAAACTCAGACTTCGCATCGTTCCGTATTTCTCATATTCTTTCCATGTTCTTACATTCTTTGTACGATTCTGTTCTTTCGATGTTTCAACGCCTCGATTCGATATCTGGGTGAATGACTCAAAGGTCCCAAACAATCCAATGTTCAATAGCGAATTAACGTTCAACGATACGCGATTCGTGCATTCGATGCACGTTCGACATGATCTTTTAATGTTCTAGACTTATGTTCATTTCCTTCGACTTGTGCACTGAGACACGTCTCGATAGGATATTCAATGCTGTGTGACTTTGTGCACTTGATGCACTCGTCGATACGGTCTTTCAATGTTCTATCTTTCTAACTCGTTCACGGGGGCATGAAATGACTCGTGCACTAAGGCACTTGTCGACACAGTTATCCCATGTTCTTATGGCTTGCGCACCGAGGCACTCGCTTTTGCGATATCCAATGTTCAATAGCGACTCGTACATTTGATGTACGTTTTATTTCAATTATTCTATCTAGTGTTCGACACGCACTATGTTCATCTCTCGATCGAGCCACGTCCGTGGACTCGATATGTTAACTTAGCATAGAATGGTACATTTTAATTAAGCATGATGGATTAGGAAAGAAGAGTCAAAGTCCCCTTACCTTAAGCCGATACGCCTTGTCGTTTCACCGAGCCGATGCGGCTCGATTTCATAACTTTGTTGCACGGCCAACTCTTCTAGCTTAGCCGTTCGAGCACTTCGTGCTTTATTGAATTATCCAACTGATTCAACCTGCCGTGCTCATGTGTCAGTCCGTTGTGAGACGGTGATTTGATTTTGCGGACCCGTTGTAAATAAGGCAAAATGACGACCTCTTATATTTTAGCGTAAACGTATAGCTTGCACATGAAACCAACTAAAATCAATACTTGTTCGAATTGGACTAATGCCTTGCGTCGATTCGATTTATGGGTTCTTCGAACCGATTAAATGTTTCTCTCGGGCCAACTTAACACTTGCATCGAACTTACTCGATGCATTCCTCGGATCAACGTAACTCTTTGCATCGATTTACATCGATACATATTTCGGGTCAACGTAACTCTTCGAGTCAACGACTCAGCATAATGCACCATGCGGAGCGGGGCATTACAACCTAGGTGTCTACCCAGACTTTTTTTTGCACAAAAAGACTACAGGCATTTACACTTTTGTGCATACACTTCTTTATATGAAATGCAGCAAATGTTCACTGTTATTTCTGTATATAAAATAAAATATGCAAATAACAGTTTTGTGCGTACACTTCTTTATATGAATAGCCACCATTTTATATGAAATACAGCAAATGCTTATTAAATAGTTAAAATTAAAAATATAATTAAAACATATTTGTTATTCATGTTTACCTTTTCTTTGACTTTTCCAACATGTACAAGTATATTAATACAATCTTTGTTTACCTAAAGTCCAAAAAAAATTTTATTATAAAAAATCTATGGCAGGCCCATACATGATTTTTTTTTTCTCCGCCTAGGCGTCCGCATCTAGTTTCTCTGGGCGACCCTAGGCGCCCACCGCCTGATGTGAGATTTTCTTCTCCAAGTCGAGACGGACTCCTCCCAACCTATATACCTAGGCCGCTTAGACGTTGTCTGTGACAACATAGCTATTGTGTAACCAACATGCCGGAAATTCTTAGTACCTAAAGAAATTTGTCAGAATGCAACCTAGCATACATGCTTGATGCTTGACAAGGTTTTCCATTGAATTACAAGTCATTACCTCCTCTAATTATTGTAGATGTTCTTTATTCATAGTCAACTACATAAAAAATTTAATATTAGCAAGAAATACATAGAACTTAGGAGCGAAAAGATGAATCAGAAATTCTTGAACCGCAAAAAATATATATATGTTCGTGAAGATTTTGTATAAAATCTAAACAACACAGTAAGTTGAAGTCTAGGATTATATGCACATATGCAATAGAGTAATGCTATTCGTACCTTCAAATTATCCTTTCAAATCATCCCTCCTTATGTGGCAGCTGGCGTGGAATGTTAAATAATATTATGTGTCATATGATATGGCAAATTTTAGCCCAAAAAATTAATTACCAAATATTTTTCATGTTAATATTAATGTTAATATTAATATTAATATTAATATTAATATTATTGTTATTCTTAATGTTAATGTTATATTAAATTAATTTTAATATTAGTGTTAATAATAATGTTAATAATAATGTTAATATTAATTTTAATTATAAATTTTGCTATGTCAGCTGTCACATTAATATGCCACGTTAGCTACCACGTGTGGAAAAATAGTTTGGAGGGACAAATAGCATTATTCCATGCCATAAGTAGTACTCTAATTTCTCTATGTTGATTTATTGAAGATACTCTATCTACGAGTTTTTTTTTTTTTAGAGAAGTAGAAGATATGTCAAGGCAACTTCTTGATCACTGCCTTTAGCTGTACCTTTGTTGTACTTTGCTCTTGTGATTGAGAAGTCGATTGATGGTACATAGCTCGCATAGTTTTCTTCGCCGCTAGCTAGCGGACCAATCAAAACTCTAATCCCAGTTTCTCAGAACTATATTAGCATTGTTTATAACATCTTCGAGACCTTGCTTCCTAAGACTAAGACATGTATACCTGCCTAGCACTAAGCATTCCTACTGGTTATATAGTTCCAAGTCCAATAACTTATATAGTCTAAGAAGGACCTAAACAACTATAAGTAACAAGAGATTAGTTTTTTTTTATTAGTTAAATAATCAAAATTAAGTTAGCACAGTTCTAAGTCTCCTCGATGTTCCTTCGAGTTATGATGGATCTGCCTCCATGCCCATTGGCCAATATCTATGTGCAAAGCGACATAGGACTATCCGGCTTATGTACTTCGACCAACTGTCATATGCTGATTGATGTCCGTTATGTTTTGTAATTAACTTCTCCTCTCAGAACAACAAAGAAAAGTTCCTCATAAATCACCATAGGGCATTGGGAGCCAGTAGCAATAAAGAAATGCAATAATTGTACTTGTATCACAACTGTAGAAGACCTTAGATTTGGACCTTCATGTTACTTATAAGATTTTTTATCCCATCGAGACGGATCTGTATAACTCTCATCTGATAAAAATTTTGTTGGAAGATTCCAGAATCCTCTACTCGAATTTTCTTGCAAACTCGTGATCTTTAAATATTCTAAAACCTTTCTTTTAAATATCTAGGACAAAGAATAATTAATCCATGAAATATGCTGTTTACAAAAAGTTCATGCAAGCCGTTGAGGTCCTATAAATAAATGGGATGCTCATTTGTTCATCACCACCAAAACTTGTAACAATTTTCAAGTTAACAAAATAAGTCTTTCAAGTTCCAATATTGCTCCATTATTCTCTCTTTACTTAGCATTCTAGCTAAGTAATTCGTTTAGAGAAGACTTGCACGGGTATTCGAGTAGTAAGCTTGTGCGTTGCACGGGTCAAAGTGCAGGCAAAAATACTAAGTCCGTGATAAGTGGTATCAGATTGAAGGTTGATCGTCGACATGTCAACATCCGTGACCGTCCATGAGGAGCATCCCGTATCACCCAAGGAGAATGTAGGAAATAATAATGCCTTGTTCTCATTGATGGGGCTAATTACAATATATATAGTGTCTACACGTGGGCTTTATGGGCCATATTACAGTAGGTACAAATATAATCTAACCAAATATAATCTAACACCCCCCCTCAAGTTGGAGCATGCACCGACTGCACCGACTGCACCGGCGTTCGACTCCACCGAACCGGCTCCGACTGCCCAGCAGCGGCCGATTCGGCGCCGACCCCGTCCATCAGCGGCCGATTCGTCGGAGTTGTACTTATTTTTGTACACCCGACATCCGCGCTGCTCGCCCCTATGTAACGACCCGCTCCGTCCTAGCGGAACGCCGATTCAAACGGCAAGTTCAACGACTCAAACGAGCCGTCGACCCGAAGAGTTGGCCTCGACCAGATGTAGAATCGATGCAAGGCTTGTAGTGGCCCGTCAAGATGAATCCAGACTTAAACTTTCAAAAGGCGCGCTCGGAGTATCGCTCGGCCGATGCGAACATCGCTAAGGTGGGTGGCTCCGATGAACCCGTCTTTGCTTAGCCTAAACACATAACAATACGGACACCATGGCTTGAATTACTAGGCGTCAACACCGCACATGCTAATAAATGAATGACTCAACGCACCTAGCTAAGGGAATAATCCCATCTTGCATGCTTGTTTAGAACATGGAAAAGAACTCGACAAATATAGAAACTCTCGCACTGGGCTCTACGCTCGTACTAAGGCACCAGCTTACGTTCAAGTCCCTTACGCGTTCAACAATGAAACAATGAATGGGTTACAACAATGAAACAGAAGACTATCGACATAGTCGTTCCGAGTAGAGTATAGCAACATTGAAAGACTTCGGGACCGATGGGTCGCCAAGGCGACTCCCGCACGGGGAGTTGCATAATGTATGAACGAATGAATGAATGAATGAACGAACAAGTGAAAGAAAGAAATGAAAGAGTGAATACAAGATAAGACCTGAAAGACGTTAGCGACAGGTATGACGGGCACGTGCAACGGGGCTCGCTACCCGTGCTACACGGACGCCAACCTGGTCGATAACGCATTATGGCTCAAGATAGCCGCTATGTTAAATGACAAGTAAAATACAAAATGGTCGTGGACAAACGGCACGGACGATGGGGGGAATACCGTGACCGTCATGAGGAAGGATTCTGCGGCACGGGCGATGGAGGGGAATACCGTGGCCGGCCTAGGCGAAATCAGACATGGGGCTTACGGGCTGCTTTGAGTGGGGGCTCGGCCGCTCAAAGAGACGTAAGGCCAGGCATTTCAAGAGACTATCAAGGTGTACCAGCCATCACGCTTCGATAGGTGAGAATGCCCACGTGATATGTCCAAAATGGCTTGTAAAGCCAGCGACCCATGCATGTAGATTAAGTAGACTATACTGGTGGCAATCCACGTGCAAGTTCTTGTATTGAAATCAAAGTAGTCTAAGTAAACTAAATGAAGTGTCTCCAGAACATGCTTGAAATGTAATCTCCTGAACATGCTTGAAATATAACATCCTGATCATGCTCGAAATGTAACACTCTGAACATGTCTGAAATGTAACACTCTGAACATGCCCACGACGTGCTAGAACATGCCTATGACGTGCTAGGACCCGAGACATGGACACGCCCGTAACATTGAATGTTTACATGAATCACGTAAAGTTACTACATGTGAACTGTTGTCTAACTTGGTTTACTTTGGACAGGGAAGGCCGGACGGTAAGTATGGGTAAGTCGTGCATGTATTTCCATACGACACTTGAATTTGGCAACACGGGATAGGTTATGACATATGCCATGAAATTGATCCTAAGGCAAGATTAGAAAGACAATGAATGATAGAGATGCACAAAAATAAATGGAACGTATTTGGTAATGATAGCATTGTGGGCGAGCAAGCCTCCCCACCAGTGTATAACAATGTACTGATAACCCCACAGTCTGCTTGCAGGATGCAGGAGACGCCGGCGGGTGCGGAGCTTCCATCGAACGTGTTAAGGCGCGGAGCCAACTCCGGGGCCTTGGGACGTTGCAAGAAGCTGAAGCACCCTATATAGGACATAATGTATCGGAACATCGCCATGAATCATTCCATGTTGTAAGCCACTTGGCACGTCTTTTATGTTTCAGAGAGAGAGAGAGCTTGAGCGACTTGTAATATCGGCCTAGCGCCGCTTATAAACTTCTTGAATATCAATAAAGAGTTCGAATTCGCTTCTACTTGTGTTTATTTACTTTCTGCTGCAATGGGAACACTCTGTGCGACTCTGTGGCCTAGCTCAAATCGGCCGTTTCTGGACTTGGCCTTGCACAGGCGCAACCTAGGCCCGTACGGCATCACGCCTTAGCGAGGACGATCGCTCCTACGGGAGCGGGGCGTGACAGATTGGTATCAGAGCACGGCTTTACGTCCTTGGACTTTACGTCGATTTCTTAATTTTGAAAGCTCGTTGGAAATAAAGAAGTATACGCTCTCTCTCGTTGTGCCTTAGGATTTTCATACAATAAGTCTAATATTTTCAAAAGCTCGTACAAGTACTCGGTTGAACGGGATCGATAGGCGAAGGCCTTTGTGCCAAACCACGACAGACTTGAGTCGAAGGAAAACTAAAATGCTAGAAGTTAGCAAACGCAAGGCGTGCTTGAATAACCTTACGCTAACAATGTCGAACGATGTTAAACTTGACTCGATAGAGAACACATGCTAAGTTAACATATCGCGTGCGTGCCTGACTAGTCTTGCGTCGACCTAGCAAGTGAGCGTGCAAACATTAATATAGTCCATACGGGATGGTTATGCGGCACAACTTAGTCCGCGTGTCGCGCACCTCGACTTTTGGGTACAATCGGATTGCGAGCGATATCAAGTATCGCTCGATCGAGAACGGAGATACACTTTGAGTGTCTATCGATAGAAACGCTATCGAGTTAATGCTTAGGCATACCCGAAAAGATTGGCTTGGATTTTGAGGAGTAGTGCAAACGACTTAGTACGTCGAGGCGACGTGAGCGATTACACTAGAGATTCGTCGAACGAATCTGAAGGATGTCTTAGTGCATGATGCGAACGTGATTGAGGACTAAATCGTATGGCTTGAATCCGAGTAGTGTATGTGATAGGTTCGAAGAAGAATAAGAATGAGTGTCGACGACTAGTCGAGTGGCTCGAACCCTGAGTGGTGTATGGGCGTCATAGAAATTGTTCGAGCGAGACTAAAGGATTTACGGATCGTACGAGTATGTCGGCAAGCGATGCGATCGCACAAAGCCTTAGAACGTGTCACGCTTAGTTGGCCGTGACTTCAAAAGTCCCGAACGAGATGTCGCTGGACAACTTGTCAATGGGCAACGCGAGTTAGAAAATGGTTCGGAGCGATGAATGTAAATGAATAGTCTTGATCGAGAAAACTTAGAGGATCGCACGTATGATTTCGGATTGATTCAAATGAATTGTTACTTGAGTTAGAACAACGATCTTGAAATGAGCTTGAGGAAGAGCGACGGAACTTGATCTTGAATATCGAAGAATGGTGGTATATCCAGTTCGGACAATAATATCAGTCGTACGACTCGAAATTGGTTGCAAAGAAAGATCGTCAGGTTACGCATATCGTCGATGATATTGAGACGTATCAAAGATCGATATGCGATAACTCGAGGGTACTCTGACTCGGCGAATGACGATCGTACAAATGTCATTGTTCCGATGAATGCTATACTCAGGATATTGAAACGTGTCGAGGAAAATATAGACGTGGCTCGAGGATTTTCTGGTTGGATAAATGACGGTCGGACTATCGAGTAGAGATCTCGGCTTGGATGAAAATGAAATGTTTGGATTGCTTCGACGATAACCCCAACGTCGACATTCTTGTCTTATGCGAGCGCAACTCCAGCCTCGCACATGCGTCGCGCCGATTAGGGCGATCACTCCGCGTGAGCGCTGGTATGGTGATTCATACAGCGGGGGTGATTGAACTAGCATAGCATGGCAATTTGTGTGCTTCGACTTATGGTTTGATGCGAAGGTGACTTGAGAATGATTCGGTGTACTTGAGGATTAAGTTTGAGGATTGCGTAGGTCCAATCCGCATATCGAGAATGAATTAGTCTGGACTCAAACAAGAGTTACGCCTCGATGAGAATGAATATTCTGCGGGTGCGTTGCATGGTGATTCACGAACCACCGAGGATAATCAGACTCACGTGAGATTGGGGCGCAACATATTATCAAAGCTAGATGAACTCGTGATCGAATACATGAATTGGTTAGAATGGATATGTGAAGTATGTCAATTGGGTGATTTGAATGGATTCAAATACACGCAACGAATGCATTGAAGCGGATAGGTGATCGTGCTCGATGTTTTGAAATCTTAGTGACGCGAGCTTGGGTAGAAAACCCCGTACTACCGACTTTGGTTTTGACCCTAGGATTGGGGTCAGTGTTGGCATTATGGTTGGGGAACTATGATTCCAATCCTGACATTGACTTAGCCTCGAAAAGATGGCCTAGCGGTTAGGCGAGACGTCCTGTTTCATGAGTTATCAATCGAAAGATTGATCTTAAGGATTGGCATGGATGGATAATGTGAATCACGAATATAGGAATACCCCTCACGAGATTCGGCTGACATGCATATATTTCAGGGACGCTTGAGTATGTGCACGATAAGACTCGAGTGAGAATGACAAATTTCTAGATCATGCGGCTTGACTGAATGCATGTATTTTGGGGACGCTTGGAATGCGTGTACGATCCAGCCAAGTGATACATTGAGTTCAAGCAAGACTTGAGGAATGGAAGAGTGTCGAAGATCTTGATATTGCGTTAAGTAAAGGGTCGATACTAGTACGAGCGTGGCTCGGAATCGAAGAAACGTGTGAGCGGAGTGTGCGTGAACGACACCAAGATTGGCCCTAAACAAGCGAATGATATGGAATCGATATCGTGCAAGTAAAAGTTGGTATAACAAAATTGAACCATTTATAGGAAGATATACTCGATGATGGTAAATACTTGGTCTTGAATTGGACGAAAATTTCTTAGACTTGGTCGACCCCGCTAGGAAGAAATCATACTGATTTTGTGGACACGAACGTTTGAGAAGTGAATCGGGTCATCTCGATGACCGAGATAAATGAAAGTGAGTTTGCCTCAGCCTACGACCCTCGTATTTGACGAATTACAACGTGCCTCGTAAAACCATTTCCGTCCCATGACACAGAGAAATAGCAACCAAGACGAAGAAACACTTGAATTAAATAAGTACCATCAACTCTAAAATGAATGAAAGGCTATTCAATAAAATCGACCAAACGCGTGCGACACGGAACTTAGAAAGATATCAAGTATGGTTCGATGCCATCGAACGATAGAGCCGTTCGATGAAATTGTCTAAGAAACACGACGACACGAGTTAAGGAATGGTAGGATAACCTGCACTCAGAAAGTCTCGAGGACGGGACTTATTTTGAGTGGTGTATTATGTAACGACCCGCTCCGCCCTAGCGGAACGCCGATTCAAACGGCAAGTTCAACGACTCAAACGAGCCGTCGACCCGAAGAGTTGGCCTCGACCAGATGTAGAATCGATGCAAGGCTTGTAGTGGCCCGTCAAGATGAATCCAGACTTAGACTTTCAAAAGGCGCGCTCGGAGTATCGCTCGGCCGATGCGAACATCGCTAAGGTGGGTGGCTCCGATGAACCCGTCTTTGCTTAGCCTAAACACATAACAATACGGACACCATGGCTTGAATCACTAGGCGTCAACACCGCACATGCTAATAAATGAATGACTCAACGCACCTAGCTAAGGGAATAATCCCATCTTGCATGCTTGTTTAGAACATGGAAAAGAACTCAGCAAATATAGAAACTCTTGTACCACGCTCTACGCTCGTGCTAAGGCACCAGCTTACGTTCAAGTTCCTTACGTGTTCAACAATGAAACAATGAATGGGTTACAACAATGAAACGGAAGACTATCGACATAGTCGTACCGAGTAGAGTATAGCAACATTGAAAGACTTCGGGACTGATGGGTCGCCAAGGCGACTCCCGCACGGGGAGTTGCATAATGTATGAATGAATGAATGAATGAATGAATGAATGAATGAATCAACGAATGAATGAATGAATACGTGAAACATGAATGAATGAACGAACAAGTGAAAGAAAGAAATGAAAGAGTGAATACAAGATAAGACCTGAAAGACGTTAGCGACAGGTATGACGGGCACGTGCAACGGGGCTCGCTACCCGCGCTATACGGACGCCAACCTGGTCGATAACGCATTATGGCTCAAGATAGCCGCTATGTTAAATGACAAGTAAAATATGAAATGGTCGTGGACAATCGGCACGGGCGATGGGGGAGAATACCGTGACTGTCATGAGGAAGGATTCTGCGGCACGGGCGATCGGGGGGAATACCGTGACTGTCATGAGGAAGGATTCTGCGGCACGGGCGATGGAGGGAATACCGTGGCCGGCCTAGGCGGAATCAGACATGGGGCTTATGGGCTGCTTTGAGTGGGGGCTTGGACGCTCAAAGAGACGTAAGGCCAGGCATTTCAAGAGACTATCTGTCACGTCCCGATTCCGTCGAATCGAAAGTCGTCTCCCGGGCGTGATGCCGTGCGAACCTAATTTACGATCGCACAAGGCCTAGTCACAAGGTAATCCGAGACACGAGATCTAAGAGAGTACGCAAACAAATTAATACACACAATAAGTAAAGAAAACTTGATCTTTATTGATAATGAACATCTTTTACAGACTCCGATACAAGACTCATTGCCGCACGGGCTACAACATGACTCGATTACAAAAGAGTGCCGATGAGATAGCCGTTCCATACATTGTACACATCTCTCAATATACACAAGTACTCCATTGACCTGGATGGGAGGGACGCTGAGTCATTTCCTTGGACTGTCGAGAGCCTTCAAAAGTGGAGTCGCAGAGTAAGTCTTCGACGCACGGCCGAAGCTTCAAAAGTCACGAACGCCGCCGAGCTAGCTGGCGCGTCCTTCCTGGTTTGCGGGACCTGCAAAGAGCGTGGATCAGCACGAAACAAATGTACTGGCGAATGGCTAATTAAATCCAAGCTCTGCATTTGATTCAAGAAGTTTCGTAAACATGTAAGCTAGCTATTTCAATAATCTTTCTAACCATCCTGTTCAATTTGTATGTTAACATGTTTTGAGGCAAGCATATGAAATTGAATATCATTAAGCTACTATCATATTTATCCCGTGTCCCGTGCACCTGTTAAGCAGTGAAAAGGGGTGTGAAGGTCACTGGCAATGTCAAGCCATCGCGGACTATAGCATTGGTTAGACGACGCCCCTTTCGCGTCGGGTAGCGAGCCCTGTGCGAAAGTGCCCGCATAACTCACGCCGATGAAGGGTTGGCGCTTGCTATTCTCGTTCCTCCCGGGCCGAATCGGTCCCTTGGCCTAGGTAACCGTTCGAAAAAACTACACCTTGTCGACAAGTTGTCCAATGACCGTTCTGCTGACTTAGCCGTATCGTTGCGATAAACGTTAATCGATTCATTCATTGCTTTGCATAGGCTAAGTGGATTTGCATAAGGAACATGTTTTCTATTTCCAATACCAGCAGTTGATAACAAGTGTTTCGAGAAGAATCGTGCTACGATTTCTTTGATTCTACACTATTATGAGAAGCATTCATTTTACTTCACATATTGAGTTTTGAAGTAGAGGGACGAGGCGAAGGAGGTCAGCCACTCGCCTTAGCCTTGCTTCAAGCGAGCGACCGGTTGGCTACACTGACGTCGCCTACGCGATCACCTGCAATCGCATAAGCAACTGATTAGAACACTGTATAATTCAAGGAAATTCGATATGAACGCGAAGCTCGAAAGCGCAAGTCACGAAAACTCATTCGGAAAACATTCACGAAAAGTGCATTCACGAAAAGTGCATTCACGAAAACCAAAGCCAAGCCAAATCAAGTGCAGCATGAAAAATCAGAGCAACGGGAGGTCTCTTCCGACTCAGCCGCAGAGCCAATCCTCGAGGCACAACCCGCTGAATATGGGACTTGGTTCCGAAGAAGCCATTCCATAACGTGGAATGGATCTTAATTCAACCGTTCCCGTTCGATCGACTCGGCCGATTCCGACCTATCGGTCCCGACCGAATCGATAGCGACAGTGTTCCTTTCTCGTGCACCCCGTGGACGGAGATGGGGCACGATGTCGGGACGGGGCACTACACTATCAAGGTGTACCAGCCATCACGCTTCGATAGGTGAGAATGCCCACGTGATATGTCCAAAATGGCTTGTAAAGCCAGCAACCCATGCATGTAGATTAAGTGGACTATGCTGGTGGCAATCCACGTGCAAGTTCTTGCATTGAAATCAAAGTAGTCTAAGTAAACTAAATAAAGTGTCTCCAGAACATGCTTGAAATGTCATCTCCTGAACATGCTTGAAATATAACATCCTGATCATGCTCGAAATGTAACACTCTGAACATGCCTGAAATGTAATACTCTGAACATGCCCACGACGTGCTAGAACATGCCTATGACGTGCTAGGACCCGAGACATGGACACGCCCGTAACATTGAATGTTTACATGAATCACGTAAAGTTACCACATGTGAACTGTTGTCTAACTTGGTTTACTTTGGACAGGAAAGGCCGGACGGTAAGTATGGGTAAGTCGTACATCTATTTCTATGCGACACTTGAATTTGGCAACACGAGATAGGTTATGACATATGCCATGAAATTGATCCTAAGACAAGATTAGAAAGACAATGAATGATAGAGATGCACAAAAGTAAATAGAACGTGTTTGGTAATGATAGCATTGTGGATGAGCAAGCCTTCCCACCAGTGCATAACAATGTACTGATAACCCCACAGTCTGCTTGCAGGATGCAGGAGACGCCGGCGGGTACGGAGCTTCTATCGAACGTGTTAAGACACGGAGCCAACTCCGGGGCCTTGGGACGTTGCAAGAAGCTGAAGCACCCTATATAGGACATAATGTATCGGAACATCGTCATGAATCATTCCATGTTGTAAGCCACTTGGCACGTCTTTTATGTTTCAGAGAGAGAGAGAGCTTGAGCGACTTGTAATATCGGCCTAGCGTCGCTTGTAAACTTCTTGAATATCAATAAAGAGTTCGAATTTGCTTCTATTTGTGTTCATTTACTTTCCACTGCAATGGAGACACTCTATGCGACACTGTGGCCTAGCTCAAATCGGCCGTTTCTGGACTTGACCTTGCACGGGCGCAACCTAGGCCCGTGCAGCATCACGCCTTAGCGAGGACGATCGCTCCTACGGGAGCGGGGCGTGACATACGTGCCAGATCCGGCGCCCCTGATCGCGGCCGATTCGCCGCCGACCCCGTCCATCAGCGGTTGATTCGTCGGCGTTGTACAAAATTTTGTACACCCGACATCCGCGATGGCAGATGATGCTGCATCCAGCTATTCTGTTGCGACTGGCGGTGGCGGTGCACACAACCCAAATTATCCTAATCCGAAGGATCCATATTTTATGAGTTCTGCTGATCAACCAAGAAATATCATTACTCCTATTATTTTTCGTGGACCGAACTATGCTAAGTGGTCTCGGTCGATACGTCTCTCCCTGATCTCTAGGCGGACGATTACTTTTCTGGAAGGTACTGAAGTCAAACCTGTTAATGATGCTAGTAAATTGCTTGATTGGAGATGCGTGCAAGCGTTGTTGGTTCAATGGGTTCTTAATACCATTGATCCATCTCTGAAGAAATCTTTACCGTACTTTGAAGAGGTTTGTCCATTGTGGAACTTGTTGGAGAAAAGATTTGTTGTTAGCAATGGCACTCGGAAGCAACAAATTAAGATGGCTTTGGCCGAGTGCAAACAAACGGCGTCGATGTCTGTGGAAACCTACTTTGGAAATTTACAGTCTTTGTGGGATGAACAAGCTGCTTATTTTCTATTGCCTACTTGTACCTATGGTAAACTTGCTGCAAAGCTACAGGCTATGAGGGATGAAGACCACTTTCAGGACTTTATGTATGGTTCGAATGTTGAGTTGTATGGTCATATCCAATCTAATCTCCTGGCTCAGGATCCTCAGCCAAGTTTAGATCGGGCATACCAGGCAATCCGTGAGGAGGAGGATATGCAAAAATCTTAATCCGCTACTGAGGAGGTGATGGCGCTGGCTATCAAGACTTCACATCGTATTTCTACTACTTCTAATAGTATAACCTCAGATTCCAGGGACAAATCAGGTATGATCTGTACTCATTGCAAGAAAATAGGTCATGATATTGCAACTTGCTTTGTCAAGATTGGCTATCCAGAGTGGTGGGAGACTCTTCCTCGGCATTAGGGCGGACGTGGTGCTGGTGGTGGCAGAGGTCCGGCACCACCGCAGAGACGTGATGGGGGACGTGGTGCTGGTGGCGCAGGGGTTGTTCATCATGTCGCCGCTGCTGGTCATGGTGTCCCTGTTGGTCTTGCTGGGAGTTCGACGGATATGATGCATAGAGGGTATCCTTCACCACTCTCAGGTGAACAATCGCAGAAATTGATGAGCTTGCTGGGTAACGACAATTCTTCCAACCCTGGTTCTTCAAACTCTGATCGTCTGATGGGTAAGAATTCTTCTGTCCCTTGGATATTCGATACTGGGTCTACTCTTCATGCGACAGGCTCTCGTGATTGTTTAGTTGATTGCTTTGAGGGTCCTGTCTGTCCTGTGATTTTGCCTGATGGGAGCACTATTGAGGCTGTTCTGAGAGGCAAAGTATTTTTGACTGCTTCGTTGGTGTTGACGGATGTTCTTTATGTTCCGACATTGACTTGCAATTTGATCTCTGTCTTCCAATTGCTTGGTGCCAGAAATTGTGATATGTTATTTACACCTGATTTGTGTTTTGTTCAGGACCGAAGTACGAGGATGGTGATTGGAGCAGGTGAACAAAGGGGTGGACTTTACTTCTTGGGGGAGGTTCCAGCTTCTTTGGCTTCGGTGATCCTGGCATGCAAAGAGAATGATTTCGAGGTTTGGCACAGTAGACTGGGGCATCCTTCAGATAAAGTAATACAGACTTTACCTTTTCTTTCTGGTAGTAGTGTGTTTTCTCATAAGGCTTGTGATATTTTTTAACAAGCTAAACAGACTTGTGATGCCTTTCCTGATAGTAGTAGTCGTGCTTTGAGATGCTTTGAAGTTATACACTGTGATCTGTGGGGACCATATCGTGTTCCGTCATCTAATGGGGCACAATATTTTTTGACTTTGGTGGATGATTTTTCTAGAGCTGTTTGGGTTATTTTGTTGACGGATAAGTGTTCTGTTTATTCTATGTTACTTAAATTTATTGCTATGGTGAAGCGTCAGTTTGGGACTAATATACGTCGTGTGCGGAGTGACAATGGCATTGAATTTAATTATTTACGAGATTATTTTTCATCTCAAGGTATATTGTTCCAAACATCCTGTGTTGGGACACCTCAACAGAATGGAAGGGTGGAAAAAAAATATCGACATATTTTAAATGTAGCCAGGGCATTGAGATTTCATGGTTCTCTTTCCGTGGATTTTTGGGGGGAATGTATTCTGGGTGCATGTTATTTGATAAATAGAACTCCTTCTAGTATCTTGCATTTTAAGTCTCCCTATGAAGTTTTATATGGTTTGGCTCCTTCGTATGATCATCTACGTATTTTTGGTTGTCTGTGCTATGCGTATGATTTGAAATTCCGACATGATAAATTTGCTAGCAGGAGCAGAAAATGTATCTTTGTTAGATATCCACTTGATAAAAAGGGATAGAAACTGTATGATTTGGAGACTGGTGAATTTTTTGTGTCCCGTGATGTTACTTTTTATGAAAAAGAATTTTTAGGGTGTGGATCTGCTAGCGAGATATCTTCTGCAACACGCAATACATCTGTTGAGGTGCCGGAAGACGATATAGAGGCTTTTGGGATGGTGCCAGCTACGATTGCTGAGGCCGGAGTGGTTGCTGGTGGCTCGGTACCGAGTAGCGAGGATGCACAGGTAGATGCAGAAGTATTGACAAGAGAGTCCGCTGGGGGTTATACGGATACTACTGATGATACAGGGGATACAGTGTTGCCAGAGGTGCCCGACGAGGTAGTATTGGGAAGAGGAATGAGAAAGAAATTCCAGCCAGTACGCTTACAAGATTTTGTGATAAATGTTGTTCGAAGTAAAAGTCTCCCCTTCACCACAGTTCATCTGTTTCTGTCACTTGCTCAGGTACTTCGTATCCTCTAACACAATTTCTAAGTTATGACATATTTACTGCTGGACACAGAGATTTTTTTGCAGCTATCACTGCAGGTATTGAGCCTACTTCATATCGCCAGGCCTCACGAGATTCTGGCTGGCGTACGGCTATGCAAACTAAAATACGGGCTATGGCAGATAATGGGACATGGAGTCTTGTCGATTTGCCTCCTGGGAAAAAAGCATTGGGAAGTAGATAGGTGTACAAAATAAAGTACAAATCCGACGACAGTGTTGAGCGCTTAAAGGTACGACTGGTTGTGTTCGGTAATCATCAGGTTGAGGTGATCGACTATTCAGAGACATTTACCCCGGTGGCTAAGATGCCTACAGTTCGGGCGTTCTTGGCTGTTGCAGCTGTGAGAGGCTGGACTTTGTACCAGATGGTTGTGCACAATGCTTTTCTTCATGGAGATCTGACAGAAGAAGTGTATATGAAGTTGTCACGTCCCGCTCTCGTAGGAGCGATCGTCCTCGCTAAGGTGCGATGCCGCACGAGCCTAGATTGCGCTCGTGCAAGACAGTTTCATAACGGTCGATTACATCGGCTGCGACGGAATCGTCGTACAGAAGTCCCAAGCAGAAACATTAAAACATGCAGCAGAAATTTAAAGGCAAACACAAGTTATTCAAAAGAACTCTTTATTGATATTGAATACAAGATTATATTTGTGGGTACAAGGCCAAATTACAAGTCTCTCGTGCTCAATCTCATCTCTCAATTACAATGCTTGAGTCAGCGGAAGCTTCGGAAGGCGTTGTCCATACATTATGTCATGTATAAGTCTTTGAGTCCACGCGGCCGCACGCTTCGACTCGTCAAGGAACTCCGTGCCTCGACGCATCCAAGCGAGCTCCGCGCCACGAGCTTCTACCTGTGCCTGCACATGAGAACTGTGTGGGTGTCAATACTCAACTGTACTGGTGGAGTGAGCTCCTCGCCCACCCATACAAAATTGACACGTTCATTTACTTTGTGCAGCTTACAAGCCCCTTTACGATTGTCTTTCTAATCTTGTCTTAGGATCCATTTTAGAACAAGACGTCTCGGCCTATACTTAATGATGTAATGACAGGGTCGTGCAACGACGGGGTCATGCCATGCCAATGTGTATTTCGATCGAGGCAGTGCCTCATCGCTTATGTACTTGACCAAACTTCAACTCGGGACGGCAGGGTCGTGCCGTGACTTTAACTTGATCTCGTGCCAATGACATCAAGGGGACGACTCGTGCTGGTCGTGCCGATAGACTTTGTCTAGACTTGTTCGTGCTTCAAGATAAGGTCGTACCTAATGACTCCCTGACTTAGCCAACTTTTACATTACGGTCCTTTCGACTTAAAGTGATGGCACTCGACCTAACTTATGCAAACTTAGGCCAACAATGCCGATACGCGAAAGCCAATACGCGAATGCCTATATTGATACGCGAAAGCCAATTTACTTGATACGCGAAAGCCAATTTACTTGATACGCGAAAGCCAATACACAAATGCCAATAATGATACGCGAAAGCCTTGCTTAGTGCCGAAGCACATGTCTCGCTGACATAAGCTATAACGCATTCCTTTCGTGCCGATACAAGGCTGGCACTAACGGGATTACATCTTGCTGACTTGATACACGCCGTGCTAGATTGTCTCATGGCTTGACCAACACCGTGCTAGTACTTGACGCTATCCAAAGGCAAACACGCGGATTGCCGCTCTTGCCGACACATCTATATGAGTGGTCACTAGCAATGTCAAGCTATCATAGACTCGGCTCGAGATCTCGGCTCGTCCCTCCGCGGGTAGCTAGCCCGGAGGCGCTTTGTATCTCCCATGCAGTTATCCAGCATCCTACCGTGAGCCGCCTCGCTTCTCCCAGGCCGACATGATCCCGGTGCCCCGGCGATCATTCGAGAAGACTACACCTTGTCGACAAGTTGTCCAATAACCATGCAAGACTCAACTCGATCTATCAAATCCTTCTTTAACTTGACCATGCTTTCCTTCTTCCTATCGAGACTTAACGAGACTCCCAAGCAGTGGAACGATCTCGTGTACGGGACTTATCAAGACTTAGCGAGACTCCCAAGTAGCGGGATCGATCTCGTGTGCGGAACTTATCGAGACTTAACGAGACTCCCAAGTAGCGGGATCGATCTCGCGTGTTTCCTTGTCGAGACATAGCGAGACTCCCAAGTAACGGGACCGATCTCGACGATAACCAATCGCGTGGACTTTCTTTGATCGTGGCATACTCTTTACTAATTCTACCGTAGCTCGTGCCTTAGACAGACCTGGTTCTATAGGCGACGCTATCGCTCAAGTCATATACTTTATACGATGAGCCTTGTCCTCAAGGGACTACGCGACTTGACAACCGCAGATAGAGCGGAACAGTGCTAGAAATGGCTTCGATAGCCCAGCATAATACTTGTCTAACTTATTCGGGCAACGACTCGACGAGCAAGGGCTACGTCGAGCTACACATCGAGGGAACGAGCTATGCACGGGGTCGACTTGAACAACCAAGTTCATGCCTAGACTTACGCCAACAGCCGTGCAAGACGACTTAACTTACGGGTCGTGCGAAGGCTATGCCAAGCCTTGCGGGGCAGGACCGTGCATGGTTTATTAAGCATTTACGCGGGCGACGCCTATGACTTAGGCTGATTCGAGTGTTGGGGCAAAACGACGGGATCGTGCATGCTTTATCAAGCATTCACGCAGGCGACGCCTATGACTTAGGCTATTTCAAGTGTCGGGATAACTTAGCAGCTTAAGCCAACTTTCTTCTCCCAAGCCACGGGATCAAAGGATCGAGTGTCATTTGAAAGCACGCTGAGCCGACTTCTATGAAGACCGTGGGACCATTTTCTATGTTCTAAGATATTCCGACGGGTCGAAATTATTTCCTTAGCTATGTGCGTTCGTAGCTTTTATATTAGCCTACTTGTGCAAGTTGAAAATAAGCGAGTTATTAAGTGAAGGCTAAGATGAGACAAGTTCACCGAAACTACCCCGCCTGAGCGATGTCTTCGAGCAGCCGTTGCAAGGCTAAGTCCGAACGCCGTCGGCGTTTCGATTCCTCCGATTGACTTTGCGAGATGGGGCACTACAACATACACCACTCAGAACAAGTCTCGTCCTCGAGACTTTTCTGAAGGCAAGCCATCCTATATTTCTATGGCCAAGACTTAACCATGCCTAGACACGGAATTATAACAGTCGTGCGGGGTACGCCTACGCGTTTCCTTGATTCTGAGCCACGCTCGTACTACTATCATTCCTTTCCTTTAACACGATTTCAAATCGTTCGACACTTTCCATTCCTCAAGTCGCGCTTGAACTCAACATATCACTTGGCTGGATCGTGCACGCATTCCAAGCGTCCCCAAAATACATGTATTCAACCAAGCCGCATGATAGCGAATTCGTCGTTCTCACTCGAGTCGTATCGTGCACATACTCAGGCTTCCCTGAAATATATGCATGTCAGCCGAATCTCGTGAGCAGGGTTTCCTATTCTTGATTCACTCTTTTAATCCATGCCAATCATCAAAATCAATATTTCGATTGCTAACACTTGAAACAGGACGTCTCGCCTAATCGCTAGTCCATTTCTCAAGGCTAAAGTCAATGTCAGGATTGGAATCATAGTTCCCCAACAATAATGCCAACACTGACCCCAATCCTAGGGTCAAACCAAAGTCAGTAGTACGAGATTTTCTACCCAAGCTTGCGTCACTCAGATTTCTAAACATCGAGCACGATCACCTAGTTCGCATCAAGGCATTCGTTGCGCGTATTCGAATCCATTCAAATCACCAATTCTAACCAATTCATATATTCGATCACGAGGTCATCTAGCTCGACAATATGTTGCACCCCAATCTCACGCGAGTCTGATTATCCACGGTGGTTCATGAATCACCACGCAACGCTCCCGCAGAATAATCATTCTCATCGGAGCGTAACTCTTGCTTGAGTCTAGACTCATTCATTCTCGATACGCGGATTGGACCTACGCAATCCTCAAATTTGATTCATCAAGCGTACTAGTCATTCTCAAGTTCACCTTCGCGTCAAACCACAAGTCGAAGCAATCATATTGCCACGTCATGCAAGTTCGATCACTCCCGCTATATGAATCACCATACCAGCGCTTACGCAGAGTGATCGCCCTAATCGGCGCGACGCATGTGGGAGGCTGGAGTTGCGCTCGGATAAGACAAGAATATCGAAGTTGTGGTTATCGACGAAGCAAATCCAAACATTTTATTTACTTCCAAGCCAAGATCTCGGTTCGATAGTCCGTTTGTCATTCGTTCAACCAGAAAATCCTCGAGCCAAGTTTATCTTTTCCTCGACACATTTCAACATCCCGAGTATAGCATCCATCGGAACAATGACAAATGCACGATCATCATTCGCCGAGTCAGAGTACCCCCGAGTTATCGCATATCGATCTTTGATATACCTCAATACCATCGACGATATGCGTAACCTGACGATCTTCCTTTGCAACCAATTTCGAGTCGTGCGACTAATGCTTATTGTCCGAACTGGATATACCACAATTCTTCGATATTCAAGATCAAGTTCGATCGCTATTCCTCGAGTTCGTTTCAAGATCGTTGTCCAAAACTCAAATCACATTTCATTTGAATCAATCCGAAATCGTACGTGTGATTTACTAGATTTCTTCGATCAAGACATTCACTTTTATTCATCGTATCCGAATCATTTTCTAACTCGCGTTGCCCATTCACAAGTTGTCCAAGCGACGTCTCATTCGGGATATTCGAAATTAAGATCAACTAAGCGTGACGCGTTCTAAGGCTTTGCGCGATCGCATCGCCTCGCCGACATACTCATTGATACTCGTAATCCTCAATTTTTGCTCGAATGATTTCCAAGACAAACCATACACCACTCGGATTCGAGCCATCCGATCTAGCCTACTATCACGTTTCGCATTCACTCGATATCACATCCTTCAGATTCGTTCGACGGATCCTTAGCGTAATCGTTCACGTCGTGTCGATGTACTAAGTCGCTCGCACTATTCCTCAAAATCCAAATCAATCTTCCGTGTACGCCTAAGCGTTAGCTCGATATCGTTCCTATCGATATACACTCTAAGTGTATCTCCATTCCCGACTGAGCGGTACTTGATATCGCTCGTAACTCATTTGCACCAAAAGGTCGAGGTACGCGACACGCGGTACAACTTAGCCAAAAGGCCGTGTGCATAGCTATCCCATGCAGACTATATTCGAGCTTTGCATGCTCACTTGCTAATGTCGATGTTAGACTATATGGGCACACGCGTGGCATGTTAACTTAGCACGTTTTTCTTATCAAGACAAGTTTGACACCGTTCGGCACAAAGGCCTACCGATGCATTCGGCGATAGCCTACCGATGCGTTCGATTGAACGCTTGTACGAGCTTTTGAAAATATTTAGACTTATTGTATGGACATGCCGAGGGACATTTGAGAGAGAGCGCACACTTATTTTCTATCGACGAGCTTTCAAAACTGAAAAATTCGACATAAAATCCAAGGACGTAAAGCCGTGCTCTGATACCATTATGTCACACCCCGCTCCCGTAGGAGGGATCGTCCTCGCTAAGGCGTGATGCCGCACGAGCCTAGATTGTGCTCGTACAAGGCAGTTTCATAACGGCCGATTACATCGGCTGCGACGGGGTCGTCGCACAGAAGTCCCAAGCAGAAACATTGAAACATGTAGCAAAAATTTAAAGGCAAACACAAGTTATTCAAAAGAACTCTTTATTGATATTGAATACAAAATTATATTTGTGGGCGCAAGGGAAAATTACAAGTCTCTCGTGCTCACTCTCATCTCTCGATTACAATGCTTGAGTCATTGGAAGCTTCGCAAGGCGATGTCCATAATTATGTCTTGTATAAGTCTTTGAGTCCACACAACCGCACGCTTCGACTCGCCAAGGAACTCCGTGCCTCGATGCATCCAAGCGAGCTCTGCGCCACGAGCTTCTACCTGTGCCTGCACATGAAAACTGTGTGGATGTCAGTACTCATCTGTACTGGTGGAGTGAGCTCCTCGTCCACCCATACAAAACCGACACGTTTATTTACTTTGTGCAGCTTACAAGCCCCTTTACGGTTGTCTTTCTAATCTTGCCTTAGGATCCATTGTAGAACAAGACGTCTCGGCCTATACTTAATGATGTAACGACAGGGTCATGCAACGACGGGGTCGTGCCATGCCAACGTGTATTTCGATCGAGGCAGTGTCTCATCGCTTATGTACTTGACCAAACTTTAACTTGGGACGGCAGGGTCGTGCCGTGACTTTAACTTGATCTCGTGCCAATGACATCAAGGGGACGACTCGTGCTGGTCGTGCCGATAGACTTTGCCTAGACTTGTTCGTGCTTCAAGATGAGGTCGTGCCTAACGACTCCCTGACTTAGCCAACTTTTACATTACGGTCCTTTCGACTTAAAGTGATAGCACTCGACCTAACTTATGCAAACTTAGGCCAACAATACCGATACCCGAAAGCTAATATGCGAATGCCAATATTGATACGCGAAAGCCAATTTACTTGATACGCGAAAGCCAATTTACTTGATACGCGAAAGCCAATACGCGAATGCCAATAATGATACGCGAAAGCCTTGCTTAGTGCCGAAGCACGTGTCTCGCTGACATAAGCTATAACTTATTTCTTTCGTGCCGATACAAGGCTAGCACTAACGGGATTACATCTTGCTGACTTGATACACGTCGTGCTTGGCTTGACCAACGCCGTGCTAGTACTTGACGCTATCCAAAGGCAAACACGTAGATTGCCGCTCTTGTCGACACATCTATATGAGTGGTCACTAGCAATGTCAAACTATCATAGACTCGGCTCGAGATCTCGGCCCGTCCCTCCGTGGGTAGCTAGCCCGGAGGCGCTTTGTATCTCCCATGCGGTTATCCAGCATCCTACCGTGTGCCGCATTGCTTCTCCCATGCTGACATGATTCCGGTGCCCCGACGATCATTCGAGAAGACTACACCTTGTCGACAAGTTGTCCTATGACCATGCAAGACTCAACTCGATCTATCAAATCCTTCTTTAACTTGACCATGCTTTCCTTCTTCCTATCGAGACTTAACGAGACTCCCAAGCAGCGGGACCGATCTCGTGTACGGGACTTATCAAGACTTAGCGAGACTCCCAAGTAGCGGGACCGATCTCGTGTGCGGGACTTATCGAGACTTAGCGAGACTCCCAAGTAGTGGGACCGATCTCGCGTGTTTCCTTGTCGAGACATAGCGAGACTCCCAAGTAACGGGACCGATCTCGGCGACAACCAGTCGCGTGGACTTCCTTTGATCGTGGCATACTCTTTACTAATTCTACCGTAGCTCGTGCCTTAGATAGACCTGGTTCTATAGGCGATGCTATTGCTCAAGTCATATACTTTATACGACGAGCCTTGTCCTCAAGGGACTACGTGACTTGACAACCGCAGATAGAGCGGAACAGTACTAGAAATGGCTTCGATAGCCCAGCACAATACTTGTCTAACTTATTCGGGCAACGACTCGACGAGCAAGGGCTACGCCGAGCTACGTATCGAGGGAACGTGCTATGCACGGGGTCGAGTTGAACAACCAAGTTCATGCCTAGACTTAAGCCAACAGCCGTACAAGACGACTTAACTTACGGGACGTGCGAAGGCTATGCCAAGCCTTGCGGGGCAGGACCGTGCATGCTTTATTAAGCATTCATGCGGGCGACGCCTATGACTTAGGCTGATTCGAGTGTTGGGGCAAAATGACGGGACCGTGCATGCTTTATCAAGCATTCACGCAGGCAACGCCTATGACTTAGGCTATTTCAAGTGTCGGGACAACTTAGCAGCTTAAGCCAACTTCCTTCTCCCAAGCTACGGGATCGAATGATCGAGTGTCATTTGAAAGCACGCTGAGCCGACTTCTATGAAGACCGTGGGACCATTTTCTATGTTCTAAGATATTCCGACGGGTCGGGATTATTCCCTTAGCTATGTACGTTCGTAGCTTTTATATTAGCCTACTTGTGCAAGTTGAAAACAAGCGAGTTATTAAGTGAAGGCTAAGATGAGGCAAGTTCACCGAAACTACCCCACCTGAGCGATGTCTTCGAGCAGCCGTTGCAAGGCTAAGTCCGAACGCCGTCGGCGTTTTGATTCCTTCGATTGACTTTGCGGGACGGGGCACTACAGAAATTGTCGCCAGGTTTTTCGTATAGTGAACCCAACAAAGTGTGTCGCCTACGTAAGTCACTATATAGATTGAAACAGGCACCACGTTGTTGGTTTGCTAAGCTTGCTGCTTCTCTGATATCTTATGGATTTACTCAATCTCATTCCGATTATTCCCTTTTCTCTCCTTTTAAAGGGAAGGTAGAGTTGCATGTTTTGATCTATGTGGATGACATGATTGTGTCTGGTAATGACACAGGTGCTTTAGATGCTTTCAAAAAGTACCTTAGCTGTTGCTTTCACATGAAGGACCTTGGTGTGTTGAAATACTTTCTTGGCATAGAGGTGGCTCGGAGTGCAGAAGGAATTTCCTTGTGTCAAAGGAAGTATGCTTTGGACATCATTTCATAATGCGGCTTGATGGGGTCTCGACCTGCTGGCTTTCCCATGGAGCCCAATCATAAGCTGGCAGAATCAACTAGTCCAAAGATGGAGGATGCAGAGACTTATCGGAGGCTGGTTGGAAGGTTGATTTATCTATCATTTACTCGCCCTGACTTAGCCTATGATGTGCATATCTTGTCTCAATTCTTACAGGAGCCTTGACAAGATCATTGGCATGCTGCTTTGAGAGTTGTCAGATATCTCAAACATGCACCGGGACAGGGTATTCTTTTGAAAGTTGATTGTGATCTCCGTCTTTCTGGTTGGTGTGATTCTGACTGGGCTAGTTGTCCCTTGACTCGCTGCTCTGTTACAGGCTGGTTGGTATTTCTGGGAAGGGGTCTCCTATTTCTTGGAAGACCAAGAAGCAATCAACTATTTTTCGATCTTTCGCTGAAGCTGAATACCAATCTCTTGCTGCGCTTGTTTGTGAGTTAAAATGGTTGAAGAAGTTATTGGTGTGTTTGGGCATTCGCCAGGAGTCTGCTATGCAGGTGTGTTGTGACAGTCAGTCCGCCCTGCACCTAGCTCAGAATCCGGTATTTCATGAGCGCAGTAAGCATATTGAGGTGGATTTGCATTTTGTTCGCGATGCTATTCGAGATGGTACCGTAATAGCCTCGCATGTTTCTACTTCTTCTCAACTGGCTGACATCTTCACTAAGCCCCTTGGAAAGCATGTGTTTGATTCTTTCCTTCCCAAGTTGGACATTTGTGACTTGCATGCTCCAACTTGAGGGGGGTGTTAGATTGTTAGATTATATTTGCAATGTAAATATGGCCCATAAGCCTAAATGTAGACACTATATATATTGTAACAAACCCTAGCAATGAGAACAAGGCATTATTATATCCATGAGGGACAAAAGCAAGGAGCTGATGTTGGAGCGAGCCCTTAGCGAGTTGGTGTTCCGCATGGATATATTAGAAGAAGGATGTAATGGACGTTGAGATGCAAGTGGATCGACCCCCTAGTAGACCACTATCCATGGGCGGTAAAATCGAAGAGTTATAACTTCCCATTGAGTGAGAGATGACAATAGTAACCCCCACTGAACAGACAGTCATGTCCACGAAGCAGCAAACAATAACTATTTTCGTGCAAACACTCATTTCCATGCAAGTAAAATGTCCTTTTTTGCGGGATCAACTTATACACGAAAATGACCATTTCACACGATAATGATCATTTCAAGTGGAAATGGTCATTTTCGCGAGAACATCTTCCATGCAGAAATGATCATTTTCGCGAAAACAACTTCCACACCGAAACGACCATTTCCGCGAGAACAACTTCCATGCGGAAATGAGCACACGTTGTGTCTCGCGCTCCCCGCGTGCCCTGCTGCACATGCGTAAAAACTAGCACAAAACGACCTGATGCGTCAGATGCGTACATGCAAAGTGCGTCGGCCACTTTGTGCCCTTCGGTCGTTCAGGAGACTAGCTCCAAAGATAATTTTTCAAGAAATATGTGAGTCTTGGAGGTTTTGGAACATTGCCCTCTAGTTTAATTTTTTTAACCACATAAACAAACGCTCTTAATATTCCACCTTACAAACCACATAAACAAAGACTCTTCATATGTAAGATAATAAATGAAGAATCTTCTATTGAAATACTACCATTTATATAGACCAAGTTCAAAAAAATTTCCAACAGTTAATGCTGGCACAAATTTTATTTTCAATTATTCCAGACGTTCTTATTATCTGCATTGAAACATTATTCAACATGGAAGAACTACTAGCCCAATTAAATAGCTCGTGATTTTTAACTCTCAAACCATCAACTTTATGAAGAAGTGTCTACATTCTCATTAACAACCTTGTAATATATTCTTTGCTAATAAGATTCCGGAATCCTCCACTAGAGTATCAAGTTGAAAAATTGTGATAGTTGAAGGTATCAAGTTGTAATTTAGTCTATTTTTTTATTGCTTTTTTAAAAAGCAGATATAAAATAAACTCTTTGGAACAGTCTCATCTTCTTTCAACAATCAACTAGCTTAGTACAAAAATAAACAAAAATAACTATTAGCAAAGATCATTTGTCAAATGCTTTCTGTATCTACTTTCAAATGATCTATGCATCTGTTTCTAGTGCTACTTCATCTTGGCCTACATCCTGATTAAATTCTTTCATTCTATTCCTCTCTCTGTGTGTGTAGATAGTTTGGTTGCGTTCGATTTTCCATATTGAATATATATAACAATTTCGTCAATGACCTTCTAATCTAGTGGTAGTGGTGAGACATGCGACCCGAGTGGTTAGAAGATTGATTCCCAGTGGAAACATTTACCACAATTACCTTCTTTCAATATATATATATATATATATATATATATATATATATATATATATATATATATATATATATAAAAGAAGGGGGATCTTGAGGTCCAAACCAGGCAGAAGAGGGGCTCATCTATAATATAAAGCACAGTGGATTTTTGGTCCGACCCATGTGCTTTGGTTCAACGATGATGAAATGACTAAATTGCCCCTCTCTCTAGAAGAGAGGAGGAGGTCCTATGTTGGGTGCAGAGCAACCGGTTGTTCCAACGGCACCCCCGCCTCCAGCTCCTCTTGCACCGCCCCTCCCTCCGTCGCCTCCGCTCCATCCTCGCCCACGCCGTCGTCGTCGGCCTCTTCCGCAACCACTTCGTCGCAAGCAGCCTCCTCCACCGCGCCGTCGACGCCGACCTTTCCTTCGCCGCCTCCCTCTTCTCTGCCATGACCAACCCCAACCCCTTCTCCTTCAACACCGCCATCGCCATCTTCGCCGACCCACTTTCCATCAACTCCCAAATGCTCCGCCGTCGCGTCCCTCCCGACTCCCATACCTTAATTCCTTGCTCAACACCACCACCGCCGCCGCCGCCACCAGGTCGCTCCATACACACACCCTCCTCCTCGGATTCTGGCCTGACCCCTTCGTGCAGACCGTCCTGCTCACCGCCTACTCCCGACGTGGCTCCGCCGACCACGTCCTGCGGGTGTTCGACGAAATGCCGCACAGGGACGTCGTCTCCTGGACCGCCACCGTCTCGGGCCTCGCCGCTAAGGCTGGCGATTTTGCCCTGGTACCCTCTACCCTTGCCGGGTACCCTGTACCCTCATGTGCCCACGGGTACCATGTATCCTAGGAAGACAAGCCCTACCCTTACCCTCTTGGAATTAGGATAGGGTAAGGGTTTTATTCTGTTACCCTAGTGCATTTACCCGGGTACCCGTCCTACCCGTCCTACCCTCTGCCATGTAACCCTACCCTGAACCATACCCTATCCTGAATCACTATCCTACCCACTACCCTGTAAATCTGTGCTTTGTAATTTTGTATAGTCCCATACTCCCACTGTAGTTACTACTACATACTTGTATAGTCCCACACTCCCTCTGCCCTGTAACCCTACCCTGAACCATACCCTACCCTACCCTAAATTACTACTATATATTTGTAGTTTTTTGTAATTAGTTAGTACTTAGGATTAAGAGAACTACATAGTGCTTGATCCTAAGGAGTCAGGTCTAGCCCCCTCCTTGGGTATGTAGGCAGCTCAGGTTCCACTATATAACTGGGTTCAGCGCCTTTAGAAAAAAAATATTCCCCCTGTTATTTCTTGTTAAGTTGTTATGATTTTTGAATGTTGTAAAAATCTTAAGTATCAAGGTGTTTACTAGCACAAAAAAATAATTTTCAAAGTTTAAAAAAACTGAAATGACAAGGGTAATACCCTTACCCTCCCTACCCTGACCCTCAGCTACCCTGTGAGGGTAAAGGGCAAGGACGGGTAATGGGTATTGGTTTTTTGGAAGAGGGCTATCCTACCCTACCCTCATGACTCCCCTAGGGTATCAAAAAAAATGTCAATACCCTACCCTATCCTGCCCTTACCCTACCCTACCCTACCCATCGCCACCCCTACTCGCCGCCCTCAGCCACCCCAAGACGGCCCTGCGCGTCTTTGCCTCCATGAGGCCCCACGCCGCCCCGAACGCTGCCACTGTGGTCTTTGCCGTGTCCGCCTCCGTCGGGCTCGGGTCCCTGGCGCAGGCTCGGTGCCTGCTCGCCTACGTCGAGAAGGCCGGGTTCGGAGGCCGCGTCTCCGTCCGGAACTCCCTGGCGCTGGCCCGATGCCTGCACGCCTACTTCGAGAAGGCCGGGTTCTTGTCCGTGCCATTATGGCACGGGTTATCCACTATATATATATATATATATATATATATATATATATATATATATATATATATATATATATATATATATATATATATATATATATATATATATATATAAGAAGGGGGATCTTGTAAAAGGTCCAAACCGGGCAGAAGAGGGGCCCAAACCAAGCAAATACAAAAGGGGTTGGGCGACCAACAGGGACCAAAAGAGAGGGGACAAGAAATAGGAGCCGAACACTGCATCTCAGAGCTTCCTCTTCACGTCCTTCACCTTCTCGGGATCCTGTACGACGTCCCGAGAGAGTAAAAAATGTGAAAATGAAGCTCTCAGAAGTACATCCTGAACCGTTGCTCTTTCTGTCCAAGATAAAACATATAACAGTAATCGAAACTATCGATGGTTTCGAACACTGCATTTCACATACACTGTAAACACAGACACACATCATCACAAAAATACACATTATATTTTTTAAAAATTTGGGCAGCACCTCCTTTGTATATCAGATCATCGCTTATAACCCAGCGTAGGTATATTTGTCATCCCCGTGGCAGATATCACAAAGTAAATATCACAATAAAAATACCAACAAAGTAAATATCACAAAGTAAATATCCAACAAACTATACTTCACAGACACACATCATCACAAACATCCAATAGAGTAAAATAAAAATAGAAGATGATAAAAAGTCTCCCACCAAGTGTATAAACAAATGTGTACCAATAAACAATTTGTCCATAGGGTCAATACATACAACTCATAAAAAAATCAATAAAATTACTGCGGACCCCTACCGCGCATCTGGGATAGCATGTACTCATACTGCTCCTGTGTGAGCTGTACCGTAGGGGCAGTAGGAGGCAGTACAACATCTGGAGTTGGTGCCGTCGATGGACCAGGAGGACATATCTGCTCTAGCTCTCGCAGTCGGTTACCATGCGCAGCAAGGGTACTCACCATCCTCTGAGTACTCTCCTCAAGAGAAGTATGCAGCTGGGTGAGTGAGGCAGCCATGGTCCTTTGCGATCCCTCCAGCTCGACCTGTCTATGCTCTGTGCGCTGCGTAGACTCGGTGAGCGTGTGCAAGCTGGCAGCTGTAGCCTGCTGTAGACTAATCAGCTCCTGTATACTGCGCTCGACCGTATCAAATCGTCCGGTGATCATCGGATCGTCGGATCGTCGCTCTGTCCCAGCTGCCTCAGAAATCTGTTGCTGCAACTCGCGATGCAGCTCGTGGAGCTGTCTGCACACATCCTGCGCTCGTGATGACGCCTGCGAAGCTGGAGACTGCGTACTGACAGAGGAGGGCCGGGATGACTCTGAAGCCAAATAGGCGCCGTAGGATCCCGTACCGTAGTACGTACCCTTCTGAAGACCGCCAACGGTGGTCATCCAGAGCTCGTCCGACGATGGAACTGTAGGCGGCTAGAAGAAAGTACCAGCCTCTCCCTCTGCTGGCGCACTAGCTGCAGCAGCCGCCTCCTCTTGTAGCCGAACAAACTCGGCCTAGAACAATGTTTGCTAACGTATAAGTGTTTGCTAAAGTCTATATTGATATCTATTTTTCTGTTTTCTAAATTATAGTAAATTAATATAAAGAATAGAACGTACATATGCCTGTATCGCCCTCTCGTCAATTAACTCCCCAGTCCTCCGATGGGTGACCAGGAAGACGGTCACCATGTTGGAGTCCTCACCCTTTTTTACCTGTTAAAATATATTATCTATTATTAGTATTAAACATTCTATCCAACTATATATAAAATGATGTCCGTCATAGAAAACGTACCAGACGACGAAAATGCTCCGTCATCGAAATGGAGCTACCACACCACTTACCGACGCTCGACCGCGCCACCTTGGCCTTGTCAGACCGCTTCTGGTACCTGGGCTCGCTGAATATAGCCTTCATCGCAGTCCACTGCTCTGGCATGATCCAACCATGGATCGGCTGTCCGGAGCGATCACGAGACTTCTGGTCGTGGATCGCATCACGGATGAGCTTGCTTGCGACGACAGAAAATTGACCCTCGATCTTTGCCGCCCGATGTGGTGGATAGAAATAGGTCCTCTACAAGAAGTAAAATAGAAAAGATGTATAATATACACAAATGATTATTAAAATTTAAAAATAAATAATTTTTTACCTTGAAGTGGGCGAACCAAAAGGCCTTCCTATCTGCGGGAGCATCTGAGTAGTTAATCCAAGGCCCACCATAGTTCTGCCTCAGAAATACCTCCAGCTGTCTCTGTACTGCAGGAGGCCGATATCTATACAATAATAATTCTCATGAATATATATGCAAATATAATCATTTGAGAAATATATATTAACTAATTAACTTACTTCGTAGGCCGTCCGTCCAAATCTCCATACGCGTCTCGCCCGGAAGAGCGCATGGAGGGTCGCTCTCACCTCCTGCCTGGACAGGATCAGTCTGATCGCCGTCCTTCATATGCTCGGCGTCGGCTCCCCCATGGAGCCGTCGGTATAAGGAATGCTGGACGCGGGATCAGGAATGCTGGACGCGGGATCAGGAATGCTGGATGCGGGATCAGGAACGCTGGACGACGATGGAGGAGTCGCCAACCTGCTGGAACTGTCCTGTCCTGGTAATGGACCGAGAACAGAACGGTATAATGGCGTACTCGAAGATGAGGATGAGGGTACAGAATCTCCATCCCCAGCCCGAGGCAGACGGGACTGCCTAATATAAAATCCTCTGCGTCGTCCAGATGGTCTAGTCATACCTGATAATAACATATGACAATAAAACAAAAATACATATTTATATGATAGACATCACAGATTTTTGAAAAATATCATAGTCACAGATAAAAGTTTCACTAAACTGTCACAGATTTATATGATAAAAGTGTCACTAAAGTGTCAAATATGATGATAAAACAAACGTACAGATTTAATTTTCTTCTGAAAATTCATCTAGTTCGTTTAGCTCTTCTTCTTCTTCTTCTTCTTCTTCTTCTTCTTCTTCTTCTTCTTCTTCTTCTTCCTCCTCTACATCTTCACTTTCATCTGCATCTTCCTCTTCAGATAATTCTACTTCTTCTACACAATTAGATGTGTAATGAAGAACTTTCGTCGTGTCCACTTCTATAATATTTGTTACAAGAGGTAGTTCATCCTCTTGATAAGCTATATCGTCAACCTCAAAGGTATTTCTATCTTTGGTCTTGCATACTGCCTACCAGTCCGACCTTGTTGTTCCCCGTTTAAAGGATAACTTGTGAAGTACACGAGCTGAGCCTGACTTGATAGGGCAAATGGTTCGTAGGCTTGATATCGACGCCGATAGTTTATATCCACAAGACCGTGCTTGTCTACTTTCCAACCTTGACCTTCAATCGGATCGAACCAATCACACCTGAATAACACAATCTTAGCAGGCTCTATTCCATAACTATATGTCAGCTCCATGATCTCCCGTAGCACGCCATAGAAATTATTGTCCGCATCAACATCTTTGTAGTTCGAAGATCTGATACACAAACAGCTGTTTTTGGTGGAGTCGAGATCTACAAAGTTGTCTCTGATCGGGCAAGTTGTTGACTTGAACCTAAACCCATTAACACAGTAGCTTGGCCATATTTTTACAGCATAAATTGGTCCCTTGGCTAGCGTTCTAATAGACTCATTATCAAGTCTTGCGTATGGACGATCGACCTAAATACCACGAAAAAAGAAATTAAGCTCATTCTCAATCTAGTGCATATACAGAAAGTAGTAATTCATATCATCAGGACGATGATTGTACATACATGAACGATTCTGCAAGTAGTAATTCATATCCATTTGGAAATAATTCTGCAAAGATGGACACACATTATCCAATAGGCACAAATTCGTATATTATGTCTTATTATGGGACACACATTAGTAGCGGACAGTTACTAATAACAATGTTAGGCATGATTTCTAATGCATAATATGCAATCTAGGTCAAACTAGGTTGTACTAAGTCAAACAAAGTCAAACTAGGTCAAGCTAAGTCAAACAAGGTCAAACTAGGTCAAGGGTTGACCTATAGTTGACTTTGTCAACTCTTAGTCCAATCTAGGTCAGATGTTGACTCTACTTTGAATTTCAGTCAAAATAGTCAACCTTAGTCAAACAAGGTCAAATCTAAGTCAAATATCATATTTCTAGTCATTACCTACCAAGGTACCCTTTACCTTATCGCTATTGGTATCCCAATACCAATACCTTAAGTTGGAATCTCAATATCTTAGTCTAGGTAACTAATACCTTAACATCCACTTTACCTTAGATACTAGATAATACCATATCGTAGTAATATCCTACCCTTAGGCTAGTAGATAACTCAATACCTTAGGCTAATAGATATTACCATCTATCTTAGGCTAGTATCTATCCACCTGCCTTAACATCATACCCATTACCTTAGCTAATACCTTATCCTTAGGCTATATGTAATTCTTATTACTTTGCTAATACCTTAGATACCTTAGGATACTAACTCTACCGTTCTAACAATATACCAATACTCCTAAGATACTCTAATATTTACATAGAGATATACCCTATAGGGTATCCTATTACCATAGACTAATCTAGGACACTCTTAAGATACTAGGATATCTAACTATCCTAGGATACCAAATTCTAGCCAAGATACTAACTTAGGGTACTAACTTCTAGCCCATATCCTAATATCCTATTATCTTGATACCCTCAAGATACTAGCATAATCTAACTACCCTAAGATATCTAACTTAGGATACTAACTTATCTAGGATAAATATGATACTAACTAACCAATCCAAGACACTAACTAACCTATCTAGGATACTAACTTCTAGTATCCTAAGATATTAACTCACCTATCTAACTCTAGAATACTAACATCCTAAATAAGATATTAAATTAGTGCCTAGGATACTATCTTGAATATCTAACTTAGGATACTAACTTATGTGTAGACACTAACATACTCATCCTAAAACAAAACCACATCCCTCAACATAATAAGAGACACTAGCTTCTAGTCACTATTGCAGCTGCTGCCCTCACTGCTCTTGCTACTGCTGTTAGCAGCTGCTGCTGGCATTGCAGCTACTGCTGCTACTACCCTGCAGCACAAGCTGCTGCTGCTGCTGCCTTTGCAGCCACTTGTTTCCCCCCTCTTGCTACTCTATCATACCCTCTCTAACACACACACAACACTCACTACCACATCTAAATCCCTCTCACCTTTCTCACTCTCAAACACACACACACACACACACACACACACACACACACTCTAACACTTATCTCAATATCCCTCTTCACTCACACTCACACTACCATACTACCACACTACCACATCTAACCTCCCCTTCCTCAAACACACACTAAAAAAACACAATCATACACTCACACACTCTCACATCTCATCACAAGCACAAACACACTATTAAAATAATATATAATCCCTTTCTTCAAACAAACACACATTACCACAAACAACCAACCACCAATCCAAGCCACAAACACACAAACCAAAGGCCAAATGGATAGCCAATAACTTGCCATGCTTCCCCCTCTCTCACTCTCACACAAGACACAACCGCACACACTATATATTTATAAACTTTTATCTAAAATAGTCCACATACATAAATATATACCAATTTATATATATTTACATATATACATGACTTGTGGGTCAAAAATACATAGATATATATAGGAATCCATATGAAAACCAATTGGGATACATTAACCATGACTAACCTACCCTCATTTATGCACAAAACTGAAATTAGGATTCTAAATGACCTATTGGACATTTCCACAAATACTTGGTGTGTCACCCTCCGTGTGTGTATGTATGTGTGTGTGTGTGTGTGTGTGTGTGTGTGTGTGTGTGTGTGAGGGGGGGAAGGAGGAGGAGGAATTAGGTTAGGGTTTATCGTCGGAGAGGAGGAGTAGCTCGGATTGGGGGAGGAGGAGCTCGACGGAGGGAGGGGGGGAGGGAGTCGCCGGGGGGGAGGGAGTCGCCGGGGGGGGGGGGGGGGAAGGGGAAAAAAAGAGTTTCGAGTTTTCGATTTTTCGAGTGAGGGGGAAAAAAGGAGGCCTGTGCCCTAAGTAAAAAAGTTAGCGACGTCAACAGTGGACGTCGCTAACCGTCGCAAGAATTTTAATATAAGCGACATATTTTCTTAATATGTCGCTGAACGTCGCTATTCCGCGACATACTTTATCTAGTGTCGCTGAACGTCGCTATTCAGCGACGTTTTGCGACGTCGTTAGAAAGGAGTCGCTATATTATATAGTTAGCGACGAAATTTCCTTCCGTCGCTAAACGACGTCGCTAATAGAGCATATTTTAGTAGTGTATGGTATATTTAGTTACTATATATATTAACAAAAAAAGCACAAATAAACCCAAAAATCGAATAAACCGAAAACCGAAGCGATTTAATTCGGTTCGGTTGATTTGGTTATTGACTAATTCGGTTCGGTTTCGGTTTCGGTCCAATTCGGTTTTCGGTTATTCGGTTCGGTTGGAACCGAATTAACCGAATGCTCACCCCTAAGCAATGAGCCGTGCTGTGTTTTGTCGAATTGGCGGAGCAATTCGCACGATAAGAGCACTGCCGGGAGGGAAGAGCCTTCATATATGTGTTTGTTCCTATTTTTCCATAGGACCCAGACGAGCACGGCAATGTTGGTGATATGGGTGATGTGATCGGGAAGACTGGATGCCTGAACGACGAGCTGCTGGATCGAATCCGAGAAGTCCGGAGGATGAGCGGAGGCACCGATGCGTTGAAGAGCCGACCAAGCCTTTCCTACCAGCCCGCCAGCGACAAATAAGTGGGGGATAGATTCCTCCTCCGCCTGCTTGCAACAGTGGAGGAGGAGCGGGACTTCGCAGACAGGACTTTTAATCTGCACTCATACATATGTGTGTGTGAGAGAGAGAGAACTAATTTTCAATTCCATGTGTAATCAATCAGCCCGCCCTAATGAATATGAATGATGCTATATGTACCTCCAAAAATTATATTCCTCCATATTCCTCCGTCACTTGGTACTTAATTATTGACCGAAGCAAATAGAGGAGAAGGTTGGAGTAAGACATGAGCGAATAAGAGAAGGCCACTCCATTATTTTCCAATTAATACACTAATTGTTGTCTGTAGATTAACACACATTTGAATTCTTCTTTGCCTCCCCCATAGGAGAGTAGAGTTTCAACTACTTACACAAATATAAAGAAATCAAGACAATGAAAGAGAGTTATTGCTTGCGTGTTCCTGCAAACTCCTATTCGCATACCAACATAATTCCCGTCACCATTGATACACTCCAAGCTTCTCATATTTGTCCTCACAGCAAAAACTCGATTATTTCTACTATAAAACCCTAACCTCTCCAAACTAACTCATCAATCATCAATAGTCGTTCTTGTTCTATAATCTCTTTCTTTGTCGTCAAAATGAACCAAGTTCAACAACAAGTAAATGGCATGTACTGGAACTACAGCAGTGTCGTGAAACATCAACAAGACGAGTCGTGGGAGGTGCGGGCCTTCGCTGAGGACACCGGCAGCGCGATGGGGACCACGTGGCCGCCGAGGTCCTACGCCTGCAGCTTCTGTCGCAGGGAGTTCAGGTCGGCCCAGGCACTCGGCGGGCACATGAACGTGCACCGCCGTGACCGCGCCCGCCTCCAGCAACCCCCCGCCATCGAGCCTTCCGCATCCGCGGCTCCGGTCCTCTTCTATTCGATGCCGGGTGTCCGTGGACCCGTATTTGCACCGGGCACCGGAGAGTCTCCTTATCAAACGGCAATGGCTCTCTTGGGGAAGGTGGGAATGGTGAGAGATGATGGCGACGGCAGTGACAGTAGCTCCGGTACCGGTGGGGACGGCGGCGGGCTCGACGAAGAGCTAGATTTGGACCTTAGACTTGGGTGGTGATGCAGATTCTAAGGCGTTTGAAGGAGAGAAATTAAGACAGTTTGGTATCCTAGTATTGGTTATATTATTTGATTTTATTTATTGGGTTCAAGTGTGATATTTATTCAAACTTTAGGATATTATGTTGTTCTTCAAAATGTTCATCCAAATTCATTAACGGTAGTGCTACATGGACCGCAGTCCTGGCCTGCAACCACGTGTCGGCCTCCCAGTGGAGGGGGGCCTACAATTTTCTGGAGTGGGATCCATGTGGTGCAGGGGGGACGAATGGAATAGGAACACGTAGGCGCGGGCCATACCTGCGGTCACACCTCCAGCGGTCACTTTAGCATTTTTTATTCATTAATTTGTAATCCAAATTCTTATATATAGGTTGGGACTCATTGAATCCATGATGGTTTACTATTTCTTGTTATAGTATCTTCATTATTGTCTGCATTCTAATAATTTCGAAGAGATTTCATGATGTTGGAAGGTTTTCTTTGACCTTAACTCAAAAGCAAGCCAGATGGCATCACTTTAGTGTTTATGGTCCTTGTGATATAGAGCTAGCAAAAAATTATCTCTTGAATGAATTGAGGAATGGCTTATTAACGGAGATTCTAATCTCATCAGATCATTGAATGAGAAAAATTGGCAATCCCACTACAAAAATAACTCTAAATAGCAATGTCATATGTGGTTGATCATGTTGGAAACAAAATATGGAAACCACTGTCCTAAACCAAGGAGATTGCGAGAGAATCGAAAAAACGCACAACAAACTAAATTGTCAAAATCACACAAAAGTCAAAACACAAACACAATAATTTTTGACGTAAAAATTACTTACGAAAAAAAATACAGGACAATCGGAGTCTAACCATGAAAAGTCTACACTAGTAGAATAAGAAGTTATAGACTCCTTACAAACTTTTCACTAATCCAAACGGATCATCAGAACTACTTGGATGATGAAAATAGATTACAGACTCCGAAAAACAAGAGGCGACGAGAATAATTATCCGAAAAATATCTCCTTCAAAATAGCCGTCAATCTCTCTTTCTCTCTCCAAAAGTTGTAAAGCCTCGATCTCTATCTCTGGTAGATATGATGAATATTTTTAGGAATAAAAAAATACCAATATATACTCTCATGCATCGCAGCAAATTTTTACTGTAGATGAGATCTAATGGTGCATATAAAACACCCAAACTCAGGTTCAGGCCGACAAACTGGTATAGTAACCGAATTCGGTTAGCGTAAGCCAAATAATTTTTTTAAGTATGACAGAGTTCAGAACTCAGCTTGGACCGAAATCGGTCTGGCCTTCACAGAACTTCGTCTTCAACTCCCCCAATCTTCTCCGACACTGGTGGCGCTCGTCGCACTTCATGATATTCTCTACATAGGTTGGAAGTTCCATCCAACTCCAATAAATCAATGATAGATTAGTGATGGGACATAATATGGGACAGTGGTTCGTGGATGAAGTCATTGTGACCAGTATTGCGGATGTATAGCGGAAAACTAGCGACCGTGCTTGAGTGCCTTTTGATTGGAGGATAACCTTGGAGTTGAAAGGATGAGTGTTGAGCAATTTAAGAACATGTGGATAAAATGTGCATTGTTGAAATTAATGAAAATGTTCAGATAGAAGAGTAAAATATATTAAAAGAATAGATAAGAAATTAGTGTATAGACAATTTTATTAAAATCGGATTATTCCACTAAGTACTTATCCGGGTAATTGGTAATGACATAGGGTCGAGTACAAGTTTATGCACTTGGGCTAGCTGATCAATTTTGCAGGACAATTGCAGGCCCAATATTGATTAGTTGGGCCAATGTTTGTTTATTGGCTCGTTTAATCGTTTGCATTTCATATATATAATTGGGCTTTGTAAATAAATCAAATGCCATGCAACTAAAACCCATAAAAACACAAAATAGCCGTCACGACAACCATCTTCCCATTCGCCATTTCTATATTTTCCTTATTGAATAAAATGATATTTATATAATATACTATATAAGTATTACATAAGTAATATTCTACATAAAATAATATTTATATAATATAATATATGGTTTTCTTTTCATTATTGCTGAAATTTCTAGACTGCACTATGCTCTTCTTCTTTTTCCTATGTTTTGTTAGTCAAATTTAAGCTCTTATATCAGTGTTAGTTCCTTGTTATTATTTATGTGACATTAGCTTAAATCATTCAAGAACTATTTATGCTAGGTTGAATTAGTGCTATCAGAAAGATTACATGGACATTTTTCCGCTGAGCGTCTCTCCCCAAACCTAGGGTTTGCGCCGCGTGATGTTTTCTTCTTCCTCAACCCATGGCTGCCATCTAGTCCCCTCCTAACCTCTCCCCTGCCCATCCTTCATCATCCATGGCTAACATCTTCTCCCTCTCTACATCTCCCCCACCGCCTTCCTCCTTCATCCGCCTCCACCAACTATATTAATCATTCATATATCCATTGACACAACACATCTATCTTAATCTCTACACCTGCCCCCCTGTCTCCCTGTTCCTAAGTATACCCCTCTTCATCAGAGGTTCATGTGTGAAGGAGACCATGGCAACTTACAAAGAAGTGGTGGAGTAAATGGCTTCTCTGTTCTTGCTCCAAGGTCCGGCCGAGACGGTCTCGTTGTCAGCAAGGGACAGTGCAGTTCCACAACATTGGGCGAACACACTAGCTGTTAAGCCCTTCTCCCCCCGAAGATTTATGAAGCCAACTCTCGCAATGATCCTATCAAAACTTTGGAAGACAACGTCGCCGGTTTTTACTTCGGATCTAGATATCGAGGAGGGGACATTCCTAGCCAGACTAGAGTCCCTTGAAGAGGTCAACCGCGTTCTATTAGACGCGTCGTGGAGTATTAACGATGACCTTCTGGTCATCGAGCGGTGTGACCCGGAGAAATTACCAGAAGAATATCAATTCAGTCAGGCAGATTTCTGGGTGCAATTACACAAGATACCACCAAAAATTTTGAACCGCAAGTCGATCACCAGAATTGCGGAAGCGTTAGGTACTCCACGGAAATGCTCACAGGAGGACGAGATGCAGTGGAAAACATTTGCTCGAATAAAAGTTTTAATCGATATCTCCAAGCCACTTAAGAAGAGCATAACTACTTCCATCGATGGGGTAACGATTGGCCAAGTTCGTGTAAAATATGAGAGGCTGCCAAGGATGTGGCTCTTCTGTGCAAGGGTGGGACACATCTTCTCAAACTGTACTGAGCGCGCGTCTTTCACATCGCTGATCGGAGAAGATTGGACGATCGAAGAGAGGTCCCGAATTGAGGAGCTACTCAAACCTAGAATCAAAGAGGAGGACTACATAGCTGACACCCAACGATCCTTATCTCGAAGACAATTACCGAATCACAGTAACCCGTTTCCAAATCAACAACATAGGACAACTCTTCCTCAGTCTTCGGAAGAGTTCAGAAGAGAACGACAGGAAGGCAACCAAACAAATTCCCCTCACACCGTTGAAGAAGGAGATCAGTTGGGAGTTTACATGCCTCCTCATAGAAGGGGGGCCCACAGCAACTCTACTGGGTTAAACCGTATGGAGAATGAGATAAGGACACCATCTATGGAATATCAAAGAAACTCGATACCAGAGGCCCACACCCCGATTAATGTTATCTATGTGAAGGATAGCTTAGATGCGCAACGGGATCGGCAGCACCTTAATGATGATATGATGGAGACTGATATGATTTCGCAATCATTGGTGGTGGAAATCCCTATTCAGATGTGGGACATTACTACAAGATACGGTAGCAAGAACTTCCATGAAAGCTCGGCTCGTTCCTCCCTTTCTTCCATTATAGAATTTCCTGATGAAAGCCTTATACCTGAGCCTAATCAACAGTCAGAAAACATCATTAAAGAAGTTGTTCTATCCTCGCCTGCCCCTCTACAATATTCGGGATCCATTACTCGAACCGCCAACAAGCTAAAGCATTCCTGGAAGCGATTGGCCCGTACGGCTCACATACATTCTCCACAAACAAATTCCACCCACATCAACCTGAAAAGGCCGAGCTCACCTCCTAACGATATCAGAGCTACAAAGCGAGCAACAACAAACCCTAGTCACTTCATCCCCACAAGTATTTACAATGCGGCTGATCGGGATCAGCCGCAAGATCAATGATGATCCTAGCCTGGAACTGTCGAGGTGCGGGAAATGCCTCGACAGTTTCAACCATACGATCATTTCTCTCCGCCACACGACCCACCATCGCTTTCTTCTTCGAAACCATATCTTCTTCCCTTCACACCTCTCGCACACTCCCGTCTCTGGGTTTCAAAAATTACTTCTCTGTTCCTCCTTGCGGCCACTCTGGGGGGCCTATGGGTGACCTGGAATGATTCCATCCAGGCGACTGTCTCGTTCTCCTCAAAGAATCTCATCATTTTATCAATAAATTCCTCCCCCATTGATCTTGCATGGATACTGGTTTGTGTTTGCGGATGTCCTAAACGAGGTGACAGAAATAAACTATGGGAGCACATCAAAACGCTCTCTGTTAACTTCAATGTCCCCTGGTGCTGCTGCATAGGGGATTTTAACAAAATCCTCTCGCCCGGAGAGAAATCAGGCGGTAGGGGATTTGAATCTTGCTTAGTTCGTCTTTTTCAAGAAATGGCTAACCAGTGTGGTCTCATTGATCTGGAGTGCATTGGCCCAGCGTTCACATGGTCAAATGGCAGGCGGCCGAATCAACACATCAGGGAACGTCTAGACAGGGCTATGGCGGATGCGGAGTGGTGTAGGCTCCACCCCAATGCGACTGTATCCATCCTTCCGTGCATAAATTGCGACCATTCGCCTATTTTGCTGAATACGAATAATCTCCTGAAGCATAAAAGAAGACCTAGGAGATTCGAATCCTTCTGGCTTTACAATAGCTCCTTTGAGAGAACCATGGACACCATCTGGAAAAAGGCTGAGGGGGTGGCGGATTCATCTCTCTCTCAAAAACTCAAATTTTCTCTGCAGAAGCTACACAAATGGGGATGCATCACTTTCGGAAATATTCAGGATCGTCTAGCCAAGCTCCAAAAGGATCTATTAGCCATCCAAGCAGGAACTATCTCCAATTCTTCACTGGTGGAAGAAAAAGAAATTGAAAAGGAGATCAATGACCTGCTATCTCTAGAAGAATCATATTGGAAACAACGCTCGCGTTGTCAATGGATCAAAGAAGGCGACCGAAATACCAAATATTTTCACGTCAAAGCGACGACCAGGAAGCGGGTTAATGAGATTCGAGGGATCCAATTACAGGATGGTAACTGGACGTCCAATCAAACAGAAATAGCTGAGGCCATGCTGATCCATTTTAAATCCATTTTTGCGTGGATGAGGCGATTCCTATGGATCAGAGTCTCCTTACAACTTCTGATTTGTTCTCCGAAGAAAAAAATTCTAAGCTTGATAAGATATCCGACTTTGAGGAGGTCCAAAACACTGTTATGAGTATTGGTGCATTGAAGGCACCGGGTCCCGACGGATTTTCGGCAATCTTCTTCCAGAAAAACTAGAATATCGTCGGAGGGGACCTATCATCCACAGTACAACGCTTCTTCAATGAAATGGTACTACCGCCGGAACTTAACCACACTCATATAGTCCTCATTCCAAAGAGTAATACCCCTACTAATCCAAGCGACTTTCGCCCCATATCCCTGTGCAATGTAGCATATAAAGTCATATCCAAAATCATCACAAACCGCCTCCGTTCCCTCATCGACAAGGTGATCTCCCCGTATCAGAATGCGTTCATTCCAGGCAGACAAATAACTGATAATATCATCATTGCGCAAGAGATTATCCATGCCATGAAGAGATTTGGCAAAAACAAAAAATCCTTTGCACTGAAGGTTGATATGTCGAAGGCGTATGACCGCTTGTCCTGGTCGTTCATCAAGTATGCATTACATAGCAAGGGTATCCAAGGAAGAGCAAATGACCTGATCATGAAGTGCCTGACAACGTCCTCCTTCTCCATATTAATTAATGGAGTCCCACAGGGTCACTTCCGACCGGCCAGAGGAATCAGACAAGGGTGTCCTCTATCGTCCTATATCTTCATCATTTGTGCAGATGTGCTATCAAACCTGTTTCATCAAGCTGAACAAGATGGTATCTTCAAAGGCATACGTATAAACTGGTATTCCCCTTCTATCTCTCATCTCCTATTCGCTGACGACATCTTTATTTTCGGACATGCCAATATTACGGCTCTAACATCAGCTAGTAATATATTACAAAAGTTCTCTTTATGGTCGGGCCAACAAATTAATTATCACAAGTCCAATATTCACTTTAGCAAGATGGTAACAATGAATGAACGGCATGCTATGGCTAACTTGCTCCAGCTATCTATCATGAGAGCCAAAGACAAGTATCTAGGCCATGAACTCCTGCAGCCGAAAGGAGTATGTTCCTCTTATGAGTCCATCATCGACAAATGCGATGCTCGATTGCAGGGATGGATGGCAAAATTACTATCCCAAGTAGGACGATCAGTTCTTATTAAATCTACGCTCGCATCCATTCCAGTGTATTACATGTCGGCGTACAAGCTCCCGAAGGGTGTTATTAAATCATTGACGAAGCAGCAGAACTCATTTTGGTGGGGACATGGCAAGTCTGAGAAGAAACTTCACTTCTTGGCGTGGGAAAGAATTTCCCAGCCGAAAAATGTTAGAGGACTTGGATTCAGGAGAATGGAATGGGTGAATGAGGCTCGGATAGGGAAATTACTTTGGCGATTCTTGGATAATCCCCATCAGCTATGGGCGCGTACGCTCAGAGGCATATATCTCCAAAATAAATCAATATGGACAGCAAATCACTCCAGACGAGACTCGCCTACGTGGTCGAGCATGCTGAACATGAGGAATGTCATGGCTCCAAACTTTTTCTGGAAAGTCAGGGGAGGATGGATTGATATACTCGAAGACCCATGGGTGCCAAACTTGCCAGGTCACCGAATCAAGCACGTCGAGACGCTTCCCGCTGTCACGCCCCAGAACTAGAATACTGGAGAGCGGGGGAGTGACTCAGCCAGCTACGTATTACGGGTAGATGAATACCGTATAATACGATCAATACTGTCTAACCAGACGAGGGGGTGCATACTACATAAAAGTCTCACTATGGTCATTTCACATCTATTGTCTTAATCATTCAAACAAGAAACAGAAATATAGAACATGTAAGGTAAAGCAGTAAGGCGTCCCAAACGCTCTGTCAAAATGTTCTTGATATCTGGCTTTACAAAACATAGCCAGATTGATGTAGCAAAAGTATACACAATTGTTATCAGCTGCAGCCTGACTTAATTACAATTATGCAAAAGTAAGTACAAGACAATCCGACTAACATGTCGGTGCCAAACGGCAAGGTATAAAGTAGATAACAAAACGAGTGGTGAAGTTAAGGAACCCACTCGAGGCCTCCTGCGATCATCCCTCTAGTATTGACCATCCTGGAGGTGGAAGTACGCTGAGTCCTCGGAAACTGGCTCTAAATCTGGCCATACAAAACCAGAGAGGTTAGACCTCTAATAGCAAGTACCACAAGGGAGCACGACATGAGAACTAAAACCAGTAAGTAAGAGAATATAATAATAGATCTCTGCTTGCTACTAGAACTCACATCACATCAAGACACTTCGAACCAACCTCCCAACCAAACAAGGACAGAAGTTGGCCCGTCATGTCCTGACATTCTGATCATCCCAGTTAGGTAACAGAGTACAGTGCACAAACAAATCATCTTGAACGGCCAATCAACTCCTACGGCTTGCTATTATGAGTCCCAAGTTATCCTGAAATAATACAATTAGGGATTCCTCAGTTTTTACTATGTACAAGCAAGGCTAGTCTATCCAGTCGATCAATTGGCCCATGCATGAATTAGACGAGTCCTAGCAGGACGCCCGTCAATATACAATATACAATAATAATAAAAGCAGATACTGTTCCCTGCCCGTGTGGCAGATTTACAGTATCTGTGGGAACCAGCCGGCCCGTCGGGTACTACTCGTCCCAAGGGGGCTGCCATGTAAGAATTCGGGAATCCATTCTCTCCATGTAATCATTATTTTATTTAACTTAATAGTCTCTACGTTTGAGTAAAATCCTATGCCGTGGATCATGGTCATTCAAATGAGTACTTTCGTACGGGGTACGATATGCACAACTCTACAACGATACCAGTGCGGTTAGGTTGCAGGTCTTACATAGCGTAATGCAACAATCAAATCTATCCACGGTAACCATGCCTTGACCATAAAGTACACATGCTTCTTTTGTAGAAAAATAACTAAATAAATAAATAAATAAATAGATTGAAACCTGCATGTGCATGTATGTCAATATTCAGGATCAGCCAGTCGAGTACAATAGTTCATAACATGAACATGTCTCATTCATTTCATTCAATAAGACGACTAGCCAGTCTCTTGGTTCCAATTAGGAACGCATGATCAATTTAGTCAAGATCACAATCATTATCAATGGTGGCAAGGCATGAAAGTCAACTAGCATTCAGTGGGGTCGAGTCTACAACTCTCAGGGTTTAATTCTAGTCAATCTGGGTATCTATAACTCAATTCATGACATATGGTACATCCTACGTAACAATCTATAATTAACAGAAATACTAGCATATCATGATTATATCAAGTTTATGCAAAAAGGCGTAAGGATATAAAATGGACGTTAAACATCTAATAAGATATCAATATACAGGGCTATAGAAGATCCAGGGTAAGCAGGCTACTCTCATGTCAGCCTACGCTTATGCCAGCGTACGCTCAGGTCAAGCTACGCTCAAGCCAGCGTACGCCCAGGTCAAGCTACGCTCAAGCCAAGCTAGCGTATGGGAGTCATACGCTTCCAAAAGGCAGCGTATGAACTCCATACGACTCCTTACTATCCAAGTGAGCGTATGCAAGTCATACGCTCCCCAAAGGTAGCGTATGGACTCCATACGACTCCTGACCATTCAAGTCAGCGTATGCAAGTCATATGCTCCCAAAAGGTAGCGTATGAACTCCATACGACTCCTGACCATTCAAGTCAGCGTATGCAAGTCATACGCTCCCAAAAGGTAGCGTATGAACTCCATACGACTCCTGACCATTCAAGTCAGCGTATGCAAGTCATATGCTCCCAAAAGGTAGCGTATGAACTCCATACGACTCCTGACCATTCAAGTCAGTGTATGCAAGTCATATGCTCCCAAAAGGTAGCGTATGAACTCCATACGACACACGCTTCCAAAAGGCAGCGTATGCAAGACACACGCTTCCTAAAAAGGCAGCGTATGGACTCCATACTGCGTTGCGCTAAAGAGCGCGCACAGCTCAGTGACGCAGCTAAAAAGCTAGCATACACTGCTCACTGTCTTCTCCAAACAGCAAGAACTCCATGGTTGTACCCCAAAGCTTCAAAAGTCCATAACTTGGTCAAAATAAGTCCGAATCCAACTTTCCAAAGGTCAAAATTGGGTAGGATGAACTGCTCTACGACATGGAACCATCAAATCTTGAGAACAAAGGAGTTTGCTAGATCAAAACCCATAGACAACCGAAAATACAATAACTTAGATCTACAAGAAATGAACCAATGAAATAAAAAATACTAAGCACTAAACTCTCTTAGAATCATGAGAGGAAGAATATTGAACCATAAAATATGGTCCTCATGTAGAGCAAGATGTACTTGCCTAGTTGGTAGGTGGAGAGAGTAATGAAAGGAAGAGGAAGAAGTAATGGTGAAGAAGGAGTGAATGAGGAGAGAGAAGGGAGAGGGTAGCTTTAAGTAGCAAAGGGGGTGGTAGGTGGGAGTTGGGCCGGGTTCTTAATGGGTCGGGTTTAAGGGGCTCATCCAATCCGAAAATAAAACTAAAGCAGAGAAGTAAATTACAGGAAATAAAATGCAGAAATAAATTACGGAAAATTAATTGCATGAAAATTAGAGAGCAGCTAATTAATTAACATGAAAATTTAAAGAGCAGATAATAGAATTACAGAAAAATAAAGTACAGAAAATAAAATGCAGATAATTAATTAACATGAAGTTATAGGAATTTAAATACATGATACTACATGATAAATACTAAATAAATACATTCAGGCAATATACGTATTAGAATACGCATTCCGGGAACGGAGAGTGACATCTCTACCCTCCTTGAAAAAATTCCGTCCTCGGAATTTTAAATTCAAGCAAGATAGAAATATCGGGGCTAAACTAATCTAAGTACAAGCAATTCAATAAAGCAATCATTTTACAATATCCTTAGCAAGTAACATATATGTAAATCCATCAATCTACGATATCAAGCAATTCTACCCATAAGGTAATAAGCATGAGGAATCAAGACAATCAGGTACACAGAAAAAAGATATACCTTGTGAGTCAAACAGATGTGGATACCGTAATCGGATATCATCCTCACGTTCCCACGTTGACTCTCCCAAAGAGTGATGACCCCAAGCAACCCAGACAAGGTTAATTGTTCGGTTCTTGAGTATCTTCTCTCTTCGGTCCAAGATGGACACAGGCTGTTCCTCGTAAGACAGGTTGGTACCAACAACCAGTTCTGAATGATCGAGGATATGGCTTGGGTCCGATACATACCTTCGCAATTGAGATACATGAAACACGTTATGCACCTCTCGTAACGAAGGTGGAAGGGACAAACGATAAGCAACAACGCCTACCCTATCAAGAATAGCAAATGGGCCTACGTATCGCGGACTCAACTTCCCGCGAACGCCAAATCTAATGACCCCACGGGTAGGTGAGATCCGCAAGAACACGTGGTCTCCAACAGAAAACTCTAGCGGCCTACGATGCTGGTCCGTCCAATGACGATGCCGATCCTGCGCAACACGAAGTCGCTCTCTAATTCCCTTAATCACTTCAACCGTCTGGATAATCATTTCTGGGCCTAGCATCTTCCTTTCCCCGATATCATTCCATGCTAGTGGCGATCTACACTTCTTACCATATAGTGCCTCAAATGGCGCCATCTGGATACTGGCTTGATAACTGTTGTTGTTTGAGAACTCGACCAAGTGAAGGTGACTCTCCCAAGACCCTCCAAAATCCAGAGTGCAAGCTCGCAACATATCTTCTAAAGTTTGGATTGTCCTTTCTGATTGCCCGTCCGTCTGCGGATGGTAAGCCGTGCTAAATCTCAACTTGGTACCCAGACTATGATGCAAGCTCTTCCAAAAATGCGATGTAAAATGGATATCTCGATCTGACACAATACTGACAGGGACTCCGTGCTGCCTGACTATCTGTTGCATATACAACTCTGCCAACTTTTCTGTAGATTGTCCTACTCTGAAAGGAAGAAAATGCGCCACCTTCGTAAGCCGATCTACTATCACCCAAATGGCATCCATACCACTTGGCGATCTCGGTAAACCGGTCACAAAGTCCATCGTGATATGCTCCCATTTCTATTCTGGAATAGGAAGCGGTTGCAATAATCCAGCTGGCCTCTGCTGTTCTGCCTTTACTTGCTGACATATCAAGCAACGGAAAACAAACCTAGCTATCTCCCTCTTCATCCCGTTCTACCAGAAGTGGTGCTTGATATCTTGGTACATCTTGGTCCCTCCAGGATGTATAGAATACTGGGAACTGTGAGTTTCTGTCATAACTTCCTGTCTGATATCACCACTGGGTACACATAGACGTGATCCAAACCTAAGCGTACCATCTTCATGAATTTGCATCTCCTTTCTGAGTCCTGACTCACATTCTGCCCTAAGCTTCTGAATCCTTGAGTCCTGTGCCTGTGCTGCCTTGATCATGCCTACCAAGTCAGATTGAACTTGTAGACTAGTTAGAACTCCTACATTACTAGGAAGTATAACTTCTATGTCCATCTCCTGAAGGTCTTCTAAGATATGCCTCTGTGTTGTCAACATAAATGCGCCGCCTCTCCTGCTGAGAGCGTCTGCCACTACATTCGCCTTGCCTGGATGATACTGGAGCTCCACGTCATAATCCTTGATCAACTCCAGCCATCTTCTCTGCCTCATGTTCAGCTCCTTCTGAGTAAAGATGTACTTCAGACTTTTGTGGTCTGTGTACATTTCTACTCGGTCACCATATAAGTAATGCCTCCATAGCTTCAAAGTAAATACTACTGCCGCTAACTCCAAATCATGAGTTGGGTAATTCTTCTCGTGGTCCCGAAGCTGCCTAGATGCATATGCTATCACCTTCCCATGTTGCATGAGGACGCATCCAAGTCCTTTACCTGACGCATCACAATATACGGTAAAACCTCCGGGTCCAACTGGCAATGTAAGAATGGGTGCTGATATCAATTTCTGCTTCAGATTTTCAAATGATGCCTGGCATTCTGCCGACCAAACGAATGGTACGTCCTTCCGGGTCAAGCGGATCATGGGTGCTGAAAGCCTTGCAAAGTCTGACACAAACCTTCTGTAATATCCTGCCAATCCTAAGAAACTCCGTACATCAGCTACGGTCTTGGGTACTGGCCAACTCTCTACTACTTCTACCTTCTTGGGATCCACTGCTACTCCAGCTCCTGATACGATATGACCCAAAAATGAAATGTGATCCGTCCAGAACTCACACTTGCTGAGCTTGGCATACAACTGGTTCTCTCTCAAAACCTGCAACACTTTCCTGAGGTGGTCTTCATGCTCCTTTTCACTAGCAGAGTATACTAGAATGTCGTCAAGAAACACAACGACAAACTGGTCTAAGTATGGCATAAAGATGCGATTCATCAAATCCATGAATATTGCTGGAGCATTGGTCAAACCAAACGGCATTACTAAGAACTCATAATGCCCATACTTCGACCTGAATGCTGTCTTGGGAATATCCTCCTTCCGAACCCTCACCTGATGATACCCTGAACGAAGATCTATCTTGGAGAAAACTCTAGCCCTGCTCAACTGATCAAATAAGTCGTCGATCCTGGATAATGGGTACTTGTTCTTTACTGTTGCCGCGTTAAGCTTCCTGTAATCGATGCACAATCTGGATGATCCATCCTTCTTCCCCATAAGTACCACTGGTGCTGCCCATGGCGATATGCTAGCTTGGATAAACTTCTTCTCCTTCAATTCCTCTATGTGCTGATACACCTTGGCCTGCTCTGAATCCGCCATTCTGTAAACCCGATCTGATATTGGTTTAGTTCCAGGTGCCAATTCTATGCTGAACTCAATATCTCTAATCGGTGGTAGACCTGGAAGTTCTTCGAAAAATACGTCTAGAAATTCTTCAACTACCTTCGGAATCTGAACTTCTTCCATTGCTGTTACTACTCCCTGCTCTTGCTGAGTTGCCTCTGATCTGACTAGGGTGAACCTCTTCATGCCTGGAATATCAAAAGATACACTTCCACTACGACAATCTATTGTCGCATGACTGTCTTTCAGCCAGTCCATGCCTAAGATAACGTCGAAATTTCCAACAGGAAATTCTATCAACCGGGCGGGTAAGGATGCCCGCACACTACAACACTACATGCTAAACTAACTCTACTAACTCCCACGAGCCCATTACCAGTGAGTATATTCAACCTCCCTGGCAATGCCTCGAACTCCACTCCTAGTCGTGTCACAAATTGTGCAGATATAAATGAATAGGATGCTCCCGAATCAAACAATGCTACTGCGGGATATGAGGCGACGAGAATGTTACCTGCCACAACATCTCCCGATGCCAATGTCTCTTCCAAGGACAGTGTGAATGCCTGCCCTCGACCTCCTTGCTAGTTCCCATGCTGTGGCCTAGCCTGGTGCTGCTGCTGGCCCCTGCCTTGATGATGCTGGGGTGGTCTATGCTGGTGTTGCTGCATCGGCAGCCCCTGCTGCCGAAATATCTGAGCCTGTGATACTAACGGACGCTGCGCCAACGGCCTCACTGCCAATGCTGGTCCTCGATACTGTCCTGCCCCTGGTGCTGGCAGAGCAGAAAACTGCTGCCCTGGTTCTCCTGACCTCGAATTCATGGGACATGTGGTAACCCGATGATCTGGATTTCCACATATCAGACACAGTCCATTCAATGTCCGACACACATCTCTAGTGTGTCCCATCTTCCCACAATAAGTGCAGCCCGCCGGGGGTTGCTGGTTCTTCCTCTGTTGCTGTTGCTGCTGCCTGGGTGGTGGTGCTGGCCCTCGCATCGCCACATCGTGGGTACGAATGCCAGGGGATGGTGCTGTTGTTCGGGGCGCTGCTCCCCCTCCTCCTTCAATCTGACTGTGGGATCTCTTCTGACCCCCAGTCCTTGCCGCAAGCCTCTGAATGGTGATCTCATGCCTTCGAGTCGCTGTCAATATCTCATCAAAAGTCTGGTAATTGTGCCCTTCTATCAATTGCAAGAGCTCAAGATGAAACCCTTGCTGGAACCTCATCGCCCTCTGGCGTTCCGTTGCTACCATCTCTGGGGCAAACCTACTAAATCTGCAGAACTCTGCTGCATAAGCATCTACCGTCTTGCCAGCCTGTCTGAGGTTGATAAACTTCTGTTGTAGCTCAAACTGTGCCACAACTCCATAATACTTAGTCTTGAATCTTGCTGTGAAATCGTCCCAAGCCACAGGACGTCTGATGCCTACTTTCTCTGATTCCCACCAATCACGTGCAAGATCCTGAAGTAACAACTTCACTAGATCCACACGTTCTTCTGCCGATACCTTAGCGGCTGTCAGGATAGCCTCAATATCCTTAAGCCATGCATCTGCTGAGATGGCATCCTCCGTGCCCTCGAAACGGCGGGGGTTATACTTGCAAAACCGGGCTGACGCTCCTGAATCTGTCCTTGCCCCTCTTTCCAATGCCGTCTGTAATCCTTGGTTGAGTAGCACATTCTGCTCTTGCAACTGAGCATGCATGCGCTGCTGAGCTAACATCTGGTGTTGCTGAGTAGCCATCATCCCTCTCATGATCTCCAGAAGGGCTGGTGTGTCCACTTGGGTAGGTGGAACTGTCGGTGGGGGTGGAACATCCGGATACTGCGATCCAGCTGCTGCTTCCACGATCACTTCTTCCTGAGTAGCCTCCTGAGGTGAGACTGGCCCTTGTTGCTGACCAACAGGGTCAGGTTGTCCATGTTGCTCTCGTTGTTGCTGTCCAGCTCTGACCGATGCGGACGAAGTGCCCCTAAGAAAAGGGACAAGAGAACAATCAAACGACCGGACATGAAGGATCAATGAAGTCAAAGGATACTGGAATGTCAAGCTAGAGTTGAGAGTAACGAATCATGAGATCAAGGGGAAACATGTGTGATTGAGACATCCTATTAAACAAAACACCCCACAAGTCTGAAATCAGACCTGCATGGGCCACCACTAAAACCTTGTCACGCCCCAGAACCAGAATACTGGAGAGCGGGGGAGTGACTCAGCCAGCTACGTATTACGGGTAGATGAATACCGTATAATACGATCAATGCTGTCTAACCAGACGAGGGGGTGCATACTACATAAAAGTCTTACTATAGTCATTTCACATCTATTGTCTCAATCATTCAAACAAAAAACAGAAATATAGAACATGTAAGGTAAAGCAGTAAGGCGTCCCAAATGCTCTGTCAAAATGTTCTTGATATCTGGCTTTACAAAACATAGCCAGATTGATGTAGCAAAAGTATACACAATTGTTATCAGCTGCAGCCTGACTTAATTACAATTATACAAAAGTAAGTACAAGACAATCCGACTAACATGTCGGTGCCAAACGGCAAGGTATAAAGTAGATAACAAAACGAGTGGTGAAGTTAAGGAACCCACTCGAGGCCTCCTGCGATCATCCCTCTAGTATTGACCATCCTGGAGGTGGAAGTACGCTGAGTCCTCGGAAACTGGCTCTAAATCTGGCCATACAAAACCAGAGAGGTTAGACCTCTAATAGCAAGTACCACAAGGGAGCACGACATGAGAACTAAAATCAGTAAGTAAGAGAATATAATAATAGATCTCTGCTTGCTACTAGAACTCACATCACATCAAGACACTTCGAACCAACCTTCCAACCAAATAAGGACAGAAGTTGGCCCGTCATGTCCTGACATTCTGATCATCCCAGTTAGGTAACAGAGTACAGTACACAAACAAATCATCTTGAACGGCCAATCAACTCCTACGGCTTGCTATTATGAGTCCCAAGTTATCCTGGAATAATGCAATTAGGGATTCCTCAGTTCTTACTATGTGCAAGCAAGGCTAGTCTATCCAGTCGATCAATTGGCCCATGCATGAATTAGACGAGTCCTAGCAGGACGTCCGTCAATATACAATATACAATAATAATAAAAGCAGATACTGTTCCCTGCCCGTGTGGCAGATTTACAGTATCTGTGGGAACCAGCCGGCCCGTCGGGTACTACTCGTCCCAAGGGGGCTGCCATGTAAGAATTCGGGAATCCATTCTCTCCATGCAATCATTATTTTATTTAACATAATAGTCTCTACGTTTGAGTGAAATCCCATGCCGTGGATCATGGTCATTCAAATGAGTACTTTCGTACGGGGTACGATATGCACAACTCTACAACGATACCAGTGCGGTTAGGTTGCAGGTCTTACATAGCTTAATGCAATAATCAAATCTATCCACGGTAACCATGCCTTGACCATAAAGTACACATGCTTCTTTTGTAGAAAAATAACTAAATAAATAAATAGATTGAAACCTGCATGTGCATGTATGTCAATATTCGGGATCAACCAGTCGAGTACAATAGTTCATAACATGAACGTGTCTCATTCATTTCATTCAATAAGACGACTAGCCAGTCTCTTGGTTCCAATTAGGAACGCATGACCAATTTAGTCAAGATCACAATCATTATCAATGGTGGCAAGGCATGAAAGTCAACTAGCATTCAGTGGGGTCGAGTCTACAACTCTCAGGGTTTAATTCTAGTCAATCTGGGTATCTATAACTCAATTCATGACACATGGTACATCCTACGTAACAATCTATAATTAACAGAAATACTAGCATATCATGATTATATCAAGTTTATGCAAAAAGGCGTAAGGATATAAAATGGACGTTAAACATCTAATAAGATATCAATATACAGGGCTATAGAAGATCCAGGATAAGCAGGCTACTCTCATGTCAGCCTACGCTTATGCCAGCGTACGCTCAGGTCAAGCTACGCTCAAGCCAGCGTACGCCCAGGTCAAGCTACGCTCAAGCCAAGCTAGCGTATGGGAGTCATACGCTTCCAAAAGGCAGCGTATGAACTCCATACGACTCCTTACTATCCAAGTCAGCGTATGCAAGTCATACGCTCCCAAAAGGTAGCGTATGAACTCCATACGACTCCTGACCATTCAAGTCAGCGTATGCAAGTCATATGCTCCCAAAAGGTAGCGTATGAACTCCATACGACTCCTGACCATTCAAGTCAGTGTATGCAAGTCATATGCTCCCAAAAGGTAGCGTATGAACTCCATACGACACACGCTTCCAAAAGGCCGCGTATGCAAGACACACGCTTCCTAAAAAGGCAGCGTATGGACTCCATACTGCGCTGCACTAAAGAGCGCGCACAGCTCAGTGACGCAGCTAAAAAGCTAGCATACACTGCTCACTGTCTTCTCCAAACAGCAAGAACTCCATGGTTGTACCCCAAAGCTTCAAAAGTCTATAACTTGGTCAAAATAAGTCCGAATCCAACTTTCCAAAGGTCAAAATTGGGTAGGATGAACTGCTCTACGACATGGAACCATCAAATCTTGAGAACAAAGGAGTTTGCTAGATCAAAACCCATAGACAACCAAAAATACAATAACTTAGATCTACAAGAAATGAACCAATGAAATAAAAAATACTAAGCACTAAACTCTCTTAGAATCATGAGAGGAAGAATATTGAACCATAAAATATGGTCCTCATGTAGAGCAAGATGTACTTGCCTAGTTGGTAGGTGGAGAGAGTAATGAAAGGAAGAGGAAGAAGTAATGGTGAAGAAGGAGTGAATGAGGAGAGAGAAGGGAGAGGGTAGCTTTAAGTAGCAAAGGGGGTGGTAGGTGGGAGTTGGGCCGGGTTCTTAATGGGTCGGGTTTAAGGGGCTCATCCAATCCGAAAATAAAACTAAAGCAGAGAAGTAAATTACAGGAAATAAAATACAGAAATAAATTACAAAAAATTAATTGCATGAAAATTAGAAAGCAGCTAATTAATTAACATGAAAATTTAAAGAGCAGATAATAGAATTGCAGAAAAATAAAGTACAGAAAATAAAATGCAGATAATTAATTAACCTGAAGTTATAGAAATTTAAATACAGGATACTACATGATAAATACTAAATAAATACATTCAGGCAATATACGTATTAGAATACGCATTCCGGGAACGGGGAGTGACACCCGCAGACGTTAAACTGGTCCGGGACCTGATGAACCCGATTACTCGAACATGGAAGCTAGATCTTATCCAGTCCATCTTCACCCCTCTGGAAGCTACAGCCATCATAGGCATTAATCTCCATGGAGAAGACGGCATCGACAGTCCGGTATGGACTGGATCCAAGAACGGCAACTTCACTTCCAAATCTTTATATGAATTGATCCGGTGTCAAGCTCCGAGTAGCTCCCATACCACACTTGATGCTACTACGTGGAAAAAATTATGGAGTATGAAGAGTATGCCCCCAAGACCACAACACCTAATCTGGCGACTGCTGAATAACGCCCTCCCACTTCTCACGGCCATCAAGCGCAGGGTCCCCAACATCAATGCTCTTTGTCCGTTCTGCCAACTCCTGGAGGAGGACGAAGATCATCTCTTCCTACATTGCCATGTAGCAAAGAATGTGTGGTTTGCTAGCACAATTGGTCTACGGGTGGATAGCAATATGCAGATTGTGAACCTCTTGGTCGAATGGCTGAAGGACGGCGATGCTCACAATGCCATACAACTAGGAGCCTGCCTTATATGGTCCATCTGGAAGGCAAGATGTTCTTGCGTGTTTCAACATGAACCGCCTAATATCGCTCATATCATCAGGCAAGCACAGTACATCTACGAGACACACCTCAAGACTAATCCGGAGCTGCTAGAGAAGATTGAATCGGCAAGGAAGGCAGCAGATTCACAAACTACATGGGGACCCCCCACGGCGGGAATTATAAAAATCAACGTGGATGGCGCAACCTCGTCCGATAATATAGCTATGGCAGCGGTGGCCAGGAACCAATATGGTCAGTTTATTGCAGCTAAGTCCTGCATCATGCCTCATTTTTGCGAAACGGATCGAAGTCTCTGGGCGGAGCTACAGGCCGTTTTGCAAGGTGTTCTTCTAGCGAGACAGATCGATGAAGAAAATATCATAATCGAGGGGGACTCACTACTAGCCCACAGGATCATGAATGGAGAAAGGGATATTCTTCCATGGAGAATGCAGGACCTCCTCACCACTATCCAGGAAGAAATGGCCTCTACAAAAGCACACATAGCCTTCACCTTTGTGAGAAGAGAAGGAAATAGGGTGGCACATAACTTAGCTTCCTTTGCTATCCACAATGATATAAGTGGTTTCTTTTCCTCCCCTCCGGAGTGTATCTCCCCTCTCCTAGAGGAAGAATGTAGTACTGAAGTTTCAGGCGCTCTTATTTGACATTAATAAAATCGCAACTCTTCTAAAAAAAAAAAAAGACTACATGGACATAGATAGTATAGTTTTTGTTTTGAAAATTGAAAGAGATCTAGATAATAGATTTGAAGATTACTATGAAATTTGAAATTGATAAGATAAGAAGTCACGTACTGGTTGAAATATGTTGAAATATTGAGATGAATGCAGAATTATAGATGGATAATGAACCATCGAGTCGAAATCTGAAACGAAAGCATAACAAATTTATAGGTAAGTGTCAAAACTGAACCGTTGAGAATAATTTTCTCCAAAAATTGGTGGAAAGGATCACAAGTTAAAGTCACTGGTGAAAAGAAAACATGAAGTTTGTACATGTAATTTACAAAGTCGTCCATGCACATTAATTACTCACATCTCTGATGTTTTTCTTATATGTTTCTAATGAATATAGAAGCGTTAAATACAACACACGGAATGAGATTGGTGTTCCTTTTTTCTTATATGTATTATCGGGAAGAAGGTACTTTGCTATTGCAAAGCATATTTATCTTACATAGCGAACTCGGAGAGTGCCCCTTGGTTGTGTGAGTTTTACGTGCATGTTGAAAAGGTAGGTCTAACTACTTTCCAAATGGTTGTTTAGATTTTATGTCACGATAGGTGGGGCAAAACATTTTTGTGTCAAATTCTTCGATTGCAACTAAGAAGAATAGGTGTGATGATACACATTTTGTGTAGATGTGCTGTGCAGTGAAGCATCTCTGTAGAGCTTGTGGATGGAGAGTTGTTTTAGTCCTTTGGGTGCTGGAAAAGCAACAGCAGGTTGTTGAGTCTCTCTGCCTCAAGTTGGACACAGGAATCTGATTGTTTAATTTCAATCAGTTATCATTTCTTCTGTACTTGAGCTGTTGAGAGTGGCATGTAGGTTTAATTTCAGATTTTAACCTGTCCAGATCACTTGCTAGCCCAGCCAACCCTTGCAATGGGAAGGTCCAAACAGGATGTAGACCTAGTACTTCGTAGTAATGACTTTAATATAGGAAGGCGGTCCAAAGATGACCTACATCCATTTATACATAAGCGTTAACCAAAATGACAATAACGTGGTTCAAATCATAGATCAAGAAATGTATTGAAAGGACCATTACCACGAGACCAACTAATTACTTGTTATTTTTTTTCAAATATATTTATTAATCTAACTATTATTTGTCATTTAATCTAACAGTTATTTTGTCTTCAAATGATCTTCTTCTTTTTTTGACTGTTAGAAAAAATGTCAGTTACTCAACTAGTGACTTTTTTTAATAATATTTCTATTTGTTAATTTTTGGGAAGATTTCATTTGTTAACTTGGTTGATAAAATTGGTATCCGAAAAAAAAATCTATAAAATTTGTTTATAAAATTCGAGTGTTTTTCATTTATCCATTCAAGAGGTTCAAGAGGCCCTCACTTTCAAATCTCGTCCTAAGCCTCGAGAATTCTCGGACCAGCCCTGATATACTATGAACAAGCTTTGTGAGTTTACTGGTTAGTTGAAGACCAACAGTTTCATGGTTTTGTTGCCTTCTCTATGTTGTGTATTTCCTGGAAACTCTTATTGCAACTCAAGCAGCAATATACCTGGGGTCAGGAAAACCTGGTTTGCAGGGGCGGATCCAGGGGTGGGGTGGGGTGGGGTGGGGTGGGCTGGGGCCCACCCCAAAAAAAAATTATATTTTTTTTCCATATAAAATTTTATTTTGCTTTTTTTATATAGATTTATCTACTTTCAGTTCACCCAAATTTTTGCTAGCCCATCCCAAATATAATTTCTGGATCCGCCCCTGCTGGTTTGCTATTGTGACCGAACATGTTGTAACTTGTTTGTTAGGGGAATTTACTGGGGAATGGAAATTTCAGAAACATATAGAATTCTCCCAAGCATAGAACAGAATAAGTTTTTCTGTATCTATAACATTTCATTCCAGATGTAATTGCAAAACAAACAGAGATCCAATATAATGGTCACCAATTTTATTACTTTAGTACACAGGAGACCAGCAGCAGCTACAAAACCAAGCCCAAACCCAAAAAAGGACGTTCACCTCATTCTACTGTAACAAAAACCAAAGACCTAGAACATAGCTGACTACAAAAAAGTTGTTTAGATTTTGCCTGGAGGATCAAACCTAGGTCTTTGCCTGCCATATATAATTAACACACTGTCAGCTCAATTCACAACTACAATAACAATGCAGAAACTGTGATGTAACTAAACGGATTATTTCTTCTCACTTGTTCTGAGTAGGGTTGGAGGAGGATGGAGGTATCCGCCGCCTGCCGAAGCTCACTCGCGGTTGTTTGAATGCGGCCACCGGATTCTTCGTACCGAGACTCGTCGTCGTCGTCGTCGATGGATTAGATGGCACTGACAGCAGCTTCCTCATGATCCGGACTGGTCTCTCAGTAGAAGTACTGCTGCTGCTCGCACTTAGCTCTGAGTATGATGAGCTGAGCATGAACAGGAGGAGCAGCAGCAGGAGTGCAACTGTTCCCAAACAAGATCTCACTCTAATTATTTCCTTCATTGACATTAAAATGATGGTTCTGATGTTTCTTTGGGAGGGGTGGGTGAGTTGCTGAATATATAGACACAAAAGTATAAGTGTTGTTTCTTAAGTGTTTAGGAACAGAGAATTCATGTGATTCTTCTTTGACTGCATTATTATTCAAGATTAATTAACTAACACTTCCCATCACTTAATTAATTAGTACCCTGGCTCTGAGAGCACAGACTAAATTAAAGAGTTTGATCAGCACAGCACGTGATGTTTAGAGAGATATTGGTCGTTGGGCTTCTGCCCGAGGCAAACTACTTCACTAACCCCTCCCTCACTCACAGTCATATGAATCCTACGCTGCGTGCATGTTCTTGACAGTAATAAAGTGTACATATGCAGTCTGCACACAAGAAATCAAATAGGGATCAAGTCTAGTGTTTTGTACTTGGGATCTGATGTAAAATACAAGTAAATCTACATTCAAATTGACTATCAGACGAATGTTTCGATATAAGTATAAAAAGACACTATAAATAACTTAAATCGGGAGGGACGAGATACTTATGCAGAAATATCGTAAAACTTGGCAAAAAAAAAGTTTCTTTCCAACAAATCAACACTACTGAACGAATTTAGAAATGTTGGAAATTAAGTAGAATGTCAGTCATCCAATTTTTTTTGAGAGCAACTGAATCGGAACACCAAACTATGATTTGTATTTTCTGTGGTTTTGTAAGTTGAATGAAAGTAATGCTTGTAAGTTAGTAATTTTTTGAATTTTAAAAAATGTAAGAAAAAGAGGCACTAGAGAAGTAGTATTGGATCCTCTGGTGACTGCAACAAAGTGAATATAGAATGCCAAGTTAATGGAATATCAGTCTGACCAACATAGCTAGCTGTCCTCTTATTTTAGTGATTAGAATGATATATATTGGGATTTGTGTGCCGATTGGGCTTTGACTGTACTAAACCTTAAACAAATCAGCCTCTTATTTCGTTTGGTTCAGATTACACTACTTGCTTCTATATTGTGCATGAATCCTTGTGAAGGAATCTATAACACTACTCGTTTGGTTCGCAGAAAGGAAAGGAAACAAAACTGATTTTGCTCTTTTATATTTTTTGAAAAATTATAATTTCAATTATTGTTTTTGGTGTTTAAAAATGTCAAAAAATTGAAGAAAAAAAAGTGAATCCTTACATGGAAAAAGTGAATTTTTGGATTGGTGAAGGGGAACCATATTTTCCTCTATTTTTCTTATTCTTGAGAATCAATTTTCTTTTCTATTCATTTTCTTTGGTACCCAAACACTGAGAAAAATAATATTTTTTCCAATGTCTTGATTTTGCGAATCAAACATAGCCCTAACTCTATATATTCAGTTTTTCATCCTTCTTTTTTGATCCATGGGAAATATTGTGAGAGAATACTGGACCCAAATACGATATATGGGCTTAAAGCCTATATCACTAATACTCGGCATATATCATGAATTTTTTTTAGATGTCCGACATTACGCATAGGACTTTGTGTACGCGATATTGTATGTCTTTTAGGTCCACTGTTTTCAACTCCCATCATTGTTATAAATGTAAAGAATAATATGATCGTGCGCCTCGATCCACTGATCTTCCAGTACCCATCCAGAATCTTATAATGTCTCTCCCTGGTATATCATGATAGGTATACACACTTTTCAGAGTATTCATGACACACATGTTAAGTTACCAAGCATTTGCATTTTTTTTTAAAATAGAGTAAGGATGGGTTCGAGCATATCCTAGTTAAATTTTATTTATATAAGATAAAATAATTATGAGATATTTCTAATATATTATTATAAGATGAACCTTGCATGTCGAACACTAGTAAAATATTGGTATTTAGCGACAGAAATATCCGTTGCTAAATATGTCATTTTCGTCGCTAATGTAAATTACCGACGGAAATGGTACATCGATAGCTATAACGTCGCTATGACAAATCCGTCGGTAATCCACCGCCTTAGCAACGAATTACCGACGGTGCAACGAATTTTACCTGTCGGCAATCTCGGCGACGCCTTAGCGACGGATTACCGACAAAATTTTGTGAGCAAAAATAACAAATTTTTCAGAAGCTTAGCGACAAAAATTTCCGTCGCCGACTCAATTTTCGTCGGCAATCTCGGAATCTAAATTTTTGTCGCTGACTCAATTTCCGTCGGCAATCTTGGAATCTAAATACGTCATTTCTGTCGATATCGAAATCGGTATCATACCATTCCTATGAGTATCGATATCAAAATCGGTATCACACCGTTCCTATGAGTATTGATATCGAAATCGGTAATATCGACCATTCCTATGAGTATCGATATCGAAATCGGTATCAGACAATTCCTATGAGTATCGATATTGAAATCGGTATCACACCGTTCCTATGAGTATCGATATCGAAATCGGTATCAGACCATTCCTATGAGTATCGATATCGAAATCGGTATCAGACCATTCATATGAGTATCGATATCGAAATCGGTATCACACCATTCCTATGGTATCGATATCGAAAACGGTATCAGACCATTCCTATGAGTATTGATACTGAAATCGGTATCACACCATTCCCATGAGTATCGATATTGAAATCGGTATCAGACCATTCCTATGAGTATCGATATCGTAATCGGTATTATACCAATCCTATGAGTATCTATATCGAAATCGGTTATCGCTATTCCTATGAGTATCGATATCGAAATTGGTATCAGACCATTCCTACTAGTATCGATATCTAAATCGGTATCATACGGCCATTCCTATGAGTATCGATATCGAAATTGGTATCAGACCATTCCTATGAAGTATATGTTAGATTAATAGTCCAAGCCCAATGTATCGTGTCCAAGTCCAATGTATCGTGTTCGATACCAAGATATAACGTGCTAGTGTCCAAGTCCAATGTATCGTGTCTATACGTGTCCAATACCAAAATCTAAATTTATATTGTCCCCCCCTAATCACAAATACAATAACTTAAATAAAATAACAATGTGGGATAGGGTTTACCTTCGACGGGTGATTGAGAAGGGTCTGGCCGGAGGGGGCGTCGAGTCGGAGGAGGGGGGCGTCTGTACGAGGGAGGACACAGGAGTAGGAGGAGGGGGCGTCTGTACGAGGGAGGAGGGGGGCGTCCGGTCACTTGTAGGAGGAGGGGACTAGACGGAGGAGGTCGGCGGTGGTCTTCGTAGATGGAGGAGGGGACTAGGCAGCGGAGGTCGATGGGGGTCGCCGTAGACGGAGGAGGGGGTCGGCGGTCACCGGAGGAGGGGGTCGGGGGTCGGCGGTCACCGGAGTAGGGTGTGGGGGTCGGGTTGGGGAGAGAGAAGGGTTTGGAGGGAAACTGAAATTTGAGTTGAAAATTTAAGAATGAAAGGAAAGACTGTTGTTGCAAACTTATTCGTGGGTACCGACGAAAATTTCCGTCGCTAAGTAATGGAACGAGGAGGACCGCGCGTGACGGACCATGCTAACGTGAAAGCTCACCATCGAGGAGGGTGGAGTCAGATGCGCTAGCATGAGGGGTGGAGCCAATAAGAGGACCACGTCATCGTGGTTTCCTTCCTTCAGGGGCGGAGCCGGGATTTTGGAGTAGGGTGGGCTAGCTAATAGTTAAAGGTTCTAAGAATTTGTGCCAAAAATTCGACAAAGTTTCTTTTGTAAATTCGATGATTTGACATAGTTTCCTTTGTAAATTTATGCCTAAAATTTGGTAATATTTACTTATTGATAATTTTTCACCAAATATAATTGCTTCCATCTGTTCCAAAGATATACTGTGCATTTCAAAAAAAAAATACTAAGAAGCAAGAATCTGAAAAGGAAAGCCAAAACTATGAGGAAAAACAACTTTTGCACTCCAAGTTGTTAGGCACCAGGTAAGGTATGAACATTTGCATCCTCAGGTGACAACTGATCAGCTTCCTTGAACAATCAAGCAATCTGGAAAGATATATAAGATCATCTTGTAGAAGATAGTACCTATAAATCTATCATGTAAATTTACAATAGGATTCAAGCAGATAACTATAAAGACTAACACTTGATTTCTTATAGATGATAGAAATTGTAGAAATAAATGTCCATATACAAATATTATTTCTATAGGGATGAACTCAAAGTACCAAATAAATCTTCATAACACAAGACCATTTGGACAGAAACTTACATGGTTGGGTTTTAATTAATTAATTCTGGTCCCTCATATTTTGGAAATGCGAAAAAAAATTCGGTAACAATTTCAAAGTTGTTGCATAAATGAACTAACATTGGTTCTGCTACTACTTAGATCATATTTGTAAAGCAGGGCAAATTAAACAAAACCTGACACAATTGTTCCAAATATAGTCCATAACGAATACATTTATTGATGGTGAGCCAACTTGATAGAAAAATAGAAAGTAGAATGGAAAGAAACTCCATACTGGAGTTGGGACTGTGTACACGGTTCAGTTGGAAACTTAAAGAGTACTGGGCTACTGTTCAGTTGGATTGCCGGAGTTGCACTGGGCTACAGGATAGTGCAAAGCCGAGGTCCCTCCGCCCCTGCCTTCCTTGATTCGGCATACCTTTTTGTTATAAGAGATTCTATATGATGATTGGCAACTTCCTTTGAAATTTGGCATGCAAAAACATACAATAAAACTTTAACTATTGACAACCTATCTTTCCATTAATTTGGAAAGTCAGATTTTTTTCATCCTAAGTAATATAATTTAGTGATATTGCATGTAGAGGGATACGTTTGAAAATTTTCAATTGGGGGATGACCCTCCAACTGAGTTGGAGGGCGGGATGGGAGCCCTCCAACTCAGTTGGCGGGTTGGTGTGAGCTCCAACTCTCCAACTGAGTTGGCGGCTCGAAGTGGGTCCCTCCCCCAAAACGTTCAGTAGCTCGCCAACTAAGGACTTGTTTGGTAACAAGGATTTGCATTTGGATTTGGATTTGGAAATCCAAATCCAAATCATGAATTTCCAAATCCAAATCCAAATCCAACTCCAACCAAACATAGGATTTTGTAAACTAAAATATAATTAACAATTATGATTAATAATTATGATAATAATATATTAATTAACAAAATAAATAAATAAATAAAATATTAATTAATTATTATATTTAAAACTATAGTAATAATTAAATTATGATTATAATTATGATAATAGTTATGATTAATAAATATTATAATTATGATTTATAAAGGTTATAATTACATATTTAATTGATGAACCGTAAAATTATTAGTTAAGACTATAACGTTGACTAATAAATTATTATTTAAAATTATTATAATATAGTTATTAAATTATTAAATTACTAAATTATAAATTATTTGTGATTAAAATATTATTAATTAAGATTACAATAAAATAGTAATTAATAAATTATTAATTAAGATTATAATATGACCAATAAATTATTAATTATGATTATAATTAGATATTAATTAATAAATTATTACTTAAGATTATAGTTATGATTAATGTGAAACCCATATTTTTGTAATTAATTAATAATAGTGTTTTAGTATTAATTTTAATAAATCTATTATTATTATTATTATTATTATTATTATTATTATTATTATTATTATTATTATTATTATTATTATTATTATATATTTTTGGGTGCAAATTATTTCAAAATTAACATGGCTTTTTGAGTTGAACCCAGACCCGAGTCCGAACCCAGACCCAGGCCTAAGCCAAACCCAATCATTTTCCCTCTTTTTCTTAAAATCTGATTTTGGCTAATAGTCGTTTTAAATTAAAAAATATATATATAATCTTAGTGAGCTGGTCCCGTAGGACCAGCACCCTCATTCACCCCATCCCAGCTCATTCAACCCAGCCCACTTCTTTCTCCCCACTCTTCTCAGCACCACACGAGCACCCCCCACTTTTCTCCAACGTACACAACCACTCTCCCTTATTTACTTCCACTCTCCCACTCTCTGCTCACAGAGAACAAACTCTTCAAACTCTCTCCTCTTTCTCACAATCTCACAGCAGAAGGAAAAGCTCACTCTCTTCACTCCCCTTACTATCCCATCACACCCCCACCAAACCCACTTCTTCAAACCCCTGTTCCCAATTCCTCCCTCGAGCTTCACCCGTGCCCCCGGCCAGTGCTCCGGCCGACCACCCTCCGACCGCGTCTCCCTAGGGCCGACCGCAGCCGCGCCACCCCCTTGCGCGGCGTTCCCCGTCGACCGCTCCCCGCGAGCGCGCCGACCCGCGCCACTCCCTTCGGCGCCGCCCCTGGCCCGCTGTCCCGTCGGCGCCCCGCTGACGGCCGCCCGTCCCCTCGCGCGCGCCCCCTTCGCGACTCCGCCGAGCTCCTCGACCGACTGCCAGAGCTTCGGCGACCCCTGGCCGTGCTCTAGCTTCTGCGTTTTCAGCGTTCTTCGACGACGCTGCTGTTCCAGCGCTATTTCGGGAATACTTTCGCTGTCGGAGCTCATTTCTTTCTTATTTTTACATCTGAGAGCTCTAGCCGAGCAACCCGAGGTATAACCCCTGTCCCGCTCATTTTTGTTTTAGTCGATGATGAGAAATGGTCCCCGATTCCCTTTGGAAATTCGGTTTTAGCGACGTCGTAATTTTTTGGGACTTTCGGAAAGGTCCTGTGAATTATTTTGGATTTCCGAAATATTTCGGGAACTGATTTTTGGTATGTTTTAGCTTTCCGGATTTTTTCGGTAGCGTTCTGTGATTTGTGGAATTGGAATCGGACTTCCGAAATTATTTCGGGTCGTTCCGATTATTCTGTGGATTGGTTGTGGATTTCATATTGTCACGCCCCAGAACCAGAATACTGGAGAGCGGGGGCGTACATAGCCAGCTACGTATATTGAAGTGCAACCCACCTCGCTATACGGTCACGGCTGTCTAGATACATGAGGGTTTAACTACAAGCCAACAGTCTCCTATGGTCGTGAACAAGCCTATTGTCTCAATCATGAGCAAGTAATAGTAGTTACAAGATGTCAGAGCACCAAATATATAATAGCAAGGCGTCCCATACATTACATATTGGATGATCATGAAGCTAGTCGTACAAAATGTCAGGACTAGCAAGAGTTCAGTCATACATGATCAACCCTAGGATCTGCCAATCATGTTACAGCCCGTAGGCAGACAGTAAGTAAGGTACAATCGAGCTAACACGTGCTCGCCGGCTAAACGCCTCAAAAAAATAATTTTACAATAAAGTGGGAGGACAAAAAGAAACCCACTCGTTGCCAGGGTTACGCCTGGTGGTCACCATCTGGCTGGATAGTAGGTAGATCCTCTGGTGCTGCTCCGATATCTGGCCACACAAAACCAGCTGGGTCAGACCCCAGAAAGAGCAACTGCCACAAAGGAGGCTTCACTTAGGAACTAAAACCAGCATATCACAATTAAGTAGTAAAGGTAATCAAAAGATAGTGATAATAGCTAAGATAACAATAATATATTGAACACGGAGAAACCATTCAAGTAGCCAGACTGCAACCCTTAAACCAAACAAGGACCGGGGTTGCAATCCTTCGCCTGAATAGAAACCCGCCTCAATTACTATTGATAAGGTAACAAGACAATAAACGAAGAGAGGACACAGAACTGCTCCGGAAGCCAGTTACAACCCTTAAACCAAACAAGGACCGGGGTTGTAACCCTTCGCCTGAACAGAACTGGACCCCTGATCTTTATTGTTAAGGCCAGTATAAATAATCATGGTATTGAGGTAAAGGTAAAACATGACGAGCATGACAGGGGGTTGCAATAAGACAATAAACGAAGAGAGGACACAGAACTGCTCCGGGAGCCAGGTTACAACCCTTAAACCAAACAAGGACCGGGGTTGTAACCCTTCGCCTGAACAGAACTGGACCCCTGATCTTTATTGTTAAGGCGGGCACAATAAGCAGGACGATATATGATAAGATAGCCATGGAACTATTCAGATAGCCAAGTTACAACCCTTAAACCAAACAAGGACCGGGGTTATAACCCTTCATCTGAACAGAACTTGGTATCCCATCATTTATCGATACAAGAATCATGTCCTGATACAATCTTGTACAGGATCAGGATAAGACTAAGCTGGAATAAACTTCATCCAATCAATCACGGCCAATCAAGAGTACGGCTTGATACTTTTAACTAACTAGGGTTATCACAGGCCTAGTTACTAGCAAGATGCAATGAGATTATCCCAACAGCCACAAGCCCTGCAGACCATCCGGTTATCCGGGTCGAATGTCCGTTATGAAGAATGCAACACGTGACTGTGTGCTGGAAATGTGCCCTACTCGTCGGTAGGCTATAAGTCCACTTAATGCGCCCAGATAACGGGATTGCCTGTAGCTGGGAATCTCTTCATGACTACTGAATCATTCTAGTTAATTAGCCTTAGTCAATTTCAGTAGGTACCCCTGACCGTGGTACTCAGGGATCCCCATCCTAGACATGATGCAAGACAGTACTGGTTTATTTGTACAAACGCAATCGCCCACGGTGTCCAGACCTTCATACTTGTCATATCAGTTTACTTGTCAAGAGTGCGCCACCGCGGGCCACTATCGTGTTCTATTCTTACATTATCATGAATGAGAAAGATTGTATAAAATAACTAATGACATATTCTTGAAGCCAAGGAAAAGATCTACAACTTTCATGTTTTGAGTTTTTTCAAGATTCTAGCTACAAAACAACTTAAACAGGCAAAAACAGTAAATTCCTGCACAATCGGCGCATGGGATTCCTGCACAAATTGGCGCATGGGATTCCTGTACGAATCGGCGCATGAGATTCCTGCACGAATCGGCGCATGAGATTTCTGCACGAATCGGCGCATGAGATTCCTGCACGAATCGGCGCATGGAATTCCTGCACGAATCGGCGCATGGATTCCTGCACCAATCGGCGCATGAGATTCCTGCACGAATCGGCGCATGGGATTCCTGCACGAATCGGCGCATGGATTCCTGCACCAATCGGCGCATGAGATTCCTGTGCGAATCGGCGCATGGGATTCCTGCACGAATCGGCGCATGGGATTCCTGCACCAATCGGCGCATGGGATTCCTGCACCAATCGGCGCATGAGAAACTCACGTTGCGTCTTCAATACATGCGCGTAAGAAACCTACGCGCATGACACGCTCGGAGTTAAGGAATGCGTTGCCGGGACTTCACGGCGCATGGCCTCCCGGCGCATGGCCTCCCGGGCGCATGAGGTTCCCGGCGCATGGGGTTCATCGTCCCCAAACAGCAAGTTCAGCCATGAAAGTTCCGAAAACTTGTAATGGCCATAACTTACTCATCCGGAGTCGAAATCAAGCGAAACAAAAGCCAAAACTGAATGAAATTGAATTCTCTACAACATAGAACCATTAGTTTTCAAAAATAACCAAGTTTTAGAGATCAAAACCAAGAAAACTAAACAAGAAGGAACTTAAAACTTAGATCTACAAAAATATAACCATCAAAACCGAAAACTTCCAGTTCTAAAGAGGCTTAGAATCTAGTAAGGAAGAGAATGGAACAATAAAACATGAGATCCATCATGAAGCAAGTTTGCACTTGCCTAAGCTCTCTCTCTCTCTCTCTCTCTCTCCTGGTAGGTGTAGAAGTAAATGTGGAGAAGAAGAAGAATAATGAAGAGAGAGAAAGAGGAGGGGTTAATAAATGGGGATGGTGGTGGTAGGTAGGGGTTCTACCCTTGGTTCATGATGAACCAAGGCATCCCAAGCCTAGCCGAACCAACCCAAAACAAACCGAGCCAAGCCAAGAGATATGCAATACAAAATAAAATACGTACACGTATTCCAAGATACGTAATACGAACTACAGGCATTACAACTCTACCCTCCTTAAAAGAATTCCGTCCTCGGAATTTAATCAAGAGGCTAGAATTGCAAGGACAAGCTATAATAATCGTAAGCTATAACAAGCAGTCTATCATGCAGTCATTTATTCAAGCAAGGAATTGAAAGCATAAGGCATAAGGAAGACATTATACCTTACGAGTCAAACAGGTCGGGATACCGCGATCGAATATCATCCTCACGCTCCCACGTTGACTCACCCAAAGAGTGATGACCCCAAGCAACACGGACTAAACTAATAGTCTTGTTCTTAAGTATCTTCTCTCTCCGGTCCAATATAGACACGGGCCTCTCCTCATATGAAAGGTTGGTACCAACAACCAATTCCGAATGATCCAGGATGTGGCTCGGGTCCGGGATATACCGTCGTAGTTGAGATACATGGAATACGTCATGCACCTCACGTAGCGACGGTGGAAGAGCGAGACGATAGGATACATCTCCTACTCGCTCCAGAATGTCGAATGGCCCTATATACCTAGGACTAAGCTTTCCTCGTACGCCGAAACGAATGACGCCACGGTTAGGCGAAATCCTCAGGAATACATGGTCGCCGACCGAGAATTCAAGGAGTCGCCGATGGGAATCGGCCCAATGACGCTGGCGATCTTGGGCAACTCGAAGATGATCTCTGACTCTCCTGACCACTTCAACGGTCTGAGCAATCATTTCTGGACCGAGCATCTGCCTCTCTCCGACATCATCCCATGCTAGCGGGGATCGGCACTTCCTGCCATACAATGCCTCGAACGGAGCCATCTGGATACTGGCTTGGAAACTGTTGTTGTACGAGAACTCCACTAGGTGCAGGTGATCTTCCCACGAACCACCGAAGTCGAGTGTACAAGATCTTAACATATCCTCGAGAGTCTGGATCGTGCGTTCTGACTGGCCATCAGTCTGCGGGTGATAAGCTGAACTGAACTGGAGGTGAGTTCCCAAACTTTCTTGCAAGCTACGCCAAAAGTGCGACGTAAATCTTGAATCTCTGTCTGAAGTGATACTGACTGGTACACCGTGCAACCTAACAATCTGTCGGAGATACATCTCCGCTAGCTGAGCCGTCGACTGACCAACTCTGAACGGGAGAAAGTGAGCCACCTTCGTGAGCCTGTCTATGACAACCCAAATAGCGTCTCTGCCAGCCGGGGATCTAGGCAATCCAGTCACAAAATCCATGGTTACATGCTCCCATTTCCACTCGGGAATCGGCAATGGTTGAAGTAGTCCAGCTGGTCTCTGATGTTCAGCCTTAACTTGTTGGCAGACTAAACAACGAGAGACAAACCGGGCTATCTCCCTCTTCATGCCATTCCACCAAAAGTGCTGACGAATATCACGGTACATCTTCGTGCCACCAGGATGAATGGAATACTGCGAACTGTGGGACTCTGCCAGGATCTCCCGTCTGATATCTCCACTGGGTACACAAAGACGCTTACCATGTCGAAGTGTACCGTCTTCATGGATACATAACTCTGGTCTTCGTCCTGCCTCACACTCTGCTCTGAGTCGCTGAAGCTTGGAATCTGCTGACTGCGCCATCCGGATCCTCTCGACTATAGTGGACTGGACTTGCATGCTGGCCATCAATGCCACACTGGAAGGGAGGACAACTTCTATACCCATCTTCTGAAGATCGGCTAACAGTTCTGATTGCGCTGTCAGGAAATAAACTCCTGCCCTCCTGCTCAATGCATCTGCAACAACGTTGGCCTTCCCTGGGTGATACTGCAGGTTGACATCATAATCCACAAGCAGCTCCAGCCATCTCCTCTGACGCATGTTGAGATCCTTCTGGGTGAAAACATACTTCAGGCTCTTGTGGTCGGTGAAAATTTCCACCCTATCTCCGTATAGGTAGTGCCTCCACAACTTAAGTGCAAACACTACTGCTGCCAGCTCCAAGTCATGGGTTGGGTAATTTCTCTCATGATCACGAAGTTGCCGTGACGCATAAGCTATTACCTTCCCATGCTGCATCAGAACACATCCCAAACCTCTGCCTGAAGCATCACAGTATACTGAAAATCCTCCGGTCCCATCTGGAAGCGTGAGAATAGGAGCCGTCATCAAGTCTCGCTTCAACTTCTCAAAAGAACCCTGACATTCTGCTGTCCAAGCAAATTGCACATCCTTGCGGGTCAACTGGGTCAATGGCGCTGAAATCCGAGCAAAGTCTGAAACAAATCGCCGGTAGTAGCCGGCCAATCCAAGAAAACTGCGAACTTCTGCAACTGTGCTGGGCACTGGCCACGACTCAATAGCCACGATCTTCTGGGGATCCACTTCTACTCCTCCTCGGGTGATGATATGGCCCAAGTACGAAATGCGATCGAGCCAGAACTCGCATTTACTAAACTTGGCATACAACTGGTGCTCTCTGAGAATCTGGAGGACAATTCTGAGATGATGCTCATGCTCCGCCTCACTCTTACTGTAGACCAAGATGTCGTCTAGGAACACAATCACGAACTGATCCAAATAAGGCATGAAGATACGATTCATGAGGTCCATGAATACTGCCGGCGTATTGGTTGCTCCAAATGGCATCACAAGGAACTCCCAATGCCCATATCTCGATCTGAACGCTGTCTTCGGGATGTCCTGCTCTCTGACTCTAATCTGATGGTATCCTGACCGCAAGTCGATCTTCGAAAATACTGACGCCCCTCTGAGTTGATCAAACAAGTCATCTATCCTCGGGAGAGGGTATCTGTTCTTAATTGTCACTGAGTTTAAGGTACGATAATCTACACATAATCTGGACGTACCATCCTTCTTTTTCACAAGAAGCATCGGGGCTCCCCAAGGTGATCCACTAGCACGAATGAATCCCTTGGTTCTAAGTTCTTCAATCATCTTGTACAATATCTTTAGCTCTGACGGTGCCATCCTGTAGACTCTCTCTGACACTGGGGCTGTCCCGGGAATCAAGTCGATGGTGAACTCGATCTCCCGCTCTGGCGGCATCCCTGGAAGCTCTTCTGGGAAAACATCTGGAAACTCTTCGACTATCCGAGGTAACTGCACTGCTGCCACTGCCATCCGCAACACTGGAGGAGAAGGTTCAACTTCGCCTCGGGAGAAAAAAAACTCTGGCTCGCCTGGAATGCTAAAAATAACCCTGCCAATGTGGCAGTCTATCCTAGCATACTGGTCCCTCAACCAATCCATCCCTAAGACCACATCATAATCGGCCATCGGGAACTCTATCAATCTAGCGGGGAATTCTCTACCGCTAACTACGACCCGACACGAGAAAAACACTCTATCTACTCCCACAAGTCCGTTACCAGTAAGTATATTGAGCCTTACTGATAATGACTCGGGCTCCAGTCCTACCCGTGTCGCAAATCGTGCAGACATAAATGAATGCGAGGCACCAGAATCAAATAATACTGAAGCTGGAAAGGTGTTGACGAGAATAGTACCTGCCACCACCTCACCTGGTGCTATTCCTTCTTCTCCCATGGTCAAAGCCAGCACTTGACCATGTCCTCGGGGTGCGGGTCCCCTCTGCTGAAAATTCCTCTGCCTGCTCTGGATCAGGGCTTGGGCTTGGGCATACTGTTGCGGTCTCTGCTGGTGGAACGCCTGGGCCTGCATCGGCAATGGCCTCGGAAACGGGTACTGCAGCTGCTACTGCTGCTGGACTGGTGCTGGTCCTCTAACTGAAGGACTAGAGAAGGCGGATGAACTCCCCCTGTTCGGGCAGTTCCCAACCCTGTGGTCCGGAGCACCACAAACCAAGCACAAACCCTGTGCTCTGCGACACTCCGATACCACATGCCCTGGCTTCCCACAGTGTGAACATCCCACTGCGGAAGACTGCTTCTGCTTCTGCTGCTGAGGGTGCGTCGGGGTGGAATGCTGAACCGATGTCACTGAGGCCGCCCGCCTCGGAGCTCCAATGGTCAAAGCTGTCACGCCCCGATTCGGGGAATCGCTCGCTTTGCTTCGATTCACGCCGAATCGATCGTCCTCGCTAAGGCGTGATGCCGTACAAGTCTGGAGTTGCACTTGTACAAGGCTAGAACATACACATTCATATCATTTGAAACATTTGAAAATTAAGCCACAGTTGCGGAAACATTGGAAACACAATATAGGAAGAAGAAATACTCATTTTATTCATAATTGTAGTCAGAATACAACTTTTCTCGATAATATTTGAAATGCCATTTCGGCTACATTGATTCATGAAAAGAAGTACAACTGATAGGCTGCCATGAAATAATTTCCCGTTCCATACATCATGCCCCTTTAGTACTTTGAATATAAGCAGCTATCTTTGAAATCTCCGCAATACTTTGTGCGTCTTTAGGGAAAAAACAACTTGAAAGGAAACAGCAGTTCAGAAAGCTTTAGTTACGAGGTGCGCCTGAGCCTTCTCCAGTACCTGTGGAGGAGGGGTCAGCACATTATAACAATGCGCTGGTGAGCCCCGTTGGCCCACTCAGCTAAACCAACATTTTATTAATGACAAGCATTTTAAAGATATGAACTTATAAGGGACATGAAGCATTATGAGTAAATCACGATAAATGTAACATGGAATAAACCATGCTTACTTTACCATTGGCCGAATCCAGCTTTCCTGCATAAGATACAGGATAATAATAATATACTTACCGCCCCTGCATAAGACATTGTTTAGCATACATCCTTACAACATGACCACTGGTGGTTGTGCACCATGTCGACGTGCCATATAGGACTTCGTATTGGTATGCGGTTAACCATTCACCAGGTTGCGAGCCCGAATGAAGGTTCCGATACCGTGCTACCAAAGCACTAATTCCTCCTAGGCCGACTCGATCCCACCGCCGCAGGTACCGTTCGAGGAAATCCTTGTATACAAGTACGTCTATGGTCATGCGAATGTGTGTCCGACTCGATAAACATTGTGTGCATAGAATATTAAGTACTAAGCAACATGTTTATTCCCAACATTTTATATCTCATCATCATAGGCATCAATTATCTCGATTCAATGTTCCAGCGACAAGCAATCTCAATGATGTTCACAGTGTAATCAATTCTTTTAATGTTCAAGGGACTAGCTTTCATTTCAATGTTCTATGGGCTAGCATTCAATTCAATGTTCTATGGACTAGCATTCATTTCAATGTTAAATGTTAAATCTCTAGCTTCTTAGTGGTATTGACTTGTGGCATTTAGCAACTTGATATCGATCAACGGATGTTGCAAGACAATATTTAGTTGGCATGAAGGAATAGCGAGAGGGACAATACCACCACAGAGATCCACACTCACCAATTTAGAGAATCGCCGAGAGAGAGAGGAACACTTGCACGCTTAGCCTTCCGTCACGCGTCAGTCTGCATTGGCACCAAAAGTTTGATTAATAATCCATCTCGTTGTGTTCTCTTCTCTCAGAATTCTCAAGAATGAATGCTATGCGAATCGATGAAAACGGGCAAGAATCAAATCATCGAAAATCATTCAGAAAAGCATCCATCAAAACCAAGCAGCAAAACCAGCAGCAAAACATCCAGAGAAAACTCTTGGACGCATTTCAAGAGAAACCAATCCATTAGTTGGAAAGGTTCTTATGCACTTGTCCGTGATCGATTCGGTGCCGACGGTAAGTTTCCCCAATACTCGGTTCCGACCGAGTTAGCCAAGCCACAAGCCTTACATAGTGAACCGCTAGGAGCGGGACACTACATAATATACCACTAAGAAAAAGTTTCGTCCTCGAAACTTAAAGCAAAAGTCCTACCTCAAAATTATCAAACAGCGATGGGTATTTCACCCGCATCTCTTCCTCTAATTCCCATGTCGACTCCTCTACAGCATGGTTCCGCCACAGCACGTTGACCAGGGATACTGTCCGATTCCGTAAAACTTTCTCTTTCCTGTCCAAAATTTGGACAGGCTCTTCAGTGTAGGATAGGTCAGCGCTCAGCTGCAGCTGGTCGAAGTTCACTACGTGACTTGGATCATGCACGTACTTCCGAAGTTGAGATACATGGAAGATATCGTGCACATCAGCCAGAGCCGGAGGTAGTGCAAGTCGATAAGCCACTGAGGCTACCTTCTCCAAAATCTCGAATGGTCCGACGAATCTCGGGCTTAGCTTTCCTTTCATCCCAAACCGCATCACACCTCGCATGGGCATGACCTTCAAGAAGACATGATCGCCTGCTGTGAATTCCAAAGGTCGTCGATGAACATCCGCATAACTCTTTTGTCGACTTTGAGCAACTCTAAGTCTTTCTCGAATTAAGCGAACCCTCTCGACGGCCTGTTCCACAAGTTCTGGTCCGAGCACTTGCCGTTCACCGACTTCATCCCAGCATATCGGTGATCGACATTTCCATCCATATAAGGCTTCGTACGGGGCCATTTGGATACTTGCCTGATAACTGTTGTTATAGGCAAATTCTGCTAATGCGAGATGTGCATCCCAATTTGTCTTCGAATCGAGCACGCACAATCTCAACATATCTTCAAGAATCTGGTTTACTCTCTCTGTCTGACCATCAGTCTGCGGATGGTAAGCCGTACCGAAGTTTAACTTTGTGCCCATAGCCGAGTGCAGACTTATCCAAAATCGCGACAAGAATCTTCCGTCTCTATCCGATACTATAGAAGCTGGCACCCCATGTAATCGAACAATTTCATTTATGTAAATCTGAGCCAACCGTTCTACTCCCCATGTAACTTTTATTGGAATGAAATGTGCCGACTTGGTTAATCTATCCACGATAACCCAAATCGCATCATTTCCCTTCTGAGTTCTTGGCAAGCCGACTATAAAATCCATACAGATATTATCCCACTTCCACAGTGGAATAGCCAAATTTTGTAATTCTCCGCCTGGCCGTTGGTGTTCGGCCTTCACACGCTGACAATCCATGCATTGTGACACAAATAGCACCACATCCTTCTTCATGCCATGCCACCAAAATGTGGTGCGCAAATCTTTATACATTTTCGTGCTTCCCGGATGCAAGGAGTACTTCGCGAAATGAGCCTCGGTCAGTATTTCCTTCCTGATATCCTCATCCTTAGGGACGCACAATCTTCCCTTGACACGAATAGTGTCATCTTCAACGGTAAATTCTGACGCCTTTTCTACTAGAATCAACTCGCGTATCTTCTGCAGGAACGGGTCATCCTTCTGAGCAATCTTAATCCTTCCCTGGAGACTCGGCTCAAGTTGTAACTGAGCCAACTGCACATTCTGCGGACGAATCCTGAACTCGATGCCCATTTCTTCAAGATCTCGTAGTACCTCTTTTGCTATTGTTAGGGATCCCACAAATTTCCGACTCAAGGCATCAGCTACCACATTTCCTTTACCCGGCGTGTAGGAGATCGTCAAGTCATAATCCTTGATCAATTCTAACCAACGCCGCTGCCTCAGATTCAATTCCTTTTGTGTGAATATATATTTCAGGCTTTTGTGGTCCGTGAAGATCTCGCAGGACACACCATAGAGATAGTGTCGCCACAATTTCAACGCGAACACAATCGCCGCCAGTTCCAAATCATGTGTTGGGTAATTCTTCTCATGCTGCTTGAGCTGTCGCGATGCATAAGATATTGTCTTCCCACGTTGCATGAGAACACATCCCAAACCAAGTCCCGACGCGTCACTGTAGATCTGAAATCCTTCGGAGCCTTCCGGAAGTGCTAAAATTGGAGCCGTGACGAGCCGCTGCTTGAGTTCTTGGAAACTACTCTCACAGTCGTCCGTCCACTTAAATACTACTCCCTTCTGAGTCAGGCGAGTCAAAGGCGAGGCGATTCTCGAGAAGTCTTTCACAAATCTACGGTAGTATCCGGCTAAACCAAGGAAACTCCGTATTTCACTAGCTGATGCAGGCTGCTTCCAGTCCACAACTGCCTCAATCTTCTTTGGGTCGACGGCAACACCTTCTGCCGAAACAACATGTCCTAGGAACGACACGCTGTTCATCCAAAACTCGCACTTACTCAGCTTTGCATAGAGCTGGTTGTCCCGCAGCGTCTGAAGTACTTCCCTCAAGTGTTCGACATGAGTCTCCCTGTCTTTTGAGTAGATCAAGATGTCATCGATGAATACGACAACGAACTTATCTAAGAACGGTCGAAACACTCTATTCATTAAATCCATAAAGGCTGCTGGAGCATTAGTCAAGCCGAATGGCATGACCAAAAACTCATAGTGTCCGTATCTCGTACGGAATGCTGACTTAGGAACATCTTCGGGTCTGATCTTCAACTGATGGTATCCTGAACGAAGATCGATTTTTGAAAACACGGTCGCCCCTTGTAGCTGATCGAATAGATCATCTATTCTTGGCAGGGGATACTTGTTACGGATGGTTGCTTTATTCAATTCTCTGTAATCGATGCACAGCCGCATCGTCCCATCTTTCTTCTTCACAAATAGCACTGGAGCTCCCCATGGAGATACACTTAGGCGAATGTATCCCCGGTCTAGTAGTTCTTGTAGCTGCACCTTTAGTTCCTTTAATTCTGCCGGTGCCATCCTGTATGGCGCCTTAGATATCGGACGAGTATTCGGAAATGTATCAATTGTGAATTCAATTTCTCTATCCGGCGGTATTCCAGGTATTTCGTCCGGAAACACATCGGGGAACTCTGCCACAATTTCAGTCTGATTCGAGCCTACACTCTTCATTCGAGTGTCTTGGACAGAAGCGAGAAAGCCTTCACACCCTGAGTACAGCATGTGCCTTGCTGTAACTGCCGATATGACCATGGGTCCTTGGAACGCCGAGCCGCACGAGTAGGAGAATTCCGTTTCACCAGGTGGGCGAAATACAACTCTCTTATCCGCACAGTCGATTGTTGCATGACAGGCGCTGAGCCAGTCCATTCCCAATATGATATCGTACTCTTTGATGTCGAGTACAATTGCGTCCAAAGATAAAGTTTTGCCTCCAATCTTGATGTAGCCGTCCCTGCAAATTAGAGTTGCAGGCATATCTACTCCCGAAGGAGTGCTAACACACAAAGCGGTCTTTAGTTGAGTCATACAAAATTTATTCTCCGTTGCAAAATCAGAAGAGATAAAGCAATGAGTAGCACCAGAATCAAAAAGTACTCTTGCAGGTATGCCTTTGTACAGCAACATACCTGTTATAACATTCTCTGAGGTCTGGACCTCTGCCTGAGTCAAGGCATAAACCCTTGCTTGCCCACCTTGTTGTTGATTCGGTGCATTCCCAGTTGGAGCTGGCAAGGCTGGTGGCGCTTGACCACGATTGTTGTTGTTATGTTGGCCTCGGTTCTGATTATTGTTATGCCCACGATACTGATTGTTGTTATTTCCACGAGGATACTGATTGTCTCCTCTGCCTCTACAGTCAACTGCCTTGTGACCAATTCTGCCACATTTGAAACACCCAGAACGACAGTCCTCAGTCTTGTGCCCCCATCTGTTGCATTTATTGCAACGTGGCAACTGCTGCTGAGGTCCCTTGTTGTCACCAGTATTATGACGCTTAGGTGCGTCATTCCTTCCCGCCGACCAAGGTCGCTTCTGGTTATTGCCTTGGTAGTTCTGTGTCGTCCCACGACTAGCTGATCGATGAAATCTTTCCATCTCGAGAGCTGTTTCGTACGCCTCTCTGTATGACGTACACTTTCGAGTTAGAACATCCCGCTCTAGGCCCTCATTCAGGCCTTGCACAAATCTTTTTCGCTTGGCATCGTCATTCGGTACCATGTACCCAGCAAATACGACTCTCTTCAAAAACTCTGTCTCGTAGTCATGCACTGACATACTGCCTTGTCGAAGTGCAATAAACTCATTCTCTTTTTGTTGTCGGACAGCGGGTGGAATGAATTGAGTAATGAAAGCCTGTTTGAAGGCCTCCCAAGACATCTTTATATCCTGATTATTTCCGCAAAGTGCCTGTCTCTGCGAAATCCACCATTCCTGGGCCTTGAGGCGAAGTTGTACAGCAGCACACTCCACTCTCTTACTGCCCTGAATCTCTAACATCCGGAAATAGCCCTCCAGTGTGTTCAAGAAGCCCATCACCTCATCTGGCTCCTCTTTTCCATTAAAATCAGGCGGGTCGCAACTCTTAAATTCAGAGAACTTGAAGCTCGGTCTCTTCCGTGTCGGCGTCTCAGATTTCTCTGCCGGCACTTCCACGGTCTCGGTTACTGCGGCCTTTGCAGAAACATTGGAATCGGCCGTCAGCTTGGTGACAATCTGAGTTAGACTGTCTACTTGTTTTTGTTGAGCATCTATCTGCTCTTGAAACTGATATTGAAGCTGCTCCTGAAGCGCGCGATGTTGAGCTTCGCTCTGCTTCCTCTGAGCCTCCATCTGCTTAATCAGTTTCTCAATCGGGTCCGACGATGAAGTCGTCTTTGAGCTATCACCCTTAGTCATTCTACAACAAAGAAATAATTCCATTAGCACTCATAAAATATTTATGGGCTTATTGTATGGAACATTATTTCATGCCAGCGCTATCGACACCATCAATCGAGAAAATTTGCATCAAGACTTCCTTTTTGAAAATATGTTTGAATCCGAGGATTCTAAACCGTGCTCTGATACCAACTTGTCACGCCCCGATTCGGGGAATCGCTCGCTTTGCTTCGATTCACGCCGAATCGATCGTCCTCGCTAAGGCGTGATGCCGTACAAGTCTGGAGTTGCACTTGTACAAGGCTAGAACATACACATTCATATCATTTGAAACATTTGAAAATTAAGCCACAGTTGCGGAAACATTGGAAACACAATATAGGAAGAAGAAATACTCATTTTTATTCATAATTGTAGTCAGAATACAACTTTTCTCGATAATATTTGAAATGCCATTTCGGCTACATTGATTCATGAAAAGAAGTACAACTGATAGGCTGCCATGAAATAATTTCCCGTTCCATACATCATGCCCCTTTAGTACTTTGAATATAAGCAGCTATCTTTGAAATCTCCGCAATACTTTGTGCGTCTTTAGGGAAAAACAACTTGAAAGGAAACAGCAGTTCAGAAAGCTTTAGTTACGAGGTGCGCCTGAGCCTTCTCCAGTACCTGTGGAGGAAGGGTCAGCACATTATAACAATGCGCTGGTGAGCCCCGTTGGCCCACTCAGCTAAACCAACATTTTATTAATGACAAGCATTTTAAAGATATGAACTTATAAGGGACATGAAGCATTATGAGTAAATCACGATAAATGTAACATGGAATAAACCATGCTTACTTTACCATTGGCCGAATCCAGCTTTCCTGCATAAGATACAGGATAATAATAATATACTTACCGCCCCTGCATAAGACATTGTTTAGCATACATCCTTACAACATGACCACTGGTGGTTGTGCACCATGTCGACGTGCCATATAGGACTTCGTATTGGTATGCGGTTAACCATTCACCAGGTTGCGAGCCCGAATGAAGGTTCCGATACCGTGCTACCAAAGCACTAATTCCTCCTAGGCCGACTCGATCCCACCGCCGCAGGTACCGTTCGAGGAAATCCTTGTATACAAGTACGTCTATGGTCATGCGAATGTGTGTCCGACTCGATAAACATTGTGTGCATAGAATATTAAGTACTAAGCAACATGTTTATTCCCAACATTTTATATCTCATCATCATAGGCATCAATTATCTCGATTCAATGTTCCAGCGACAAGCAATCTCAATGATGTTCACAGTGTAATCAATTCTTTTAATGTTCAAGGGACTAGCTTTCATTTCAATGTTCTATGGGCTAGCATTCAATTCAATGTTCTATGGACTAGCATTCATTTCAATGTTAAATGTTAAATCTCTAGCTTCTTAGTGGTATTGACTTGTGGCATTTAGCAACTTGATATCGATCAACGGATGTTGCAAGACAATATTTAGTTGGCATGAAGGAATAGCGAGAGGGACAATACCACCACAGAGATCCACACTCACCAATTTAGAGAATCGCCGAGAGAGAGAGGAACACTTGCACGCTTAGCCTTCCGTCACGCGTCAGTCTGCATTGGCACCAAAAGTTTGATTAATAATCCATCTCGTTGTGTTCTCTTCTCTCAGAATTCTCAAGAATGAATGCTATGCGAATCGATGAAAACGGGCAAGAATCAAATCATCGAAAATCATTCAGAAAAGCATCCATCAAAACCAAGCAGCAAAACCAGCAGCAAAACATCCAGAGAAAACTCTTGGACGCATTTTAAGAGAAACCAATCCATTAGTTGGAAAGGTTCTTATGCACTTGTCCGTGATCGATTCGGTGCCGACGGTAAGTTTCCCCAATACTCGGTTCCGACCGAGTTAGCCAAGCCACAAGCCTTACATAGTGAACCGCTAGGAGCGGGACACTACAAAAGCCCTAGCTGCCGGGGCTGGTGCTGATGACTGATTCATCTGGCCGTGCGATCGCTTCCGACCTCCGGTCCTATCCACGATCCTCTGGGAGGTATACTCATGCCTCCTAGCTGCTCTCAATACTGCATCGAAAGTCTGATGCTCAAACTGCTCCACCGCCAATAAAATCTCTAGGTGAAGCCCCTGCTGGAATCGCTGGGCTCTATCGAACTCGGTTGCTACCAAGGTGGGAGCAAACCGACTAAGCCTGGAGAACTCGGCCGCATATCCATCGACCGTCCTGCCCATCTGCTTCAGATTGGTGAACCTCGTCTGTAGATCATACCGAGCTACAGCATCAAAATACTTGGTCTGGAATCTCTCCCTGAATACTGCCCATAAAATAGGGGCCACTAATCCATCGGCCTGCGCTGCCCACCAGCTGCGGGCAAGATCTAGTAACTGCAGGCGCACTACGGCCACCTTCTCGTTCTCTGGAGTCTTGGCTGCTTCTAGAATCACCTCTGTGTCCTGAAGCCATGCATCTGCAGCGATCGCATCTTCACTGCCGTCGAAGAAGGGAGGGTTCAAGCGCTTGAAGCTGTTGGCCGCGCTATTACCCTGATGACCTCCTCTGGTCAAAGCGTCTGCCACCGCCTGGTGCAAGGCATCTCCTCGTCGATCCTGGGAAGCTAATAAGGATCTGATGAGACCCACTAAAGTGCCATCATCAGGCTCTGCAGGCGGGACGGGCTGAACTGGTGGTTCTCCTTCGGTGGGCACGACTCTGGAGGCTACTCCTGAATGCTGGGCTTGATCTCCAGGTTGCTGCTGGTCCGCGGGAGGTGCTCCACCTTGCTGATCGGCAGGTCCAGGAATAATGCCGCTGAAGAAGACGACATAGGGAACAATAAGGAAGGACCAGGAAAGATCAACGATACAAGCATGTGATCAGGTCAAGATTTTCAGGGATCAAGAGGATACGAGTAGAGATCAAGGGCGAATACTGATTGAGACATCTATTCGGTAAACCCTCACATATCTTGATTTACAAGACCTGCATGGGCCACCACTAAAACCATGTCACGCCCCAGAACCAGAATACTGGAGAGCGGGGGCGTACATAGCCAGCTACGTATATTGAAGTGCAACCCACCTCGCTATACGGTCACGGCTGTCTAGATACATGAGGGTTTAACTACAAGCCAACAGTCTTCTATGGTCGTGAACAAGCCTATTGTCTCAATCATGAGCAAGTAATAGTAGTTACAAGATGTCAGAGCACCAAATATATAATAGCAAGGCGTCCCATACATTACATATTGGATGATCATGAAGCTAGTCGTACAAAATGTCAGGACTAGCAAGAGTTCAGTCATACATGATCAACCCTAGGATCTGTCAATCATGTTACAGCCCGTAGGCAGACAGTAAGTAAGATACAATCGAGCTAACACGTGCTCGCCGGCTAAACGCCTCAAAAGAATAATTTTACAATAAAGTGGGAGGACAAAAAGAAACCCACTCGTTGCCAGGGTTACGCCTGGTGGTCACCATCTGGCTGGATAGTAGGTAGATCCTCTGGTGCTGCTCCGATATTTGGCCACACAAAACCAGCTGGGTCAGACCCCAGAAAGAGCAAGTGCCACAAAGGAGGCTTTACTTAGGAACTAAAACCAGCATATCACAATTAAGTAGTAAAGGTAATCAAAAGATAGTGATAATAGCTAAGATAACAATAATATATTGAACACGGAGAAACCATTCAAGTAGCCAGACTGCAACCCTTAAACCAAACAAGGACCGGGGTTGCAATCCTTCGCCTGAATAGAAACCCGCCTCAATTACTATTGATAAGGTAACAAGACAATAAACGAAGAGAGGACACAGAACTGCTCCGGAAGCCAGGTTACAACCCTTAAACCAAATAAGGACCGGGGTTGTAACCCTTCGCCTGAACAGAACTGGACCCCTGATCTTTATTGTTAAGGCCAGTATAAATAATCATGGTATTGAGGTAAAGGTAAAACATGACGAGCATGACAGGGGGTTGCAATAAGACAATAAACGAAGAGAGGACACAGAACTGCTCCGGGAGCCAGGTTACAACCCTTAAACCAAATAAGGACCGGGGTTGTAACCCTTCGCCTGAACAGAACTGGACCCCTGATCTTTATTGTTAAGGCGGGCACAATAAGCAGGACGATATATGATAAGATAGCCATGGAACTATTCAAATAGCCAAGTTACAACCCTTAAACCAAACAAGGACCGGGGTTATAACCCTTCATCTGAACAGAACTTGGTATCCCATCATTTATCGATACAAGAATCATGTCCTGATACAATCTTGTACAGGATCAGGATAAGACTAAGCTGGAATAAACTTCATCCAATCAATCACGGCCAATCAAGAGTACGGCTTGATACTTTTAACTAACTAGGGTTATCACAGGCCTAGTTACTAGCAAGATGCAATGAGATTATCCCAACAGCCACAAGCCCTGCAGACCATCCGGTTATCCGGGTCGAATGTCCGTTATGAAGAATGCAACACGTGACTGTGTGCTGAAAATGTGCCCTACTCGTCGGTAGGCTACAAGTCCACTTAATGCGCCCAGATAACGGGATTGCCTGTAGCTGGGAATCTCTTCATGACTACTGAATCATTCTAGTTAATTAGCCTTAGTCAATTTCAGTAGGTACCCCTGACCGTGGTACTCAGGGATCCCCATCCTAGACATGATGCAAGACAGTACTGGTTTATTTGTACAAACGCAATCGCCCACGGTGTCCAGACCTTCATACTTGTCATATCAGTTTACTTGTCAAGAGTGCGCCACCGCGGGCCACTATCGTGTTCTATTCTTACATTATCATGAATGAGAAAGATTGTATAAAATAACTAATGACATATTCTTGAAGCCAAGGAAAAGATCTACAACTTTCATATTTTGAGTTTTTTCAAGATTCTAGCTACAAAACAACTTAAACAGGCAAAAACAGTAAATTCCTGCACAATCGGCGCATGGGATTCCTGCACAAATCGGCGCATGGGATTCCTGCACGAATCGGCGCATGAGATTCCTGCACGAATCGGCGCATGAGATTTCTGCACGAATCGGCGCATGAGATTCCTGCACGAATCGGCGCATGGGATTCCTGCACGAATCGACGCATGGATTCCTGCACCAATCGGCGCATGAGATTCCTGCACGAATCGGCGCATGGGATTCCTGCACGAATCGGCGCATGGATTCCTGCACCAATCGGCGCATGAGATTCCTGCGCGAATCGGCGCATGGGATTCCTGCACGAATCGGCGCATGGGATTCCTGCACCAATCGGCGCATGGGATTCCTGCACCAATCGGCGCATGAGAAACTCACGTTGCGTCTTCAATACATGCGCGTAAGAAACCTACGCGCATGACACGCTCGGAGTTAAGGAATGCGTTGCCGGGACTTCACGGCGCATGGCCTCCCGGCGCATGGCCTCCCGGGCGCATGAGGTTCCCGGCGCATGGGGTTCATCGTCCCCAAACAGCAAGTTCAGCCATGAAAGTTCCGAAAACTTGTAATGGCCATAACTTACTCATCCGGAGTCGAAATCAAGCGAAACAAAAGCCAAAACTGAATGAAATTGAATTCTCTACAACATAGAACCATTAGTTTTCAAAAATAACCAAGTTTTAGAGATCAAAACCAAGAAAACTAAACAAGAAGGAACTTAAAACTTAGATCTACAAAAATATAACCATCAAAACCGAAAACTTCCAGTTCTAAAGAGGCTTAGAATCTAGTAAGGAAGAGAATGGAACAATAAAATATGAGATCCATCATGAAGCAAGTTTGCACTTGCCTAAGCTCTCTCTCTCTCTCTCTCTCTCCTGGTAGGTGTAGAAGTAAATGTGGAGAAGAAGAAGAATAATGAAGAGAGAGAAAGAGGAGGGGTTAATAAATGGGGATGGTGGTGGTAGGTAGGGGTTCTACCCTTGGTTCATGATGAACCAAGGCATCCCAAGCCTAGCCGAACCAACCCAAAACAAACCGAGCCAAGCCAAGAGATATGCAATACAAAATAAAATACGTACACGTATTCCAAGATACGTAATACGAACTACAGGCATTACACATATATATATAAATTCGGGTTTTTCCTGGTTTGGGATTTGCAGAAAATTATCGGCGTCATTTCCCAGTTTTTGGGTTGACCAAAAACAGAGGAGATGCTGCCAGATTTTTCCGTAAATCCTGGATTATTTTAGAAATGAATTTAAAATGAATTTCGGAATTTTATTTGATATTTGGTTTTGGGTGACGACCGTATCGGTCAATGGACCCGGCTAAGTGCAAACGAAACCGGCCACGTCCGGACGTTGAGGCATTAGCCAAGTTGATGATTGGACCGTATCTGAGACTCCATATTTATCTTTATTTTTATTATTTATTTCTGTTTATATTTTATTTAATATTTCAGTTTAGGACTAACGGCGGTTTGTCTTATTTCAATTTATGTAAATAAATTGTAATGGGCATAAGCCCAGCTGGCTGTGGTCTGTAACTGTGATGGATAGCTTAGATTTTCTTGTTATTTCTGGTTTTACGAGTTTTTCTATTTAACGATTAAATTGGCTAAAAAGTATTTTTGTATAAAATTAATTAATATTTTATCACCTAAAATTGACAAGTTTATTATTAATTAGAAATCATGTATTTCTCACTAAATAAGAAAAATTATCTTTATATTTATAAACTATAAAGATGCCAAGTTTTTATTAATTAATCTGGCATCGACGAGTTTTCCGAATTCAAAAGTTTAAAACGATCCTTTTCCCTCGTATTAAATCAACGCACTAATAACCGTATTTTCTGTGTTTGGTTAATTAAAGAATTGAAATTGGATTAGGACGCAAATAGAGATTTCAACTAGCGTAGCTAGATTGGTAAACCTGAAATCTGAGTCTATTTCTCGAATGTAGGAATTCGAGGACGACTCTAATTACCTGTCTCGAAGTCTTCTACCTTTCCAGTCTTTTTCCTTGAGGCAAGTATAGTTTATGTTAGTTTACAGTTATTTATTTAATCGCTTTACTGCAAGTCTAAATCACGATGCAAACACGAAACTCTCTCTGAGAGCTCTGTAACTACTGGGGACTGGGGGAATAGCGTAATAATTATGACCATACTGTAACAAAAATCCCTATCCTTACTGTAACAAACCTAAGCCGGTCATATTTCATTGCCTGTTCAAATCACACTGTTTTACTGTTGTAAACTGTTTCATATGTAAAACTGTTTAGAACTGCATGATTCTATTATTTAATTTAACTGTTAAAATTAGCATGAATTGTACTTTGCTCACTCCTGACTGGAGATACATTTTTAGGAGACATTGAGGATGCTGAGCTGTTAATCAGCAGCTACTACGACTCCGTGTTGTACCCAGTTGTGCTGCCAGAGTCCCCACAGGAGGACGTTGGGACTGAGGCCGATGATCCGGCCGATAGATAGATTTCCTTTCCTGCATTTTTTTGTTATTTCCAAATTCTGTTATTTCTTTTCAGAACAATGTTTCCATTTTGTATTTAAATTTCAAGTTTAATAAAGTTTATTTTCGATGTTGAGTTGTGACAAATATAGTTGTGTTGTATGGTTACCTGCTACTGAACAACTTACTGCCGCCGTCTCAACAACGGTGCAGGCTGGACATGATCCGGTTCGACCCAATTAGTTGGGATCGGGTCGTGACATGTTTTCAGTGGTGGCCCATGCAGGTCCAATACAACAACTTAGGAAAACATACCTAGAAACAATTAGAACACTAGAACATTTGTCACGACATAGGACCGAATTATATCAATAAATATTTTTGTTTGATTATAGACTGGTAGGATACCTTGCTTATGTATGTACCCTAAACCTTCCAGATTATGGCCAAAGGAAAGACTACCCGATCCGGCCCTGCTGACGATGAGGTGGCATCAACCGATCACACCCCTTCTCAAGCACGTCGGGACCCACCTCCCTTGCAGCTGACAGACCGTCCTCCTGCTACACCAGCTCCCCGACCCGTTTACGCTTCCACAGCGCAAACGGTAGAACCTGCGCAATCCCAGGCTGAGCCACAGACCCTTGCGGTAGTGGCCGCACCAGCTGCCCCACCAGTACCCGTGGATCCCACTGACCTAGTGGGAATTCTACGAAGAGTGCTTGAAGCACAGAGAGCTCAAGCAGAAGCCCACAGAGAGCAGACTGCTGCCCAAGCTGAAGCCCATCGCGAGCAGACCGCGATTATGAGAGAAGGCATGGAGAATACCCACAACGTGGCCATGGCTGCCCTCGAGAGAGGAAGAACCACCTCATCAGAGCCACGACCTGCCAAGGTAAGCATGATTCCGGAGTTAAGTTATATTTCTTTAAGGCCATTCTTTTGATTAGAGGCGTATTATTGCATGAAGGTTGGAGATATAGAAAGCTTTAAGAAGCAAGATCCTCGACCTTTTAAAGGAACCGAGGGTATCATCTACGCCGATGAATGGCTAGACCATATGGAGCGTCTCTTGAGCGTCGCTCGACTCCCGGAGGACCTCAAGGCTGAAGCTGTAGGACTCCAACTACAGGATGTGGCGAGCACCTGGTATCGGAATGAACCCCGACTCCAGGACAAGCAGCTCGATTGGGACACCTTCAAGAAGCTGTTCCGCAGGAAGTTCTTCTCGACATCGGAGATGCGGGAAATGGAGAGGCAATTCCAGAACTTGAAGCAGGGAAATATGACGGTCAGCGAATATGCGGCAGAGTTCGGCCGACTAAGTCGCTTTGCCCAGAACCTGGTAGCTGGCCCCAAGGATCGTGCTGAGCGATTCAGGTATGGCTTACGAGAAGAGATTTGCACCCCTGTGATCGCAGGAGGCGCAAAGACTTATGAGAGAATCCTGATCCGAGCTCAAGATGTGGAGAAGAGCCAGCCTTCTCGATCCAAGAGGGAGTATCCTGGAACTAGCAACTTTCAGGGTAGTCAGAAAAGGCCCAACAATAACAGCAACAGGCCCCCGCACCACCAGTCGCATCATCATCCGGCGAGAACCAATGACAGAGCACACCAGAAGCAGATCCCTGTTTGTGACTATTGCAAGAGGCCAGGGCATCAGTCGAACATCTGTAGGAAGATGCTAGGACACTGCCTAGTCTGTGGGTCTGCCACCCACCAAGTGAAGGACTGTCCCATGTCAGCCCACCGGCCCGGAACCAACCAACAGAGAGCTCCCCTACCTACTCAGCAACAACAGTTTGGACAACACCAGCAGAAGACTGGGCGAGCTTTTGCCCTAGCAGCTGATGAGCAGGAGCCAGAGCAGGAACCCACCACAGATGTCATCACAGGTTCCATTTATGTGTTTTCACATCCTGCTCTAGTATTATTTGATTCGGATGCATCACATAGTTTTATATCCTCAAAGTTTATATCTGCACACCACATAGATTCGGGACTTAGCAAGGTGATTAGTAGAGTTATGACCGGTGGTGGACCTATACCCATCACTGAAGCTTGCAATTGTCCCATAACCATCTCTGGCCATCAGTTCTCAACACCTTTACTAGTGATGCCCCTGCCCAACTATGATGTTGTCCTAGGGATGGACTGGTTAAGTGAACAGCATGCGCTGATAGATTGTCACCGAGGGTGTGTAATCTTCAGCCCACCAAGAGAACCGGAGTTTGTAATCTCTCGGGCTCCGGAAGATATGAAGAGTATTTCCTACTCCTCTATCACCGAAGAACCCGGGCCTCCTCACCCTATCATTGCGGAATTTATGGATGTCTTTCCAGATAGTCTTCCAGGATTGCCGCCAGATCGAGATGTGGAATTCACCATCGATCTAGTACCCGGCTCTTCCCCTATTTCTCGGGGATGCTACAGAGTCAACCCCAAGGAGGCTAAGGAGATGAAGGATCAGATCGACGAGCTGAAGTCGCAAGGATTTATCAGAGACGGGGCTTCACCCTGGGGAGCACCAATTTTGTTCGTGCCCAAGAAGGACGGAACTGTGCGGATGTGCATCGACTACCGGGCGCTGAACAACATCACTATCAAGAACAAGTACCCCCTGTCCCGGATCGACAACCTGTTTGATCAACTGAGTGGAGCCAAGGTATTTTCAAAGATAGATCTCAGATCAGGCTACCATCAAATCAAGGTCAGGAAGGAGGATATTCCCAAGACGGCGTTCAACACCAAGTATGGACAATTTGAATTCTTGGTCATGCCGTTTGGACTGACAAATGCTCCTGCAGTATTCATGAACCTCATGAACAAGGTTTTTCATGAATATCTGGATCAATTTGTTGTTGTCTTCATCGATGACATACTGATTTATTCGAAGACGGAGGAAGAGCATGAAGAGCACTTGAGGAAAGTGCTGAGTACCTTGAGGAAGGAGAAGCTCTATGGTAAGCTATCCAAATACGAATTCTTTTTAGACAAAGTAGAGTTTTTGGGCCATGTTGTCACAGGAAAAGGAATTTCGGTGGATCCAAAGAAGATAGCTGCTATTGAGAAGTGGACTGCACCAAGCTCGGTTGCAGAGATCATGAGCTTTTTGGGACTAGCTGGCTACTACCGGAAGTTCGTGAAGGATTTCTGTCACGCCCCAGAACCAGAATACTGGAGAGCGGGGGAATGACTCAGCCAGCTACGTATTACGGGTAGATGAATACCGTATAATACGATCAATGCTGTCTAACCAGACGAGGGGGTGCATACTACATAAAGGTCTTACTATGGTCATTTCACATCTATTGTCTCAATCATTCAAACAAGGAAACAGTAATAGAGAACATGTAAGATAAAGCAGTAAGGCGTCCCAAACGCTCAGTCAAAATGTTCTTGAGATCTGGCTTTACAAAATATAGCCAGATGATATAGCAAGTATACACAATTGTTATCAGCTGCAGTCTGACTTAATTACAATCATGTAAAAATAAGTACAAGACAATCCGACTAACATGTCGGTGCCAAACGGCTAAGTATAAAGGTAAATAACAAAACGAGCGATGAAGTAAGGAACCCACTCGAGTCCTCCTGCAATCATGCCTCTAGTATTGACCATCTTGGAGGTAGAAGTACGCTGGATCCTCGGGAACCGGCTCTAAATCTGGCCATACAAAACCAGAGAGGTTAGACCTCTAATAGCAAGTACCACAAGGAAGGACGATATGAAGGACATAAACCAGTAAGTAAAAGAATATAATAATAAATCTCTGCTTGCTACTAGGATTCACATCACATCACGACACTTCGAACCAACCTCCCAACCAAACAAGGACAGAAGTTGGCCCGTCATGTCCTGACATTCTGATCATCCCAGTTAGGTAACAGAGTAGTACAGTACACAAACAATTCATCTTGAACGGCCAATCAAATTCTACGGCTTGCTATTATGAGTCCCAAGTTATCCTGGAATTATGCAATTAGGGATTCCTCAGTTCTTACTATGTGCAAGCAAGGCTAGTCTATCCAATCAATCAATTGCGCCAATCATGTAGTTAGACGAGTCCCAGCGGGACGCCCGTCGTTATAGCATGTACAATAATATAATCAGATATCGTTCCCTGCCCGTGTGACAGATCTACAGTATCTGTGGGAACCAGCCGGCCCGTCGGGCACTTAATAGTCCCAAGGGGGCTACCATGTAAGAACTCGGGATCCATTCTCTCCATGCCATCATTATTTTATTTAACTTAATGGTCTCTACGTTGAGTGAAGTTCCATGCCGTGGATCATGGTCATTCGAATGAGTACTTTCGTACGGGGTACGATATGCGCAACTCTACAACGATACCCGTGCGGCTAGGTTGTAGGTTTTACATAGCGTGATGCAACAATCAATTTAACCACGAAATAATCATGCCTTGACCATAAAGTACACATGCTGTCTTTTGTAGAAAATAAATAAATAAATAAATAAATAAATAAATAGATTGAAGCCTGCATGTGCATGTATGTCAATATTTCGGGATCAGCCAGTCGATTGCAATAGTTCATAACATGAACGTGTCTCATTCATTTCATTCAATAAGACGACTAGCCAGTCTCTTAGTTCCAACTAGGAACGCATGATCAATTATTAGTCAATGTCACAATCATTATCAATGGTGACAAGGCATGAAAGTCATTTAGTATTACATGGGGTCGAGCCTATAACTCCTCAGAATTAAGTTCTAGTCATACTGGGTATCCATGGATCAATCAAGACACATGACACATTATACACAACAATCTGTATTAACAATATTATCATATCATGATTTACCAAGTAATGCAAAAAGGCGTAAGGATATAATAGAAGAATTTTCATGCCATCATTAAATGAATAATTATAAGACAATTAAAACACCCAGGTCAAGAAGTCACGCCAACAAATCTATGCTAAGGCCAAAAGTCACGCAAGAAGTCTATGCTTAAGACCAACAAGTCACGCTAAGTCTAGCTGGGGTGAGCTTGGAAAATGGACGTGAATAGTGAGCGTAAAAAGTGATACACGCTGGCAAGCGTGAGCGTGAAAAGTCACGCAAGCAAGCACAGCGTGAGCGTGAAGGGAAATTCACGCAGACTCTAGTGAGCGTGAAAAGGTGACAAGAAATCTACGCATGCAAGGATGTGCGTGACTAAAATACACGCACGCTCATGGATGTGTGCGTGACTGAAAATACATGCACGCTCATGAGAACGTGAGCGTGACTAGAAATACACGCAGACACGTACAGACGTGTGCGTGACTGAAAATACACGCAAACACGTAAAGACGTGTGCATGACTGAAAATACACGCAAACACGTAAAGACGTGTGCGTGACTGAAAATACACGTAAACACGTAAAGACGTGTGCGTGACTGGGCTGATGTTTACGCGAGCACGTAAGAACGTGTGCGTGAAACATCTCCCAAACTCCAAGTCCTATGGAGCCTTGTTCCAGTGCCAGAAATACACGCTAATATTGGTGGACCAAGAACCCATGAACAGCCGAAATACTATAACTTAGATCTAGATAAAACCAGCCGGAGAAATCAAAAATGCTAAGAACTAATCTCTCTCAGGATCATGAGAGGAAGGGAAATGAACCATAAAAATGGGTGATTGAGAAGCAAGTTTGTACTTGCCTTCTCCTGCTGCTGGTAGGTGGTGGGGAGTAATGAGAGGAAGAAGAAGAAGTAATGGTGAGAATGAAGTAATGAGGAGAGAGAATGGAGATGGAAGCTTTAAATAGGGGAGTGGTGGTAGGTGGGGTGTTGGGCCGGGTTTAAGGGGATTCAGCAAACCGAAACCCAATAAGACTAAAGCAGCAAATAAAATGCAGGAAATAAAATTGCAGAAATATAATTGCAGAAATAAAATTGCAGGAAATTAATTAACATGAAAATTTTAAAGAGCAGATAATTAATTAACATGAAACTAAAGGAATTTAAATACAGAATAATACATGATAAATACTAAATAAATACACATGAGTTGTTCATATATAAAAATACGCATTCCGGGAACGGGGAGTGACAATTTCTCCAAGATTGCGGAGCCAATGACGAAGCTTACCAGGAAGAACGAAGAGTTCATATGGTCTGAAGCGTGCCAGTCAGCTTTTGAGGAACTGAAGAAGAGGCTTACAACGGCGCCGATACTTGCGCTACCCGCAGGTACCGGCGGTTTCTCAATCTATAGTGATGCTTCCGGAAATGGACTGGGCTGCGTTCTTCAACAGCACGGGAAAGTAATTGTCTATGCATCTAGACAATTACGGACTCATGAGAAGAACTACCCCACACATGATTTGGAGCTTGCAGCGGTGATATTTGCTTTGAAACTTTGGAAGCACTACCTGTATAGAGAGAGAGTGGAAATATTTAGGGACCACAAAAGTCTGAAATATGTTTTCACTCAGAAGGAGCTGAACATGAGACAAAGATGATGGCTGGAGCTAATGAAGGACTTTGATATCAACCTGCAGTATCATCCGGGTAAGGCTAATGCTGTTGCAGATGCACTTAGTCGATACCCGATGGCGATGTTCTTGACAAAGGAGCGCCATTTGTTGGAGGACATGGAGAAGCTTGGATTGGAAATTGTACTGCCCGAGGAGGAGATGAAGAAACTTGGAAGAGAAGCCATCGTACCAGGAGAGGAATCATCATTGATGCAGTTGCAAGTGCGTTCGAGTCTTATGGACAGGATCAAGGAGACACAATTCCAAGATGAGACGCTTTGCAAACTTAGAGACCAAGTGTTGGCAGGAACACTTGAAGGATTCTCAATCGCCAGCGACGGAGCATTGAAGAATGGTACGAGGCTTTACGTACCAACTGGCGAACTGAGGAACGAGCTGATACAAGAAGCACACCAGTCGCAGTATTCCATACACCCTGGAGCCAACAAAATGTACCGGGATATGCAGACTATAGTATGGTGGTACGGAATGAAGAAGAATGTATCCAGGTATGTGGCTAGATGTTTAATTTGTCAACAAGTTAAAGCCAGCAGACAGAGACCAGCAGGATTATTGCAGCCGCTTGACATTCCGGAGTGGAAATGGGAGCACATAACGATAGATTTTGTATCGGGACTGCCTCGATCCCAAGGAGGGAATGATGCCATTTGGGTTATTGTGGACCGACTGACGAAGTCAGCTCACTTTATCCCCTTCAAGGTTGGTTTATCCACCGAGAAGTTGGCAGCACTGTACATGCGGCACATCTACCGGATTCATGGAGTTCCGATAAGTATCATATCTGACAGAGATACTAGATTTACATCTCACTTTTGGAAGAGTTTGCATGACAGCTTGGGAACCCAACTGAAGTTCAGCACCGCCGACCACCCTCAGACTGACGGGCAATCGGAGAGAACAATCCAGACGCTAGAAGATATGCTGAGATCCTGCGTCCTGGAATTTGGAGGGTCTTGGGAAGACCATTTGCACTTGGTAGAGTTCTCTTACAACAACAGCTACCAAGCTAGCATCGGGATGACACCGTTCGAGGCACTCTATGGACGTCGTTGCCGTACTCCACTTGCCTGGGACGACGTCGGAGAACGAGTGTTGCTTGTTCCTGAGATGGTGACCGAAGCAGCAGAGAAGGTGAGAATGATCAGAGACAAGCTCAGGATTGCCCAGGACAGACAGAAGCATTGGGCCGATAGCAGCAGACGGCCTTTGGAGTTTGAGGAAGGCGACAGTATATTTGTGAAGATCTCGCCTACCAGAGGAACAATCCGTTTCGGCAGAGCAGGAAAGTTGAGCCCCAGGTACATTGGTCCATTTGAAGTACTTAGCAGGATTGGAGAAGTGGCTTATCGGGTGGCTCTACCCCCAAGTCTCGAAGGCGTCCACAACGTCTTCCACGTCTCGCAGCTGAGACGCTACATCCCGGACCCGAGCCATATCTTGGACCACTCAGAGCTGGAGATTGGACCCAGCCTCACAGTGCCGGAGAAACCAGTGGCAATTTTGGACCGAGGCGAGAAGAGAACCAGGAACACCGTGACGCCAATAGTCAGAGTGATGTGGCGACACAACTCACCAGGCGAGTCGACCTGGGAGCGAGATGACCAGATACGGGAGCAGTACCCGTACCTGTTTGAGACTTGAGGTAATCCCTAACCTTACTTTTAAATTTCGAGGACGAAATTCTCTAAGGAGGGAAGATTGTGAAACCCATATTTTTGTAATTAATTAATAATAGTGTTTTAGTATTAATTTTAGTAAATCTATTATTATTATTATTATTATTATTATAATATATTTTTGGGTGCAAATTATTTCAAAATTAACAACATGGCTTTTTGAGTTGAACCCAGACTCGAGTCCGAACCCAGACCCAGGCCTGAGCCAAACCCAATCCTTTTCCCTCTTTTTCTTAAAATCTGATTTTGGCTAATAGTCGTTTTAAATTAAAAATATATATATATAATCTTAGTGAGCTGGTCCCGTAGGACCAGCACCCTCATTCACCCCATCCCAGCTCATTCAATCCAGCCCACTTCTTTCTCCCCACTCTTCTCAGCACCACACGAGCACCCCCTACTTTTCTCCAACGTACACAACCACTCTCCCTTATTTACTTCCACTCTCCCACTCTCTGCTCACAGAGAACAAACTCTTCAAACTCTCTCCTCTTTCTCACAATCTCACAGCAGAAGGAAAAGCTCACTCTCTTCACTCCCCTTACTCTCCCATCACACCCCTACCAAACCCACTTCTTCAAACCCCTGTTCCCAATTCCTCCCTCGAGCTTCACCCGTGCCCCCGGCCAGTGCTCCGGCCGACCACCCTCCGACCGCGCCTCCCTAGGGCTGACCGCAGCCGCGCCACCCCCTTGCGCGGCGTTCCCCGCCGACCGCTCCCCGCGAGCGCGCCGACCCGCGCCACTCCATTCGGCGCCGCCCCTGGCCCGCTGTCCCGCCGGCGCCCCGCCGACGGCCGCCCGTCCCCTCGCGCGCGCCCCCTTCGCGACTCCGTCGAGCTCCTCGGCCGACTGCCAGAGCTTCGACGACCCTGGCCGTGCCCTAGCTTCTGCGTTTTCAGCGTTCTTCGACGACGCTGCTGTTCCAGCGCTGTTTCGGGAATACTTTCGCTGTCGAAGCTCATTTCTTTCTTATTTTTACATCTGAGAGCTCTAGCCGAGCAACCCGAGGTATAACCCCTGTCCCGCTCATTTTTGTTTTAGTCGATGATGAGAAATGGTCCCCGATTCCCTTTGGGAATTCGGTTTTAGCGACGTCGTAATTTTTCGGGACTTTCGGAAAGGTCCTGTGAATTATTTTGGATTCCTGGAATATTTTGGGAACTGATTTTTGGTATGTTTTAGCTTTCCGGATTTTTCCGGTAGCGTTCTGTGATTTGTGGAATTGGAATCGGACTTCCGAAATTATTTCGGGTCGTTCCGATTATTCTGTGGATTGGTTGTGGATTTCATATATATATATAAATTCGAGTTTTCCCTGGTTTGGGATTTGCAGAAAATTATCGGCTTCATTTCCCAGTTTTTGGGTTGACCAAAAACAGAGGAGATGCTGCCGGATTTTTCCGTAAATCCTGGATTATTTTAAAAATGAATTTAAAATGAATTTCGAAATTTTATTTGATATTTGGTTTTGGGTGACGACCGTATCGGTCAATGGACCCGGCTAAGTGCAAACGAAACCGGCCCCGCCCGGACGTTGAGGCATTAGCCAAGTTGAGGATTGGACCATATCTGAGACTCCATATTTATCTTTATTTTTATTATTTATTTCTGTTTATATTTTATTTAATATTTCAGTTTAGGACTAACGACGGTTTGTCTTATTTCAATTTATGTAAATAAATTGTAATGGGCATAAGTCCAGCTGGCTGTGGTCTGTAACTGTGATGGATAGCTTAGATTTTCTTGTTATTTCTGGTTTTGCGAGTTTTTCTATTTAACGATTAAATTGGCTAAAAAGTATTTTCGTATAAAATTAATTAATATTTTATCACCTAAAATTGACAAGTTTATTAATAATTAAAAATCATGTATTTCTCACTAAATAAGAAAAATTAGCTTTATATTTATAAACTATAAAGATGCCAAGTTTTCATTAATTAATCTGGCATCGACGAGTTTTTCGAATTCAAAAGTTTAAAACGATCCTTTTTCCTCGTATTAAATCAATGCACTAATAACCGTATTTTCTGTGTTTGGTTAATTAAAGAATTGAAATTGGATTAGGACGCAAATAGAGATTTCAACTAGCGTAGCTAGATTGGTAAACCTGAAATCTGAGTCTATTTCTCGAATGTAGGAATTCGAGGACGACTCTAATTACCTGTCTCGAAGTCTTCTACCTCTCCAATCTTTTCCCTTGAGGCAAGTATAGTTTATGTTAGTTTACAGTTATTTATTTAATCGCTTTACTGCAAGTCTAAATCACGATGCAAACACGAAACTCTCTCTAAGAGCACTGTAACTACTGGGGACTGGGGGAATAGCGTAATGATTATGACCATACTGTAACAAAAATCCCTATCCTTACTGTAACAAACCTAAGCCGGTCATATTTCATTGCCTGTTCAAATCACATTGTTTTACTGTTGCAAACTGTTTCATATGTAAAACTGTTTAGAACTGCATGATTCTAATATTTAATTTAACTGTTAAAATTAGCATGAATTGTACTTTGCTCCCTCCTGACTGGAGATACATTTTTAGGAGACATTGAGGATGCTGAGCTGTTAATCAACAGCTACTACGACCCTGTGTTGTACCCAGTTGTGCTGCCAGAGTCTCCACAGGAGGACGTTGGGACTGAGGCCGATGATCCGGCCGATAGATAAATTTTCTTTCCTACATTTTTTGTTATTTCCAAATTCTGTTATTTCTTTTCAGAACAATGTTTCCATTTTGTATTTAAATTTCAAGTTTAATAAAGTTTATTTCCGATGTTGAGTTGTGACAAATATAGTTGTGTTGTATGGTTACCTGCTACTGAACAGCTTACTGCTGCCGTCTCAACAACGGTGCAGGCTGGGCATGATCCGGTTCGACCCAATTAGTTGGGATCGGGTCGTGACAATTAATAAATTATTAATTAAGATTATAATTATAATTAATAAAGTTATAAATTATTAATTGAGATTATTATAAAATATTAAATAATAAAACTATTAGTTAATAAATATTAATTATAATTATAATTACAATAACTAACTATTAGTTAATTTTTTTAAAAAATAATAACTAACTATTAGTTATACAAAAAAACTAACTTATAAAATTATAATAATGAGTAATTTTTATTTAACTAATAGTTAATAAATTAAATATTTAAAAAAATTATAAAAAATAATATATAAGAAATAAGAAATAACTAATTAATTATTAATTAGTATTAATGATAAACCAATTCGCAAGGTGACTACTATTTCATTTAGTTTCAAAATTAATAAGAAAAAATACAAGGAATACTTAACATTATGCGTATATATTTCTAAATTTTAATAATTATTTGTTTTAACAATACAAGAAAATTTTAACGATACAAGATATGATACTCATAGGAAGGGATCTTGATATCCATACTAGGAATCTTGATCCTAGGCACAATATTACCTGCCAAGATCGCATACATTCATGCTTCATAAGGATATAAATACATATATTATTTGCAGCTAGAGAAGTATAAACCCCATAACAAAAATACATATATTACCTGCCAATATATTTTTGGTTATGTTAACATTTGGTCTCGTTCGTTTAACCGGAAAAAAAAAAATCAATTTATTATTTTTTTTCTTTAAAAAGTTACCATTATATCAATTTTTGTTCTGTTTGGAAAAACCAAAAGATGGAAGAAAAAAAATGAATATTTAGAATGGAAAGTGAATCCTTGAGTGAATATTATCTGTCACGATTGCATACATTCACACATGTCTTCCCAATCCGCCAACTGAGTTGGAGGGCTGGCAGGAGCCGCCAACTCAGTTGGAGGGCTCCCATCCAGCCCTCCAACTCAGTTGGAGGGTCATCCCTCCAATTATAAATTTTCAAACGTGTCCCCTTACACGCAATATCATTAAAATATATTACTTATGATGAAAAAATCTGTTGGAAAGCTGATAATTTACTAGTATCTATACCAACCTTTCTTGTAGGATAGCTTGTCATAGACTCATGTACCTTTAGGCAAGTTATCTTATAATATTTGTACCAAAGACGGAACTATAAATTCTAACTACGGTGAGCTTGAGTGGGCTAGGATGAGCGGATGAGGTAGGTACATGTTAACTCCTAGAAAAAAGAAAAAAAAGAAAACAGAAATAAAAATGTGGTAAAGTAGGAAATAAAATTGGTTGAGCTCTAGTCCATCCCATCCCCTACCTGCCTATGGTTTGTAACATGTATCTAGGATGAGCATTATTCGATTTTGGACCGAAAAGAGAACCGAGGAACCGAACAAGAGAGTCCCTTCGATTTGAAAATTTTCAATATGGTTTCGATTTCGGTCCAAAATAGAAAATCGACTAAGACTTGCACAGTTATATAAATACTTTCAATTCTATGCACATTTTATGATTAAAAATGTGTATATTTTTATATATTTTAAAAACAATAATCCTACATATATGTGCTTTCAAGTCCAACTTGGTAATTTAACAATTAGTCCAATTTTTGGTACAACTTTCGAATACAACAAATGTGTATAAAAAATTATAATTTTTAATATTATTTAGCCACGACCCTGATTTTGGATCTGCCCATTAAACAATATAAATAGCTAAACCGAATAAATGCATTTGATTATTCGGTTCGTTTTGGTTCACTTATGACTAATTTTGGATCGATTTTGATTTTAAAATTTAAATTTTTTCGGTTTATTCAATTTTTACTATTTCATTTACGTTGAAATCAAATAAATTAATCCTTCTCCCATCAACTAATATCTCATGCTAGTACTTTGTCGTCATCTGCCACATATAATTTTTTAGGTGTCCTCTTCTACGAATTGGCGACCAACGCCAAAAGGAGGATTCGAACATACATCTTTCGCAGCGGGACCGTGGTTGCTACTACTTAGACCATAACCCATGGACCATGTATAATTAATCGTTGTCGCATCTGTTATTAAGTATAAATAAATAAATGCTTACAATAATTTTCTTTTTTTGTTGCACCTAAAATTAAGTTTCTGCAAACCTTAATTTTGTGTGTGTGTGTGTGTGTGTGTGTGTGTGTGTGTGTGTGTGTGAGAGAGAGAGAGAGAGAGAGAGAGAGAGAGAGAGAGAGAGAGAGTGAGTGTGTGCCACCAACTCCACACCCATATCTGATTTGGTGGCCTAGGAAAATTCTGTGCCACCAAACCGACTCCTCTCCTTCTGCCCCAGATTGAAGGAATCCAACCAATAGATCCAAGGCCTCGTTTGGTTCGCGGAATCTCTCGGTTGGGAAAGGAAAGTGATTACTTTCCTATGTTTGGGTGCCCAAGGAATTGAGGAGGAAAGGAAAGTGATTCCCAATGGAAGGGAAATTAGGGGGGAAAGTGATTCCATCCATCCAAGGAAGAAATCACTTTCCCACATTGAAGTATTCACTTTCCTTTCCAAATTCCTTGGCATTGCCAAACATCGGAAAGGAAAATCAATAGGAATTAAAGTTTTCCAAAGGAAAGGAAATGACAAGGAATTGATTTCCTTTCCCTTGCATTCCGCGAACCAAACGAGGCCCAAAGGTGAGAAGGAGAGGCGGAAACCACTCTATCATCACCTTCATCATCATCATCCCATTTTATATTTTATATTTTATTTGTTTATTTTTGTTTGGGCCTGTGGCCTCAGTTTCACTTCCTAGAAAAAACTCAATCCAGTGCCCTACATAATCAATCTCCTCCCTGTCCTCCTTGCCCTCCATTAACAAAAACTAAATCTCAATCTAGACCTACAGTGGCCAGGTATGTTTCTAATTTTCCCTTCTGGTGCATTTAATCATACAGTTGCTCTACAAGTTTCAGCTCTTTCTACTCGGTAACATATTTGCCATGTACCATTTTGTTAACAATTTCTTGGGAACTCTTTCTACCTGATGATGGCGAATACCCATTTGAGTTGTTACTGCATGTTGTGTGTAGTTTTCGAATTCCCGCTATTAAGCATCCCCAAATGTTACCGAAATAGCAGTAGTAGCAGTAGTTGGATCTGTCTTTTTGAACCGTACAGATTAGTCCGTAAAGACAGATCCAACGGCTCGTACTGATGGATTCTGCTTGCTGTCAATGGATCTTTAGAGAGGAGGAGGATTTTGTGGCGCAACTTAATGATTCTTCTAAGCATGGGTAATGTATAGATGAAAGGTAGTACGCACGAAGTAGATGAAAGGCTGTTTAGATATCAGTTTGTTGGATAGGTGTTTGCTCTAAGACTCAAACAGCTATTTTCGAGATGCATGTTGGCGCACCGTTCAGGAATCGGCCATTAGATACCCCAGATGAGTTAGCATGTTTGGCCCCGATGGAATGTTTGATGAAATGGAACTGGCCCCGTAGTAGGTAGAAAGGAATGGAGCTTTTTTGTGTCATCTTCTTCGTCCATGCCACTTTGACACTCGCAAAATTTAAGTCAAAGTTGCTAGAGAACTTTACACGGCTATGGATATTTTTTGGAAACGTTTTGTTCTCGAACCTTATATCCAACAATCCAAACGTTCTGGAGAGAAATGGAGTAACCTAAACCCTAAGTCGTTATAGTTGTAACTTAAATTAATTCATACTTGCATCACATAAGAAAGGTAAAACTGCAAATTTCAAATTTTAGTTTAAGTGTGTTTGTGCATAGAATCTACAGATAGGCACACGGTTCGAGAGCGTACTATGCTAGTATGGTCGGAAACCCCTTCTTTGATTCTACAATGTTGTTAGTATTGTACGATACGTATCTTGCATACGTATCAATTATTTTACTCGCCATATAATATATACTTAAGAATCTAGATTGTAGAACTAGATAGACCTATAAAGATGAACCAAATAAAATATTTATGATAAAATATCATGGTCCTATATGGATTTAGAAATATAGACCTAAACTCCTAGAGTTATCGTATCATACGATACACAATACACATTACACGATACAATAAACAAGCAAATCGATACACGATACATATCGCAAGTTAACAACCTAGCTGTTAAACCATTGTGAAGAAGCCTACCCCTATTATAATTTGTATAATTCTTTTTAGGGTATACCAATTGGAGTTCCGCGTTCCAACTTTGGTTCCACCTACCATAATGTTCCGTGTTCCAAATAATATCGATCTGACTTGTTGTAGCAAACAGAAAACGCAAAATTCTACTCTTGATTTTAGAGTTAGAAGACTATCGAGAGTATATGATGTGTGCAATTGTTACTGGTTGGTAAAAACTAAAAAGTCTAAAAGAAGTACGTCCTGCAGCGAGGGCCGGTCCTGGGGTAAGCCGGACAAGCCTTGGGGCTTGGACAAACTCCCAGGCTCAGCATGATCCCACCAAAGGCCAGGATTACGGATGACCACCAGGGCCAGCTGACAACAAGGGTCAAGGTGCAACCAAAATTAGCTCCAGGATAGGGCAACCCAGCCCTCCGGGCCGGCCCTGCCTGCAGCACATATAGATATTCATACAACATTTAACATGTTATGGCAGGCTAAATTCCATTGCTAAAGAATAAAGTATCAACACAAAGATATGCAGGAGGAATGAACAGTAAGGAGAGAGGAAATGGGAGAATATTTCTACCTTCAAAAGACAGTCAACCAAATTCTTTACTTATCTAATCACCAAAACTAGTGTTCATTCATTTTGTATGTTTTATAGCACATATGTTAAAGAAAATACTTTATATCTAAAAAGCTATGTTGCACGAATATGGATGTGGATACAGAGAACACAATACGGGTTCGGGAGATGAACATTTTCACATAAGTACAATAGTAGCCACCTATGTTGCATGAATACGGATACATGCACATACAAGATGTGAGCAACATTTCCCATGTCCATGCAACATAGCCAAAAAGTCAAGAAAACTGTCAATGACTTAACGAGTGCTATTATGCTGCTATGTTGCAAGGACATGGATACAACAGAACACGATTAGGACACGGCGACAAGGACGCCACCAATTTTAGTGTGTCCTAGTGTATGTGGAGTGTATATGTCGTGTCTGACACACATCTCACAAAATCTGACATGGGCAGCAGCTCCTATTCCAGGAACATCTGCAATTCCTAGGTAATAGATCAAGAATTGACAATTGGTTACCGAAGCTCTATAACTTCAAAAGATGAATGAATGTGCACCGTATGTTAGAGGAGGTGGGTCAGATAGCAAGGAGATAAGGTAAAATGTTCTAAATAAAGTTGATACCGTTCATTGCATTTCACGTCAAAATTAGGATTCAAATAGAAGGAACCATAATAATAGGAACGAAAGTGAGCATCAAAATTGCAATTATCATGGTGCCATCAGCAAATAAATGATAAAGGGAGATGAGTTGCTTGTCATTCAACACTTCTCCAGATGCTACCAATTGTTTTTATGTTTGTAACTTTGTAGTATGGCTTCAAATTCTAAACAGAGCTATGGTGGTTATGTTCTTACTATGGTTACTTTGAGGAATATTACCATCTTTCCGGAACAGATATATGCAACTCTGCTAACAAACTATCATACCACTCTTACATTGTAGTGACCATGTATAGGAATTATTGGATTACTACTGGATTCCTTCACTATAGTGCTTGTAACTCGAGTTTAATGAAGTACCACAATTAACAGCCTGGAACAGAGTAAGGAGATAAAATAATCTAAGTAAACCGTTTCAACTTGTTCTGGATGAACAGATTTACTCATTAATTTCTGATGTTACAGATGGCAGAAGTAGCCAAGGACCTGACTGCTGGAACCGTGGGAGGGGCAGCACAACTTATTGTTGGACATCCCTTTGATACCATCAAAGTAAAGCTTCAAAGCCAACCTACCCCGCTTCCTGGCCAGCCACCAAAATACTCTGGTGCCATGGATGCGGTGAAGCAGACAATCGCTGCAGAAGGCCCAAGGGGATTATACAAAGGAATGGGAGCCCCACTTGCCACAGTGGCAGCTTTCAATGCTCTCCTTTTTACTGTAAGAGGGCAAATGGAGGCCCTGTTGAGGTCAGAACCCGGGGCACCATTGTCAGTGAACCAGCAGGTCGTATGTGGTGCTGGTGCTGGAGTCGCAGTATCGTTTTTAGCATGCCCTACTGAGCTGATCAAGTGCAGGTTAGTGACAATGGACTTTTTAAAGAGCTTGCTAAAAGTCCTAAACCTTTGTGATTAATTGTATTGGATCGCAGTGTCTTCTTTCTGGCAAAGTTCTATGTAGATTTGAAAATTTAAACCTCTTGTAGTTGGAGTCTAAAATATTGATGAGAGTTTTTGGTTGCATAAATTTCCATGTGCGCATATGTGCGCGTGCGTGCGTGCGTGTGTGTGTGATTCAGATCACTCCCTTTAGCACTGATACTTGAGACCCATCTCATCTCATTGAGCCCCTTTGTCAATTTCTCTTCCTCTTAGATGTAGAATCTCTAATTAAAATGGACATAACTGTTGTAATGAGATGTTATGATAATGAAAAGTATACTCATAAGAGAGTTTTATTTCAAGATTTTAGGGTGTTTCGGCTGAGCATATGTAAATATATTTTTGGCTTAATTGCACTTTGCTACCCTCAACTATTCCGCTTTTTCAACTTGATACCCTAAACTTTTTTTTTGTAACAAGTTGATACCCAAAAAAATTTTGGGACGAAAATACCCCTGCTCAAATCTTAAAATTACCCCCCCTCCCCCAACCCCCCCCCCCCTCCCCCACTCCGGCTACCCCCTCCCTCCCGCTCCGCCTCCCCTCCGGCCACCCCCCCTCTCCCGCGTCCGGCCAACCCCCTACCCCCACCGCCGCCGGCCGCCGCGGCGGCGGCAGCAGCCACCGCAGCAGTAGCAGCAGCCGTAGCCGCCACTGCGGCGGTGGCGCCGGAAGCGGGAGGGGGGGTTGGCCGGACGTGGAAGAGGGGGGTGGCCGGAGGGGAGGCGGAGCGGGTTGGTGGGGGTGGCCGGAGTGGGGGAGGGGGGGGGGGGGGGAGGGAAGAAGGGAAGAGAGAAGGGATAAGGACATTTTGGGGTTTTTTGAAAAATTAGGTATCAAGTTGAAAAAAAATAATAGTTGAGGTATCAACTTGTTACAAAAAAAGTTTAGGGTATCAAGTTGAAAAAGCGGAATAGTTGAGGGTAGCAAAGTACAATTAAGCCTATATTTTTAGATAAAGTATGAGATCAAGAAGATCCCAACCAAATTTTATTTAAATAAAGAAAAAAGTTAAAGCATCCGATACAAGTAGCAAGTATTATAAGCTAAGCACTGCTGAAGATACTATGATGTCAAATAAATTCAATACAAATGGTAAAGTATGTGAAGAACTTCCCTGAGGTTTCGTGAATATGGCTCCAAATATTGAATGATAGACCATTGTAGTTTAATTATAAGCGCACATAAGCTTTCAGTAGTCATTTAATATTTGGTTGACAACTGATCAAGCATTATTAGCCCTCTTTATGTATTTTTAGTTTAGAAGCTTTACTTATCCAGAAGTAATAAAAAAAAGAGTCAAAGTACATACCAACATAGATATCATAAAAAATCCTATGATTTCTCTCCTCCAAATGCACCAAACTAAAGTTATAGTGGCACTTCACATCTTTCTTTTAGCTGAATGGCATGAGTCTCTTAATATTTTCCAAAAATCATAGAGACTATTAGGAGAGTAATTAACCCCAACCACTTCGTACACATGAGTTCAAACTTCAAAGCTGAGAGGTGAAGAGACGATCGATAAAAATGTGTGTGACGGATTCCTCGTGGCATAGGCACAAAGACACCTGTTGCAAAGATGAAAACCTCTTTTTTGAAGATTATCACAAGTAAGCAAGTTGTTCTACAAGGTGAGTCAGACAAGGATCTTCTCTTTTTTAGGCACATGTGATTTCCATATTAATCTAGCAGGAGGCCAAAACATCCATTGTGATGAAGTCTTTTGTACATTGATTTAACTGAACGCCCAAATATGAATGATGTTTCTAAATCTTTCCAGACAATCTCCTTAAAGTTTAGATAGCACCTCCCCAAAAAAGGTTGATAAGAGTCTGTAGCTCAGCTGGATATTGGTACTTAATAATTGGCGTAGTTACGAAGGTTAATGGTCAAGACTCAAGAATAGATAGAAACCTGAGCGCCAAGACTTACTTTTACTAATCTGTTAGTTTCCAGTTACAAGAATTCTATTTGTGCCTGTGTTTCCCTTATATAGAAATAAATGTCTATTTTGGGTTTTCATGATTCAGACAAATATTACTGTAAACACAGTGTGATGCTCCAAAGAATTTTCTTGATATTTCTTCTTCAGTTTATACAGTAAACACAGTGCATGTCCCGTACTTCTAAATTTGTCTACATTCTTAAGCAGTAAGATGACATGGTTTGTAAGCCTTCGCCCAATATTTCCTTTCTTTTATTTTGTTCCGAATACAAACGTTCCCTGGTGATATACGATGCTCATGTATTAAGTGAATATATATTTATTGTTATTTTCATATCATTTATAGCCTAAGCTGATGAATAATTTTTAAAAACAAACAAGCCTCTCACACGCGAGGTATTATAACTGTTTGCACTCGTTTTTTAGTCTGTAAATGGTTTACGCCAACCAGTAACGGGTTCCTGAAACAGGTTACAAGCTCAGAGTGCCTTATCGGGGTCTGCCACGTCCACTGGTGGAGTCAAGTATGGAGGCCCCATGGATGTGGCAAAGCATGTTCTGAGATCCGAAGGCGGCATGAGGGGCCTGTACAAAGGTCTTTTCCCAACCCTGGCTCGCGAGGTACCTGGAAATGCTGCCATGTTTGGTGTCTATGAAGGCATCAAGCAGTACATTGCTGGTGGAACCGACACTTCAAAACTCGGGCGAGGTTCTTTGATCATTGCTGGAGGCCTGGCAGGGGCATCCTTTTGGTTCTCGGTCTACCCAACCGATGTAGTAAAGAGTGTGATCCAGGTGGACGATCACAGGAACCCGAAGTTCTCAGGCTCTGTAGACGCGTTCAAGAAGATTTTGGCTTCAGAAGGAATCAAGGGCCTTTATAAAGGCTTCGGCCCGGCTATGGCTCGCAGTGTACCAGCTAATGCAGCCTGTTTCTTGGCTTATGAGGTCACCAAGTCGAGTCTAGGATAACTGATTGTGTGTGTCGCCCTCCCTTTTTATTCTTTGTTTTTCGTTTATCTTGGTTTTCTTTGATACACTCATTAGTGGGAGGATCAAGTCAAGTGGCTGTTGACATATACTTGCTTTCCAACTGTTCATACTGTCAAATTTATCTCAGTTCAAGAAATACATTAAAATCAGAATACAAATTCCTTGCAATCTCTATCAATGATTTTCAGTTTCTTGGTTTGGAAGTGTAGCTATGGATTGTTGAGGCTTCTAAATGCTGAAATAGGAATTCGGCAGTTTCTTGTTTGTACGAGTTTGATACCTGCTTCGAGTATCAGTAAACTCACAACTTATATGGAATCAGCAGGATATAAATCTTTGTGATGTTCTGCAAGAAAAATGACACCATTCAATGATTCTTCGCTACCATGAGGCCGGTATCTGATAGACACTGATACGATATTTTTTAGGAGGTGGATCGTGGATGGTTGTATTTACTGATACTATTACAATCCAAATCGTACTTTATGATCAGTTGTTTAGTTAACTTTGCCTGGCATTTATATTGAACTGGAACTGATTTTACAAACTATTTGAGGTTCTTAACTGATAGTGATGTACTTCAAATCTAGTCTTTGAAGATTCATATTCAGGGGTCAATCTCCACTATGAACAAAAAGTAATTTTGTGCAGATATATAAATTTATGAAGCTTTCTGCCAAGCCAACTGGAGTAAGTAAGAATATCATTAGAATGCAAAACACATTTACAGAGAATCTAATCGTGTCGAAGATTGATTAGCAAACGAAGCTAGCTAGTACTCTTCGTGAAGATGGACTCTGGACAATGGAGGTTCGAGTTGGCATCATCTATCAGGTTAAGATTGGGTTATGAGCATCCTAAAGTTGAAAGTAAGCAATTTTGGTAAAAATCTAGAACTCTTTGCTCCTTGGACTCTATAATAATATTAAAGCTTAGGAATTTTATTTGCCAATGTAAAGTCTTTGCACAGTTGCCTAGCGCATAGGTCCCATAACTAGGAAGTTATGCTGAGCTCGAACCTCTCTCTCCTGTTTCTTTTATCTTTTGATAT